>OY720049.1:5036222-5613859 GCA_963082485.1 Eudonia mercurella | reverse complement strand
AGTAGGTGATTATTGGGCATTCTACTTCACTTTTTCTTAATCGTTCGCTCACTCCGTTCGCTCACTGGAAAAAGCGAAGTAGAATGTCCAATAATCGCGCGATTGAAAAATCAACGCCACTCGTGTTTTGGACAATAATCGTTGAGAAAAATTAAAAATTAGTTTACTAAAAATGCTACTCACTGATTAGAATCAGGACGTTCACTTGACTTCACATTACGCATTAGGTAACACCAAAATATTATAATAAGAAATGTCTTTTACTTTAAGGTGCGTATCTGTTGAACAAAAATCAATAGTCATTCAGAAATGAAACCTTCACAATGCAGATTACAGATTAACCAGATACAATAAATTATTTTATATGTTTAAAGGTACTTAAAACCATTGAGCTATACTTAAAACATATTAAAATATTTTTTATGTTATGTGGTAGATTGCTCAAGATTATTTCCAGCCAGATTGGTCGTACCATCGTCATAAGTCATAAGTTATTTTAGGTACCGGGAAATGAAATCTTCACATGGTTTTAAAATTATTTTTAAAACATGTGGCTGATTGCTCAAGACTCTTTCCAGCCAGTTTGGTCGTACCACGTATTAAGATTTTTTAAATATAGGTACCTGGAAACGAAATCTTCACATGGTTTTAAAATGATTTTTAAAACATGTGGCTGATTGCTCAAGACTCTTTCCAGCCAGTTTGGTCGTACCACGTATTAAGATTTTTTTAAATATAGGTACCTGGAAATGAAATCTTCACATGGTTTTAAAATGATTTTTAAAACATGTGGCTGATTGCTCAAGATTCTTTCCAGCCAGTTTGGTCGTACCATCGTATTAAGATTTTTTAAATATAGGTACCTGGAAACGAAATCTTCACATGGTTTTAAAATGATTTTTAAAACATGTGGCTGATTGCTCAAGACTCTTTCCAGCCAGTTTGGTCGTACCACGTATTAAGATTTTTTAAATATAGGTACCTGGAAACGAAATCTTCACAAGGTTTTAAAATGATTTTTAAAACATGTGGCTGATTGCTCAAGATTCTTTCCAGCCAGTTTGGTCGTACCATCGTATTAAGATTTTCTAAATATAGGTACCTGGAAACGAAATCTTCACATGCTTTTAAAATGATTTTTAAAACATGTGGCTGATTGCTCAAGACTCTTTCCAGCCAGTTTGGTCGTACCACGTATTAAGATTTTTTTAAATATAGGTACCTGGAAACGAAATCTTCACATGCTTTTAAAATGATTTTTAAAACATGTGGCTGATTGCTCAAGACTCTTTCCAGCCAGTTTGGTCGTACCACGTATTAAGATTTTTTAAATATAGGTACCTGGAAACGAAATCTTCACAAGGTTTTAAAATGATTTTTAAAACATGTGGCTGATTGCTCAAGATTCTTTCCAGCCAGTTTGGTCGTACCATCGTATTAAGATTTTCTAAATATAGGTACCTGGAAACGAAATCTTCACATGCTTTTAAAATGATTTTTAAAACATGTGGCTGATTGCTCAAGATTCTTTCCAGCCAGTTTGGTCGTACCACCGTATTAAGATTTTTTAAATATAGGTTCTAGGATCTACTTTACACATTTTCAAGGTCTTCGTCTATTGGATGCAAAGGTTTTTAACAACATGGAATTACAGCACAACTTAAACTGGATGGGGCTCCTGGTCTCCCAGGACTGGATCCCCGAATAAGTTAGTACTATGAATAACATTTGTCAAAGTAGTACCTCGACCCATAGGAAAACACTTGTGTATTTTGATTAGAATCAGTTGCCAATTGTCTTTATCGACTCCGATCTACTCAACACATTTTCAAGGTTTTCATAATAGATAAACACTTGTGTTTTTTGATCTAAGTCAATGCAGACAACTGTGCAGGGAATTATTAGTTACCTTATTTATATCAATCCCACCAACAACGACGTATGCAATCACTACACACACACACACACTCACACACGTTACCTACGAGTTCGACTACTTCCCATTTCAATGCTGACAAAAACAATTTTAATACGGGTTATTCCCAAACGCCTCCAATCTTTTGTTTGGAAAATATAAGAAGTTCAAACATTGATTCCTAGACTCCTCCAAAGACTATTATAAAAAATATTATTTAAATATTAGTATAGTAGCACGATAGCGCAGCGGCTAGCGCGTTCGGCTTGCGATCTTGTCCGCTAAGCAACTTTCGCAATGCTGAGTCGCTGGATGGGTGATCAAATTTAAAACATCTCGAGCTCCTCCGTGCTAAGGCGCGTTAAGCCGTTGGTCTCGGTTGTTGTCGTAAGATGATAGTCGCTAAAACCCATCAACCGCATTGGGCCAGCGTGGTGGGTTATGACCCATTATCCTCACGTGCTATTGTCCACGTGGGAGGTCTGTGCTCAGCAGTGGATCGTTTATAGGCTGATGTTGATGAAATATTAGTATAATTTTTTAGTTCTATTGTCCTCAGAGTAGCTAAAATTAGTATTTTCTGAAGTTGTCTGCGGAGTTTGAGATTAACCCGGTTACCATTTTTTTAATTACGGAGGAGAATGAAAATCGATTAACAAATTATTATATTCGTATTTTTTCTGTGGAGGACTTTGGGACAATTTCTTGGAGGAGAATGGGAATAACCCTTTAATATAAACAAAATTAAAAAGATAAAGCTAAGTTTATACTGTTTAATTGACAAACGCATTAAACATAAATTTTCATAATAACATAAACATCACGCCATATTCCCACAAGTGGGATAGACAGAGCAACAGGTAACAATTATGTCATGCTGAAGCCACGTTTAGCAACAAGTCATCAGATAGGATTTCCATAACAGTACCTTTTCATGGTTTAACTTATTAATGCAAATGTCTATTTTAATACGTACCCATTAAATATGGTTAGATTTATTTATTGTGGGAATAAGTCATCTTTTGTATTCATATACATAAACACAGAAGTTATAAAAATAGACTGCCTCACGGTAATCGAACCTGCGTCTCTCGATATCCGAGCGGTTAACTTTAAAGTTACCGAGACATTTGTCTAGTTTAGTACATCGAAAATAATTTTAGAGTGTGAGGAGCTCGATGGCGCAGTGGTGAACTCGATCAGCGATTGTGGTGGTTAAGCAACTCTCGTAAAGACCGATCATGAGATGGAATGTATTAATAAATTTCATGCTTAGTGAAAACAGTCCTAATGTTGCACATCCGGACAATCGCTGTCAGCGCTTTATCGAAAGGTTGCTGACCTTTTTTACACAGCAAATGTTAAAATATGTATGTTATACTTTACTTACGCTGCAACTTTTCACACTAATCGATAAACTATATAATTTGCTGAATATTAAAAAAACCAGAGGTTTTCAACATTGCTTCAATTTTGTAAATACTTCATTGCTACTAATAAAACCTACATATTTATTTAAATTGCAATACTTGATTAAATACTTTTGCTTAAACGTAAACTCGTTAAAATATAACTCGTAAAATATAACTGGTAGTTAATGTAGTGGTTAGATTCTTGACTATAACGCGAAAAAGGCTCAGTTCAAGTTGAATGCTAGTAGCAGCATTTTGTTTGATGAATGCAAGCATTTATGTGTATATCGTATACGTAACTGATTGTAGTACAGAAGGTCAAACTATCGGCTAAACCTGTCTTACTTAGAATTGATGTGTTTTATAAGACCAATAAGTATTAAGTACCTATGTATTAAAGGTAAAAATAAAAAAAAAAGTATTTGGAATTAACAGTTTTTACATACGGTGTATGTAATCTTGAAATTAAAAACTAGCACTGATAGTTTAGTTGTATACAAACAAATGAAAAAAATAAATTAAAAATAAATTAACAAAAAGTTGATCACTCCTGCCTAGTAAAATAGCTTGTTAAACACTTTTCTCCAATAAATACCCGAAAAATGGTAGTCGTCGTATCAGTGCTTCCTAAGTCAGATTGACCACTAGTAGACACGCCAAGCCCAGTAGTTCGACCACTAGTCAGTGCTTCAGTACTCCGACGTCGCTCGCCCCGAGAATCATCCAGAAGATATACACCGAAATAATGTTCGTAAGTTTTGAATATTATTATTATTTTTTTATTAATATGTTGTGTCATGCATGGTCAGTCATCTGATGGGTGGTCGACCATTACCATCTCGAGTACCTATATGCTTCGGAAGGTATATCAAGCGGGTGATCCCAGCTGCATCTGCAACCGTTATCACCACCAAACCGCACTGGGTCTGCGTGGTGGGCTGTGGTCCGTTCTCTCTATGTGTAGAGAAGTCATTATAGAAGGTCTGTAGAGGAGCATTGACCTAGATCAGCAAATGTTATTATTAAATCATCCTAGCATTTACTATCATGTTGGGTCATGTCGAGTCATGTCAAATGTTAATATCGAGTCTCTAATATTTATTGTTATTTCAGGTCTGAAACCAAGCAAATTAAACGCTCTGCCAAGAAAAGCTGTGTGTCAACCAATTTGTTTGACTCGGACAACGAAAGCATAAGGTAATTTGCGTTGACTACTTTTAAAACTAAGTATTAAAAATGTGTCAACATATTGTATGTTTTCTTATTTGTATATCGGCGATATTAATAAGTAAAGTAATGTATGTTTTTTAATTACATTTCTTATCTTTCTAGCACTAAGAAAAAATGCCTGTACTCGTCGTCGTCGGTGCCTAAGACCTCAACGACGATTGCGAAAAAACAAGAAGCGTCCAGCTCCGCTTCAAACTGGCTAAATGATTCGGAGTCAGATGACGAAGTTTTGCCGCCACCACGCGAGACAAACCAGGTCAACGACAGCGTACTAACGCGACGTGTACCAGGCGGGGTAACGCGTCGGACTGCGAAGCTCAGCGGTGAACTGGTGGCGGAGCTGCGTCTCTACAACGCTGAGGAGGTGCACAGTCTCACCGGCTTTGAAAGGTGTGAAAAGGCAATAGTTTGGGTTCGACTACAAGGCGAAGCCGAGTCTCCTGAATTATTGACTATAAAAAAATTTGTTAAATTAGCCAAATCAAAATTTACTGAAGAGGGGGTATTCTTTAGTGATAAAAACAAAAAATAGTTACAGTCAGCTGGGTCCATTATAATTAGTTACACTCTCTTCGGAAAATTTTGACTTAAATGGTTTTACTTTTATATTGTGTGTTAGGTTTTAGATCATTTTATATGTAATATTACATTTTACTTAAAAACGACTTTAACCTCTTGTAAATTTTTTAACACAGTGAAAAAATCATAATGGTTAAAACTATATTTTGTTCAACTTGCAACTTATCCGTTAAAAATAATTCTTTCTCTGCTCATTTAAAAAGTATTTTACACAAGAATAATAGTTCTGTCGTTGAGAGCGAAGGTATCGAAAAAGTTCATAGCGCTTTTCGCGGTCGCATAGCGTCGTACCGGATTCGATGCGAGGACGTCATCGGTGACGATGAAGAACGTATGCGTGTGTTTACTCCTGCTGAGTTTTTAACGCAATTACGCTCCCGCGTAAAACTTTTACTCTTAGCCCGAATTGAGGCTTATGCAAACCTTAAAGTAAATTTTGAATTGTTTTGTGAATTTTTTCTGCATAAGGATGATTCACTTTCAATTAAATCTTTTGCTACTGAAAACACTATCTTACATCAAAGTTATAATTTTGATGAAATGTACACAAACATTAGCCATAAAATTTGTAAAAAAGTTGAAGAATTTGAGGAAAAAGATAGTGGTTGGGCTTATTTACGAAGCTTGTATCTAGAAGTAAATATAAACAAATATAACCCGTTGAGAGCCTCGGGTTACTTACATTTACCTAGCGTCATAAAAAACAAACGTGCATGTATCAACATTAAAAATTCAGATGATTACTGCTTTTTGTGGTGTGTTATGGCAGCACTTTTTCCTGCAAAAAATAACGCACACCGAACGACAGCATATCCGCACTTTGAAAGTGTACTTAATGTCAAAAATATGACATTTCCAGTAGGGTTCGCGGATATAAGAATTTTTGAAAAGAATAATCCCGACATAAGTATTAATGTTTATGGCCTTAAAAATAACACTAAGGTTGTTGGACCTCTGTACAAATGTGAATTTCGAAAAGGACATCACGTCAACATGCTTTTTCTTGAAAATGGAAAACGCACACATTACTGTTTAATTAAAGATTTATCTAAATTACTTCGCAAGCAGTTAACTAAACATCATTCCAAAATATTTTTATGTGAGGATTGTATGATATTTTTTGACGACAATCTTAAACTCGAAGCTCACGTTTGCAGTGGTGTAGCAACAACGTTACCTAATCAGGGAACTCTAATACAATTTGAACATTATGAACGTATGCAAGACATGCCCTTCGTCTTATACGCAGACTTTGAATCTTTGTTAGAGCCAGTTGAATCAAATTCTGGAACAAGTTGCACAACGATTACGCAAAAGCATGTACCAGCTGCATTTGCTTACTATGTTGTATGCTCCTACGACAGCTCCCTTAATAAATATGTGTCTTATCGAGGACCTGACTGTGTGAAACATTTTTTTGATAACCTTCTATCTGATATTACTGTAATTTATAATATTTTACATTCATCGATCCCTATGTTCTTAACAGATGAAGATAGAACCAATTTTGTTCAAGCTAAAAATTGCTATCTTTGTAACAAAATATTATTTGACGACAAAGTAAAAGATCACTGCCATCTTACTGGGCGATATCGTGGTGCAGCTCATTCTTATTGTAATATTAAATATTGTTTGCCTAAGTTCGTTCCCATATTTTTTCATAATTTAGCTGGTTACGACAGTCATCTTTTCATACGACAGTTAGGAGAATTATCCGGTAGGATACAAGTGATTGCAAAAAATAAAGAAAATTACATATCGTTTACCAAATTTTTTCAAATCAATAACAAAGCTATCATGCCTGTTCGTTTTGTCGATTCTTTTAAATTTTTAGGCACAAGCCTAGAGAAGCTAGTTGCAAATTTAAATACAATTGATTTCAAACATCTGACATTTTTTTTTCCTTATCAGGAACATTTTAATTTACTTAGACGTAAAGGGGTTTATCCTTACGAATACGTCACTACTTGGAATTCTTATGATGAGGAAGAAATACCTCCTCTTAAATGTTTTTTTAGTAAATTGCATAATTGTAACATATCAAAAGCAGATTATGAACATGCAAAAAGAGTATGGCAAACCTTTGAATTACGGAGCCTTGGAGAATACACTGATTTATATCTTAAGTCAGATGTACTTTTACTAGCGGACGTCTTCGAAAGTTTTCGAAAAACTTGTAAGACGAATTATAAACTGGATCCTTCTTTTTACTTAACAGCACCTAGCCTGAGTTTTGACGCTATGCTATTAAAAACAGATGTTAAATTAGAATTAATAAATGACTTGGAAATATTAAGAATGATACAAAAAGGCATTCGCGGTGGTATATGTTTATGTTCTACAAGATATTCGAAAGCCAATAACAAGTATTTACAAACTTATGACCCCGCAAAAAGTGATAACTTCCTTGTTTATATTGATTGTAATAATCTTTATGGTTATGCTATGTGCGCTTATTTACCTCATTCAAATTTTAAGTTATTAAGTGAACTAGAAATTTCAAATATAGATTTTCAAAATATGCCTATTGACGGGGACATTGGTTATATACTCGAAGTAGACTTAGAATACCCTAATCATTTGCATAATTATCATAACGATTTTCCATTCTGTGCTCAAAAATTTGCTCCTCCAGGATCTAAAACTTCGAAATTGATACCAAATTTATACGATAAGTTTTTTTATGTCATTCATTTTTCCTACCTGAAAACATGCCTAAAACATGGTTTATTATTAAAAAAAATACACAGAGTAATTCAATTCAATCAGAGTCCATACCTAAAACAGTATATTGATATGAACACTGAGTTACGGAAAAAGGCAAAATCTATATTTGAACAGGATTTCTTCAAACTTTTAAACAATAGTATATTTGGTAAGACATTAGAAGATACTGAGAAAAGGGTTAGCGTGAAGTTGGTTAATAAGTGGAATGATGAAAAAAATATAACAAAGAAAAGTTTCGGTGCTGAGCAACTAATAGCTCGACCAAATTTCCATAGTGCTACAATTTTTACAGAAAATTTTATAGCTGTTCAAATGAAACCTGAGACAGTTACTTTAGACAAACCCATATACATTGGCTTTTCTGTATTAGAAATATCCAAAAGTCACATGTTTGATTTTCATTACTCTATTATGAAACCTTTTTATGGGGAAAAATTAAAGCTTTGTTATACGGATACTGACAGTTTTCTTTATTCAATAGAAAGCAAAGATTTTTATACAGATTTAAAGTTGAATTTCCTTAGATATTTCGATACTAGTAATTATCCATTAAATAACTGTTTCGGTATACCAAGTCTTAACAAAAAAGTCCCGGGTCTCTTCAAAGATGAACTAGGTGGAAATTTGATTTCTGAGTTTGTTGGTTTAAGATCAAAATTATACTGTATAAAAACAGTACAAGAGGAATTAAAAAAGGCTAAAGGTATACAGAAACAGGTTTTAAAAAATGTGCATTTCGAAGATTACTATAATGTATTAGACAAAAATACTTTTTTAAGAAAGAAAAACATTATTTTTAAATCTTTAAAGCATGAAATATTTACCCAAGAACAGAACAAGATAGCTTTGTCAGGTAATGACGACAAACGCGTAATATTAAAAAATAAAATATCTACTATGTCTTGGGGTCACTGGGATTATATATTTTAACAACGATTGTTTTCACTGTGTTTTTAAATCTTATTATACTTAGAGCTTGAGAAATAAAAAAAATGTATTATTATTTATTATCATTACTAAGATTCATTGTTTGAATTAAAAATAATATGAACTTGTTATAAAGTATTGTAACCCGTATTTCAATATACTTAAGTACTTAGATATAATCAATATTTTGATTAAAAAATGATAATTAATTATGTAGTTGCTTTTGCTCAGATTCATTGTTTGAATAGGAAATGTAACTAATATTATGAAATGTAATGTAAATTTACTGTACCTACCCAGCTGTTTTAATATACCTAATAAAATATAAAAGTAACAAACTAACTTGCATTTTTATTTAATTTAGTATATACATTATTATAATAAAACATTGACGGTAAATAAGTAAGAAAATTCTAACGCAAACAAGTTTGAACAAGTTAGTTTCAGAGTAGGTTGTGTAATACAACTCTTCTGACTATAAGGTAATATGAAACCTATTTAATACAAATCAGGTCACGTTATTGCTAAGTTAATCATTTTTTATTAATATCAATAATGTTTTTTTATTTTGCTAAATTGCAAATTACATGTTGTTGCAAAATCTTATAATTTTCGAGTAAGCAACCTACATTGTACCTACATACAAGTGTTGCTGTGTCATCATATACCTACATTAATATAAATGGGTTTCAAATTAGTTTTAATTTCAATTATCAAAGTGTAGGCGTCAGTAGTCCAGCTAGATAATATCAACATGGTAAGTAGTTTAGATAGTTTTATACGATTATAAAATAATTTTATTCTTACTGTGATTGTGTCGCTATTTGGTGAAAAGTGGACTATGTTAGTCTCTGACTAACCCTTCGAGGATAATTGTTGTGGTTATATGTATGTAATTAATTATTTTATTTTATTTCATTTTTTAGAATACTCAAGAGAACTCGTTGTCGTTCAGCATCAACAAGGAGGTCGTGCAATCGACATCTCCGACTTTTGAACAGAACGCTCAAGATATGCTCGAGGGATTTACAGAGGAGTATCCGAATTGGAGAGCAGATGAATTGCGATGCGATTCCCCGCTGTATAACAAGGTGATGAGAAATATCACAAAGAAGAGACCTCAAAAAAGAAGTTATCTGAAGCAACATCATTCTTACGTGATGAAAAGTTCGCTGATTCAAGGTCGTCGATTAATAAAGATTGAAGTGTTAGACTTGGAAAAAAATCATACTGATCCATTATTATGTGCGCAGTATGTGGTAACAGAGCATATTGACCCCATAATGGATCAAACAGAGGCTATCATTAGCAATATATCAAAAAAAGTTTGTGGATATAGTTATAGTTTTTAAGAAATTTTCAAATAAATATAATTTAATTGAATACTAAGATCGTTTCATTCAACCCTTTTTCCTTTAGTAAATAAAACAAAAAAATACTTAGACACATTTTATTGAGGAAAATACTGTATTACAATTATAAATCAAGTAACATTTAAAGTGTACCACTTTTTTAGACACAGAACATTTTTTAAAGCACACATTTTTTTATGATATTCACAATTAAATTTATTTACATCTACATGGTAATCACTATATAATTTTAAAAAGTTAGGACAACCTTTTTCTTCTAACTCCATTATTTCGCAATCTTGACATAGCTCGCGAACCCACATTCCTTTTTCCAATCCCTTTACTAATACCTTCTTACTGCTTAAATAAGGAACTATTATTCGTCTAAATTCGCGGTAATCAATGAATCCCTCGCTCCATTTGAGCCCGCGATTCCTTTCTAACCAACGGACTTGCTTCTTTTCTTCATCTGTTAGATTTTTAAAAGCATATGGTGGCTTAATTAAGAACGTCTGCGTATGATTTTTAGTTGCTATTGATAACTCTTTTACAATAAAATTATTTTTCAAATCCTTAAATCCTTGCATATCCACTATAATAGTTTCGTTATTCATGATAGCTTTTTCACAATGCTACTCAGCGGTTTGTATTCAAATATGCAATCGTTCAGTATAAGACAATATGCGGCGGTCTGATCAGGTATCTCTTGATCTGTTTCGATTTCTACTCTTACATCGATTGATCCCTTTAACATTTCTTGTTGGCGAGAACAGTCAATAACAAATAAAGGAGCAATATCTTTAAAATCTTTTAAACTCAACAACGGTTCTGATCGACGTCCGTGATAATACTGTTGAAACCTTGCGTACTGTTCGTATATTAATAGAAACTTGTTGTCAGAGAAATTGATGTTAAGTCCTTCGTAGGGGTAATATGATGAATTTAAAAACACTCTTACGTCACGAACATTGCAATGGTCGAACTCCGCCATTGACATTCCAGCATTATGTTTTCGGTTTGTTTGTAAGGCAATAATAACAAATCGAGGTTTCTCTGTTTGCGATGAAGTTTTAATAGACCAAGTATGCTTACGTGTTTTGGGTAGTAACGGATATTCATACAAGTCCCAATTACGAAAGGCCAGTGTGATGGCCCGATCTTTTTCTAAATGTTTTAATAAATTAATTCTCTCTCGATCTGACACTTTAATATGCGGAACACGCCAAACGATTTTATCTATAGCTATATTTTCCACAATTTGTTCTTTGCTCAATTTTAATGCATTGACATTTGTGTTGCTTCTCAACAGTACTAACTCATGTTTACAGTTTATTAAAACTTTTTCATAATCTTCTGCAAATCCCAATATTTTATTTAATGGTATTGAGACAGAAAAAACTCCGCTTGTAACATTGGTTATTCCTGCAGGAGACCAACCCCAAACTTTTGCACTTTTGGATTCATTTTCATTCAGCGACAAATAAGACTTCATTGTCGTCGTGATACCTGCATTTTTTATTTTATCTATTTCTATTCCATTTAACTCATATCGAATATCTTGAAATAGAAATAACATTGGATTGTTTACAAAATGCATACTTGTTACCTTTTCTTTAGTGGTACTGTTATATACATCAGCTTTACCTTCAATATACAAAGTGCTGCGTGACGGCAACACATACAAATCTTGCTGATTGATTGGTATTCTTATTTCATCATTATTGTTGAAACTTGTTACATAAGGCTTATACGAATGATATTCAAAACTCTCGATACTGTTGTCGTATGATGTCGGCTGAGATATATTTAATATATTCATTTTAACAAGCCTACTAGCTTTAGGAAATCTTTATTATTTTTAGTAAGTTTCTTTTTTAATAAAAGCGGTGTTCTTTTATTAAATGCACCTTTGGAACTGACTTGAACACCTGATGGGGTAGGGTTTTTATTGAAATTTATCATTTTTTTCTAAAGTGCAAGTATAGTTGTACTTCTTCACCTCGTAAATTGATTTGCTTATTATGACCGTCTAGTAATCTAATATTAATCGCACTGATTGAATTTTGGTTGACTGGAAAATATATTAAGTTTTTGGGTATCTCAATAACTCGATAGCCTGGTGGCACGTTAGGTACAAATTCGTAAATTATATGGCTTGCTTTTCCATTCACGAATGATCCTCCAACTACGTCACATTCGATGCGCACGATAGTTGTAGATAAAATGCTGACTGGATACCGAGATTCGCAACTTATATTAGCCTTTATTGTTTCCCTAGCAAAACCTAAAATTTTACCGATGGAATTACTTTTCTCAAAGTGAACATCTTCTGAACAGAATATTTTGGTTTTGAGTGTATTATTATTACAACTCAATTTTAATGCAGTATTCTTGACATTGCCTTTTAAAAAATCACAAATGTCTTGAAGTTCATATGATCCTTCTGGAATTTCAATGACCTCATTATTACCATAGTAAAACTTATTATTTCTTTCGTCTATATTAGGAATAGAATTAAATGTAGAAAAGTACAGAAGTCCACACTCATATTCTCCACGTAATTCTAAAGTAGGTGAGTAGTTTGTTACGAGGGAGGCTCCCTGCCCAGTTATGGATACAGTGAAAGACATAATTATACTGTCAAGTTATTTTAATTTTAACCTTTATATAAATGATTTTTCCAATACTTACTTAAAAATAATAAACAAAGATGACCGCAGTTCGTAGTGCCAAAAGTTTGATACTGTTTGTAATTATAATTTATGTGTATATCTTTCAAATACTTTATTAATTCTAACGGAGGTTTTAAGTTACCAAAACTGTTAAAATATTCACAGTATTCATTTTGCTTGACATAGGCTACCCAGTGAGTTCCCGGATTTCTGGAACTATCTAAATTTAGAATAGCACATTCAATTTTTCTTGGTTTTGATGGTAACGTATCTCGCATAAAAACGCCACGAAAATATGGAATATGAACTGAGTGCTTTAATATATCTAGATTAGTAAGTGCTCGTTTGGGTAACCGTTTAATTAGTTTTTTGGAGGTTGTAAGTACAAGCCCGCTCCTTTTTTGTGAGACTTCAAATACAATCCTTTCCCAAGTGCAACGGCTTCCATCATCTTGTTATGACGTTCAGATTCTTGAAGATTTTTTTGAGCAACCTTGTAATCGTTAACAGCCTTTGTTATACCTGCAGCACCTCCAGCGAGTGAACCAAGAGCTGATAAACCAGCAAAGATTGGTATGAGGGGTAACAACCCACCAGTTTTCGGAACAGGAATGCAGCGTGGGAAGCGTATTCCTTTTATATTAGAAAACACTTTTTTTGCAGCTGCATGCGCATATTTTATAGTCGTGCGGTTGTCATTACATTTTAATTTTTTCATTTGCTTTTGAATTTTTTTAACACCTTTCATGAATGACCGTACTCCTGCTCCGGCTTTAAGCTTTGTTTTCATTGCATTTTTTACTATCCATGATGCAATCTTTTCTCCTTTCCCAGCATCTTTCGATTTCAATCTTTTCTTTGCCATATTTAAAAGTTCTAAATCGGCGTTATGTCTAACGTTCCAATCTTTATTATTGTAAGCGATATCGTGGTACATGCAAGCTTCATCCAATTTATTTATACCTCGTTCGCCCCTGAGTAATCTTCTCTTAAGTTTTGTGCCTGGACCACAAAATTGATATCCAGGTAAATGTAACTCAAACGGAATGTTATTTATTAAGTTGTTAATAATACCACTTCCTTCCGTCATCGATGATTATAAAGTGAGCGTATAAATAATAATGCTTAGTTTATATTAAAACACCAATGAATTTTTATCAACCCAACTGTTTTCACCATCACTGAGATCTAACCATTTGACAAAGAGTTTGTTTCCTTTTCTTTTTAAAACCTTTTCGATAAGATAAATATCTGGAAATTTGGTTCTCTGTAATTCATGCTCGTAGAAAGATCCTAAAATTCTCTGTTTATGTTTGTCTTCCAAGTGATAAGTAACTGGGTTTGTATGATTGACTTTAATAACATAAAATATTTCTGTTGACCAGTTTGGAGTATAACCTTTGTAGAAATCCCCTTTGTATTTACTTATCCGGACTTGATCCCCAAGATGGAACTTAAATTTTTGATGTTTTCTGGTAATTTGTGATTTAATAATGTTAGACCTAACAATCAACTGGTTTTCTTTGCTAACATCAATAGGCCTAAGTTTTGTTACACGGTGAATAGTATTATTGTAGCATAGTACAACGTCTTCCAAATTTTTTTGTATCCATTGATATTTACCGCAGATGCTAAATAATTTGTAAAGATGACTTTTTAGAGTTCTTATTACTCTTTCAACAATTGCAGCTTTTTTTACAGAGTAAGTGGAGTAATGATTTATGTTATATTTTATCGTCAATTGTTTAAAATTTTCATTGTAAAATTCTTTGCCTAAATCTGTTTGTAAATTTTTGGGCTTTCGAGATGAAGTGGTTAATATATTTTGCATTGCATTTGTAACGCAACTTTTATTCTTTGACTTCAAAGGATTAACCCACACATATTTTGATAAAGTATCAATTACGACTAAAACATATTTATATCCTTTATTAAACTGTGAGTACTTTTGAAAATCCATAAGGTCTGCTTGCCATAAATCATCTATTCTTTTTATAATTGTACTTCGACGTGGAAAATTTCTTCTCGCCGCTCTGTGAAGTTCGTCTACAATTTCTTTCTTACTCATTTTTGTTTGGCTTGAATCATACGGTCTATTTCTATTTTTGAGTAAAACATAGAAGATAAACGGTCTGTTCTCGCTGATTCCAAGTTCTTTAAATAAATTAATACACGACTATTTACTTGGCTTATTTCGTTTCTCAGCTCTTGAACTGTTTTATCCAAATATGCTTTATTTACAGCTTCATCGTCCTTGTCTGGAGACGACAAGCCTTTTAGTTTGGATGATTTTAAATCGTATTCTCCCGTTTCAGACTTCTGTAACGTATCGTTATAGATATCAATATGTTCAGATAATCGTAAACGTTTATGAACGTGATGACCGAATTTATCTATATTCATTGCGGTCCCGATGCTTTGTTTACTGTAAGTATACTGCACAAATTTCCCGATGCTATTTGTTTTTATTCTTTGTTTATGATACCGGCTTCGTGAAGTTCCTCGATGATTGCAATAATTTCATTATCTAACCCAGTGTTACCAGCATCTCGTGATGCGAACAGTAATTGCAGTCGTTTTACTAACTCGTTAGGATCATCCCAGTAAACTAAATCTGTATTTCTTTTTACTTTTTTTACAAGTTCAATACCTTTTCCTCGAGGAATACTCACTGTACTAGTGGTTGGTTTTCTAGAGATTTTGAATAATGGCTTTATAATATTCATGTATTTAAATCCCTTGTTGCTATTTATTGGTTTAGATGGATCATAATTACGTCTGTGTGCATTAGTATCGATAAGTAGTAGTTTATAGTTTTCAAGGTCGTTATCTGTGATATCATCTAGATTTGGTTTCTTTTTATACAATAGTTCTTTTAAACCGAGAGTTTTTCTCAAATTATGATTTCCAATTATTAGAGTGGTGCCGTCATCATAAACGCGACTTTTTCCAAGCATAAGTTTTCCTTGTTCATTTCTTATTCCAAAAGGTATAGCACTAAATACTTCAGATGATGTAGACCATGATAAAGATTGACTTTTAACGTTTGGCGATGATTGTAGCGATTTGAACGAACCTTCACTCACATCATGGTCTTGAGTAGGTGATACAGTAAGGGTTTTGTCGGTTGTTCGGAATTGTTCATGATTTTCTTCCTCATCTTCGCTACTTAGTTCGTTAAATTCTTCAATAGACGAATACGACGCTTCGCTTTCATTATTCTTTATTTTTTTAAATACGGGGTTATAAACAGTCTCTTTGTCATGGTGCTTTTCATCATTTTTATTTGCTATCATATTAAGAGGGTCAACTATGGGTTTAAATATTGTTTCTAACGTATTATTTCTTGTATTTTTTGCATCCTTTATCATGTCAAACTTTCTTTTAACAGCTGATGCTGATTTAATGATTTGTCTCTTTAGATCTCTTTCCATTTTATTGGGTTTCCTTTCACCTCCAAATCTCATGTGGAAATGATTTATAAATATTATAACATCCGTATATGTAATTATTAATCTACGACTATAAATGTATCAAACGTCATTCTATAGCATCCTTTATTTCGCTCACAATCCTTATTTATGACAATATAATTGTATGGTGTTTTCCAAACAGTTGAACACATTTCACGGAATTGAAGCCATGACATATCAGACCCTACATGCTCATCATAAACATGTTTTAAATTTACGTCGTCTTGTTTAAACAATATAATCATGTTAGAATTGTCTCTTACGAGTTGTTTAGGTATTTTGGTGTAAGTTTGATTGATATAAAAACAATCAATATTCCTATGACGCCCCATAGCAAAATAGTTACGGATGTTGTTTTGATTTTCACAAGCAACATCATCGAAAATAATAATGGAATCCGGTGACGCTTCGTGAGGGTTCAATATTTCGCTATTATGATTATATTTGTGAAATGATGTACCTGGAACCAATTCTAAAACTTTTTCGAGATAAATGTATTTAGGTTGATACAAAGATTTTGAATACACGTACAGGTTTCGAAATCGTGGACCATCTTTATGTAATAATAAACTTATTACTATGTTGGTTTTCCCGCAATTAGATGGACCGCAAACAATACAACGAATTGTATTTGGCAATAACTTTCCATGTCGACTTGCCCCTGTCAATGAAGTTGGACAAATACATTCCAATTTTAACGATTCTTTTTGTTTTAAGAATTTCATTATATTTTATGATTAAAAATTAAATTTGACTGCAGTGTTAAAAGGATTTTTCAGAAATGACTACATAAAATGGTTGCTACGCTTAAATAACGGAAAAGCTAATAATCCATATCGATTATTGGGCGTTCTAATTCACTTTTTCGAGAGAGCGAACGAAGTGAGCGAACGATTAAGAAAAAGTGAAGTAGAATGCCCAATAATCACCTACTCAAGAGTAACCCACCTGAAAGCAGCAATCAAAAATCTGTTGCTGTCCCCTGTGTCTAATGATAGATAGTCTGAATAATCGAACCAACTGGAAAAAAAAATTCATGTGGTCCGATCGGTAGGACAAAGGCAGTAGGACCACATGACCAGAGCCAAGGAAAAAGTGTTGATGACTGTTTCCTGTCGAACACCGGTGCTTTATTAGATATCTTTCTGAGAGGGAGCTTACATTAACAAAACATGTTTTACTTATTTTTTACTTTTAAAACTGTATATTGCGTGATTTGGTAGAGACATATTTTTTGTAAAAATTTTTACTTTAATTTTCAACTGTAGTCGAAAACTAATTTTAAGGCCGCCAACACTTTTCAATGTGCAGAAACAAGGTCAAGCGGACAGGAAGCGGCTTGAAACGGAAACGCAATATGGCCGCCCCGGTAGTGTAATATGGCGACCGGAAGTGGCGTGACTGAGTACCCTCCACGGTTATTTACACAACTAGGAGTTTATAGACCGAGTACTATATTTACATTTACCTAAAGGTCTTTGGTTCGACTCCCAGCGGGGGTTGCATGTTTGTGTACTCGGTTTGGTTGGTGGTAGGGCTTGTTTTAAATCCGCAAGAATAACACTAAGAAATCTGGTGACTTGTATTTTTGTCGCACCTCTAAAAGATGGAATAGTCTACCAGCACACGTTATCCCTGTGTGGTGCCGGGGATAAAGAATTGCACCACCCCATCTCTTCCCGTGGGTGTCGTAGAAGCCGACTAAGGGACCATTCCAGAGGATGGGCAGCAGCATCTCTCTGAGGTTACCCTCAACCTACTGCGATCGCCAACCCGCCTGCCAAGCGTGGCGATTACGGCAAATACCCTTCATATCCTTGGGGGAGGCCTTTGTCCAGCAGTGTACGTCTTTTGGCTGAGATGATGATGATGATGATGATGATGATGACACGTTATCTCTCATGGACATGGGGTCCTTCAAACGAGGCATGAAGAGGCACCTTGTGGGCCGACAGAGTGAGGGTAACTGATGCTGTGTTGTTTTCACGCTGCACCAGAAATTGTTGTCGCATCTGCACTCCATATTCACTTAACATCAGGTGTAATGGACTCAAGTGCAATGCTATGAATAAAAAAGTAAAAACAAAAGCTACCACCACTTACCTAAATATGTCGCCATAACATTAATCAGAGATGTAACTTATCTAAGACACAAGTATAAGGATACAAGATACAAATTACGTATTTTCATCTTGTATCTATAAAACTTTTAATTTAATTTAAATTCATTTCCTATCTTGTATTTAAATACCTTTTTCATCCCCCCATCTCGGAAAGAGTATTTTTACTCTTCGATATCTGAGTGCAAAAGCCGTTTTTATCCGCTAGAGGATAAAGTAAATTGAATTTAGAACATCGTGTGCACTAAGTTTGTGAATTCAAAACATCATTAAACCTATTTACTTCTACCTCCATGGTGCCGAATTTATCAGTACACAAGTCACTAACACCAACATTACAGTACCTAACAAAAATATTACACTCAAGTAACTGTAGCAAAATCACTTTAAATTTTTCTTAATTATACCTAAGTATTATTTGTTATAAGTTAAAGATTATTTTGTAATACTTACCTATCATAATGTAGAAGTTAATACCTAAACTGAAATAAAAGTATTTTGTGATAGTAAATGTTTATTTTTGCATTTAGTCATTTCCTCGCTAAGGTGGGATGAAAAGTTACGTGTTGCACTCGAGTGCAAAGATTTTTCACCTTGTGCTCTTTTGATTCCCTCGCTAATGCTCAGGATTCTAATTTTTGAATCACTCGCTGCGCTCGTGATTCAATTTTAGAATCCTTCGCTTGCTCGGTCATCAAAATTGAGCACGCGGTTAAAAAGCAACTTTGCACTCTTGTATAACAAATAACTATTGTTTGGTATCTTAGTATTTTGTAGATACTATGTTTGCTAAAATACTTTTAGTAATAGATAACAATTTGGGGGCATGATCATGAGGCCTCATGGAAGAAAAAAGAGTGAGAAACTGTTAGAAGTACTGGTTTTACTTAAGTCTCAATTAAAACCTTAAAAATATAATATTATGTTGTGTCACGTTTGCGCGATCAACGCGATTTACATGTATAAAAATAAACTTTCATTAAAAAAAAATGTTTTTTTACAAAGTATTTTATCTATAAAAATTATTTAAAAGATACGTTGTATTTTATATCTAGTATTTCAGATACCATTCCGGAAAGTTATTTGCATCTGGTATCTAAAATACTTAATTTAAAAGTGTACATCTCTGACATTAATGTCAGTAGCGTTTTTGTTGTGTTCAGACATTTAGAAATAAGACAGCCAGTGCTACGTAGTCAATCTTAACTCACTTAACCGACTCTGTGGTATAGTCACTAGTGGTCCAGACCCAGATGTCCCGGATTCAATTCCTAGTATGCTTCGGAAAGCACGTAAAGCCGTTGATCCTGGCTGCATTAGCAGTCATAAACAACCACCGTACCGCACTGGGCCCGCGTGGCGGTTTATGGCCCGTTCTCCCTACCCATCCATAGGGAAGGCTCGTGCCCCAGCAGTGGGACGTTGATGAGCTGGTGATATGATGGTGATGGTATTCGCTCCGGTCAGTATTCATTGGAGGATGACCGGACATCTACCACAGGGGCGTCCGCTGTGAGGCGGGTCGCCCGTCACACGCGACACGCTCGTCCGTTCGCGGGACCGATCACTGATATACTTTGACACATGACAGCTTCAAAATCACTACATTTAGTCGCGACTGAGCACTGCGGCGGGATCGATCTTCTATCAAACGAAAATACCGGTAAAAAATAAGGGTACTGTTGGATAGCAGGCTGTGTTCTACCTATCGGGTGGTACTATCATCATTCATAACATTTTACGAATTTTTGCTCACTCAAATTTGGGGCCCATGTAGCCCAGGGGCCCTGTATCATCATAGCCGGATTAAGCCATGTATATAAGCCCCTATGCACTGCATGTTTCGGGTCACCTATCTTCTAGGTTAAAAAATACGAAGGCCCCTAACGTGAGGCCCCATAGGCACCTGCCTTTTTAGGGTTCCGTAGCCAAATGGCAAAAAACAGAACCCTTATGGATTCGTCATGTCTGTCTGTCTGTCTGTCCGTCCGTATGTCACTGCCACTTTTTACTATAAGAACTATGCTGTTGACACTTGGTAAGCAGTGTATTCTGTGAACCGCATTAAGATTTTCACACAAAAATAGAAAAAAAAACAATAAATTTTGGGGGTTCCCCATACTTAGAACTGAAACTCAAAGTTTTTTTTTCATCAAACCCGTACGTGTGGGGTATCTATGGATAGGTCTTCAATGATATTGAGGTTTCTAATATCATTTTTTTCTAAACTGAATAGTTTACGCGAGAGATACTTCCAAAGTCGTAAAATGTGTGTGTGTGTGTCCCTGTAACTTCTAAAATAAGAAAATGATAAAACTAAAAAAAATATATGACGTACATTACCATGCAAACTTCCACCGAAAATTGGTTTGAACGAGATCTAGTAAGTAGTTTTTTTTTAATACGTCATAAAGCATGGAACCCTTCGTGCGCGAGTCCGACTCGCACTTGGCCGGTTTTTTTGTCTTTAGCTTAAACTGGTACTGTGTATCATTGATATGGCTGATACGACGGTAGCTACTCCCCAGTCCACCATAAAACAAATGCAATCAAACCTTTACCTCAAAGGGTATGCCCTCAGAATCGAAAGAGTCCTTAGCCGGCGTGTGTTGCATATCGTACACAAGTGTATCTAAAGTTCAGTGACGCTAAAAATACCCAGTGGCGACCAGGAAACTCTCTCCAAAAAAGTAAGTGTACGATATAAAGGAGAGCCTTGTCGTTCGGTAGCAGATTTCACATTTCTCGGGTAGCATCTAGCTAAAGACATACTGCCTTACAAATAAACAAAAAATAAGCTGTGAATAGTTATTCCGTGTTTTGTTCCTGTCATGCAAACGTCGTTTCAAATTAGAGTAAAAGAGCAAATAGCTTGTGTAGGGCATGTGGAGAGGAAACGGAGTCAATGCAGCACCTACTGCGTGACTGATGCGGCTCTCTGGCTAGGAAAAGAATGGGACTCCTGGGGTCGGCCTATCCGAAATAGAAGGACTTCAGGCTCTTCGCTTTTAAAGACGTTGCCAAACTTATGGCATCTATAAGGTCACTTTTTATTAAGTGCAAATATTTTGAGAATAAATTCAACAACATATATAAACTATTTTTATGAAAAATCCTTAAATTTTTATACGCTAATTTTCAAGAAAAACGCCAAAAGATATTTCGATTAAAAAGAAAAGTAAAGCAGTTTCGGTAGATTCTATTCGAAGGAGCCGAAACAGAGAGGCCGCAATGCCTTCACCGCTAACACGTGCCCCTAGTTTCATTCAAAAGAGCCGATAGAGAGGCCGCTCTTAAAAATATTAAAATTTTTGTGTCAAAAAAAGTTAAAAAAAAACTAGCCTGAATTATTTTTTAAATGCTTGGGCCTATTTTTCTCTGATATAAATAGATGTTTTGTCAAAATATTTGCAGTTGATAAAAAGTGACCTATATGGCATCTACAGAGGAAGAAGAGTGAAAGGATGGGGTTGCACAAAAGATCCCGATGAGTCGAAATGTTACTACAAGAGAAAAACCTCAGCAGGCTCCACTAAGATAAGATAAGATAAATGTAAAAGAGAGAAAACATGGAATAACTATTCGGACCTTATTCTTTGTTTATTTGTAAGACACAGAATCTAAAAGATAATATTATAATTTATTTAACAACAAGACATTATTATTATTCTAAACAAACTTAAATACAGAACTTAACTTAAAAAACAGAAAAAATAATTAGAAATTAAAAACTAAAGACCTACAAATAAAAAATGTCCTCCAACTGGGGGTTCATGGGAACGGTCCCAAGAATGCTGGCAACATTGCCCCTTTGGATTGCCAAACTAATACGCAGGCAAAGGTAGCTGCCAGCCTTAAAAAAAATAGTATCGTCGATAACAAACCTTTTTTATACGTTCTAAAGGAGTCCCTCGCAGGCGTGTATTGTATGTCGTACACCAGGGTGCTGTTGGGTAAAAGGCTGCGTTCCTTGTTGATCCTGTATACCGCGTACTTAAAAGCCAGCTCCGCGCTGCCACCGCGAGCGTCTTCGGTGAAGATGGCACCTGTACAAACAAATTAAATAATAAATAAAATAACATTTCTTTATTCATAATCACGGTTTTACAAATCACATGTAGGTAAACTCTTCCTCCGCCCGTGCCAGAAGGAGTCACTCTTCATTAGCTAAGTATAGGTACATAAAAAACCGCATTACATTAATAATTTACATTTACTAATTTACAAAAACATAAAACAATATAGCTACTTTTGATTTTGTGTGTGTGAAAATGTGTATGTGTGTGTGTGTGTGTGTGTGTGTGTGTGTGTGTGTGTGTGTTGTAAATACACTAATAATACAATAATTGATTAAATTGAATCTAATCAAATTAAATAAAAATATTTTAAAGGAATTACGTCTTTATAAATTGTTAAATACTTGCAAATGTGTTCTTTCGACTGTGAGGGTAGTAACTTCACAGTGACGTTATGCTGGCTTGGCAGACTGGCTGACTGGCTTGCAGCGTAAATCAGAAAGTACTAGAAACATTCTACTAGTCTTTTAGGGCCTTGGTAGCTCAGCGGCCAGAGCATTCGACCGGTTATCCAAAGGTCGTGGGTTTTTCTAGTAAAATTTTATCTTGTAACTATACAATTTGTAAAAAAAACCCTGTCCGATCGAAAAGGGGTAGGTACATAGGTGTATACGAATAACTATATAACAAAAAAATATTAACCATGAAAATAAAAGAGTTATCGTAATTTAAAACGCAAGTTTTTTGTACCGAAATTGCTCAATTTCCCCCAAAATTATGATAATTTAGAGGAGCTATGGCGCAGTGGTTAACGCGCCCGGTCTGCGAGTGCTGAGGTTAAGCAACTTTCGCAAAGACCGGTCATCGGATGGATGACCAAAAATTTATCATCTCGAGCTCCTCCGTGCTTCGGAAGGCACGTAAATCCGTTGGTCCCGGCTGCATTAGCAGTTGTTAACAACCACCAATCCGCACTGGGCCCGCGTGGTGGTTTATGGCCCGTTCTCCCTATCCATACATAGGGAAGGCTCGTGCCCCAGCAGTGGGGACATAAAATGGGCTGATGATGATGATGATGCTTAATAAATGTGACCACACTTTCCATCAATGGCGGCGGCGCCAAAGGTTCTACCTACCGAAGTGCCGACAAAAGTATTGCCATGTAAGTTTTGTCATTTAACAAAATTTTTATCGGGGTAAATTTTTTTCACTTATTATTTTAAAACAATTACGTAAATAGAACTGAATCTCGATACCGAATAACACCTTTACGGATCGGGCAGGGTTTTTTTACATATTGTATAAAATATTGAATTTTACAATTCAAAAATAATTTTTAAAAAATCGATCAAAAACAAATAAAAATTTGAGAAAAAGATATATTATTACCGAAAACAGCAACCAGTTGCTGATTGTACAATGGCAACGCGATTGCTACTAGTTGCGGTTGCTACAACCGTTCGGTTTATTTGAGAGCGCGCCGTCATGCTCTTTTAGTTGGTCAATCGCTCGCTTGTGGCGCTGTCGGAGAGTGTTTTGGTAGCGATAAATTGCAAACTGTTGCGAATGCGAATCATCGGTAATAAGCCTGGAGTGAAGTGCCCTTCCACCTTCAGCCCTATCTTCACTTAACTTGCCGCGCGGAATTTCGAAAATTTACGTGTTTTTAAGTCACTGGTGCTAGGCGATGAATAGGTCATATACATTAAAAGGACTAGTGTTGGTTAGCTTGATCCTTTCACAAGGCCATGGTTGTCTTAGAATTTGAAATAAATACCCAGAAACTGCATAAACAATACGTAAAAGTAATGATATCTAAAAACTTATTTCTTCAGAAACTTTGTAAATATAGCACAAATGAAACAACGATCCGATATCAAAATGTTTGTATTGATATTGCGCAGGCCACTGTTGTCTTATTATTCAATTAAAAATTATGAAAATGCAAAATATTAAGACTTTTATTATTTTTTACCCAAACCCCTATGATTTTACGAAAGTAAACATTGCTCTAATTAAATCACCAGCCTACTCTGTACAGATATTAGTGTGCGTGCGTGTTCTTGTCGTGCGCCGTTGTCACACCACTGCCACGCGCCGCTCGCTCGCTATCATAAACAAACTTGAAACTCGCAGTTTTGCGTCCGCGCTCCACCCCCTTAACATCAGGTGGGATGAAAGCCAAGCTTACCTATTTTAACGACCGGTGACAGAGCCGCCGCAGCGTTCAACAATACCACGACCCATCGCCACCCCGCCAACATGTTGATCCAACATCACCACTGAGTTGGCGCCGCACAACCTGCCACCATAAAAAAGGAAAACTTACAATAAAAACATACACATTTTTAAAGTTTACGCGATCATTACATATTGAAATGGAACTACTTGTCTCCCTATGACCATTGACCCTGCAAAGGGTTCAATGCGTCAGGATTTAATGTGTAAAATTAAACGCGTAATAATATAATGTAGGTAATATTACAAAAACACAAACGTTGAAAAAATTTTCACGAGAAAATTATATAAACAGAAACCAAAACATTTTATGTTACATAGTAATATAGTATAATCTAAGAACATAATATAATATATTGTAATAATAATGTACATAAATAGTTATAATAATAATATCTGTATTTATAACACTAGCATTTAAGCAATTATTGTTACTAACTCACTCACTCGCTCACTGTGTAATGAACCGTACGAACGGCGCCTCAAAGACCTTGGCCTGACAAGAAGAAAAAGAGGCAGCTTGATTGAGACATACAAAATTCTCACTGGACATTATGATGTACCTGGTTTACAAGAGCTCTTCACTCGAAATGAGAACAAGCATCTCCGTGGTCACCAGCTGAAGCTGTGCCGATCAGTGGCAAATCGAGATCCCAAGAAATATTTCTTACCCAACCGAATTGTCGCCGAGTGGAATAAGCTTCCTGAAGAAGTCATAAGCGCTCCGTCGAAAAATGCTTTTAAAAACAGGCTAGATAAATTATCCGAATCACATGACGCACACGAATCAGCACATTGAGCTGCTAGTGTGTTCTCCCCCTAAATAATAATAATAATAACTCAACATGGACCACGGCCTGAAATACAGACCTATATTGAAATAAATCATTTGAATTCGAAATTTTTGGAATAGTAGTTTAAAATCAAAAACATGAAAAATATTTTATTTACGGCTTCGGCATAACACCAAGCAGACAGAGCAGAGTCATTTGCCAAGCTTTCTATAAAAAAACAATACCTAATTAAAGTTTTTTTTTCATTTAGTTGATGGCTTCGTGCGATTAGCACATTTAGCCAGAGTCAAAGTAATTTTTCTTACAAGTGATACATAATTAAACAATATTTCTTTCCTGTATGATGATGATGAATGATAATAGAAATGAGAAGTGAGAAATGATATACCCCCCAACCCCTCGAGTATCTCAGCAAAGATGTGGAGCCTTACTAAGTCATCGGGCGACTTCTTGAGAGAATTTGAACTCATGAAATTTTTTGAAAAATTTGAAACTCATGCACACTCACGAACACTTAACGGTTAATAATCCACCATTATTTCACATTAATATTCGACATAACACAAATTTTGGAAAATAAAACAAAACCGCAGACATGACTCATCACTTTCCCGCCAAGAAGTCATTTAAAATTCTTGGCGGGAAAGTTAAAAACTATGTAAGCTTACAGTTTTGTTTTGATTTACTTAAATATGTGTTTGTCGCATTTTAATGTTTTTTATTTTGATTTTTTTAATAACTTCTATTTCGTCTTATCTCTTGTCTATGTTAAAATAAAAAATAAAAAACTTCTTTTTCTTCTTCTTCTAAATGTTTTATAAACCTTTATCCGGAAACAACAGCTTTATTAACCGTTAAGTGTTCGTGAGCGTGCATGAGTGTTGGCAAATGAAACAAAACAGTGCAACGTCACTTTTCAAATTCTCTTAAGAAGTCCGCGTGAGATCTCAGTAAAGCCCCACATTTTTACTTATCATTTTAATGTAACATATAAGTTGTAAAAAATACTTTGAGACTGGCTAAATATTGTGCTGGCCGTAGAAAAGATGCATTACAATAACTACCTACTTATATTGTTTTGGGTGGCAGCTCTGAATCCCGCAATTATACTGCTTTAAGAGCGAAGACGCTGCTTCAATGCCATACAAACCGTTTTCGTTAACGCGATCGACCATTACCACAGTTGTTGCAGTCTGTAACCGTCCAAGAAATCGTGAGTCACTCTCCACTGAGATATTTGTTCCGATGTAATTGTAGCTACGTCAAAATTCAAAAAATTCAAAATCAAAATCATTTATTCATTTTAGGCTACAAATAGCTCTTATGAACGTCATTATGCCATCGGTTCGTAAGTCTACTTTGGGCGGACCTTGTACTGAGAAGTACCGGCAAGAACTCAGCAAGTGTCAAGCTCTTTTCTCCCTTACAGCCAGCGTGAAAAGTATTGGAAAATGCCATATCATAAAAGGACACTTTCCATCACAAATAAACACACAAAAAATAAAGGACAATCACAACGTCGTAGCATTCTCGTAGCACTAGTAGCAGCCGTAGCGGTCGTAGTGCGAAACGTTTTAGTTGCAACATCCACCGCTAGATGGATCTGTACTGAAACGTACAATTTCTGCATGGCGCTATGAAGATTTCTGTGGCTTAACATATACATATAATGGAGAATAATAAAAGTACTTTCTTAAATGACAATATACTAGATTTTTGAAGTGAAAACTTCTTTAGCGGCGTTGTGCACTTTTTTTGGAATGGGTAAAAAATGTTAAACTCGCGTCAGGACACGTGACCGTCAGGACACGTGACCTTATCGAAAATTCGTAAGACGGATGAAGAGTAGAGGAATGGGTAAAAAATGTTAAACTCGCGTCAGGACACGTGACCTGATCGAAAATTCGTAAGACGGATGGAGAGTAGAGGAATGGGTAAAAAATGTTAAACTCGCGTCAGGACACGTGACCTGATCGAAAATTCGTAAGACGGATGGAGAGTAGACAGCTGGCGCGGCGTAATATAAATTTTTAATATAACTTAATATAACTTTTTAATGTAATATAAATTGTCATATTTGTGTACGATAGCCCAATAAATAAATATTGTATTCTACCACATAAATGAAAGTACTTTTATACTGATATGAGGAGCTCGATGGCGCAGTGGTTAACGCGCCCGGTCTACGATTGCTGAAGTTAGTTAAACTTTCGCAAAGGCCGGTCATCGGGTGGGTGACCAACAATTTTTATTTTGTCATCTCGAGCTCCTCTGTGCTTTGGAAGGCACGTAAAGCCGTTGGTCCCGGCTGCATTAGCAGTCGATAACAACCACCAATCCGCACTGGGCCCGCGTGACGGTTAATGGCTTTTCTCCCTATCCATTCATAGGGAAGGCTCGTGCCCCAGCAGTGGGGGCATAAAATGAGCTGATGATGGTGATGATGATGATGAATTTCTGTAAAAAAGTAGTTACTAATGAACACACAGTTGATGGGACAAAATAGAGACGTCGTAGTTTTCATTCCCATAAAAATCGTTTTGACAGTAGCTGAAAAGATTCTATATTGACTAACCAATCAACTTCGGGTAAGGCACACTAGCGCCGCTAATGGATTTAATTGGATAAGTGCTAAACTGGATTTTTTTTCAAACATTGCGGACCTTCCGACACTAGGCAAACATCTATTATTTAATAATTGTGCACTACTTTTAGGTTTGTTTTTGTATTCATTCGCTAACACAAAAAGTGACCATTGTTTGTGAATAAATGCGATAGCCCGTTTTGTGAATAAACCACGCAACAAAAAGTAGTGCACAATTATTAAATAAATACAATGGATGCTTTCCTGATGTCGGACGGTACGCAATGTTTAAAAAAAGATCCGGTCCGTTAGTAATTGTCAAATTATCAATTGGTGGCGCTAGTGTGCCTTAATCCTTCACCTTAATAGATTTCTTTAGTTTTTTTTTAAGTTTATTTTTAACATTGTGAATTTGTGAATGCAAAATGCAAAAATAAAATAATAAAAATTAATTAGTTTTACTGTCTATTAATGAAAAAATATATTTCATACCATATTATTAAATATCATACCATTTACCAGACAGCGAGTCTTACACTTCAATACTACCAAGCACAGATTGTCTAATCACCAGAATGTTCCCATTAACTCAAGCTGCCGATCTTATGCGGGTTGGCATTATCCGCTAACGACCGTTATTAGATAGCAGATGGGTAACGATCGTGAATGTTAATCTACTTCCACAATGGCTACTTATTGGGATGGGTGACCATAAAAAACACGCTTGAAAAACAACGAAGGCGTTAACTATACAACCTGTAATAGAAAGGTGTGGTAAAAATGAAAAGATCCAAACTGTATCCGATCTAGACCTTGCATTGGGTGAAAATCATTTAAAATGACCATTGTGACAAAAATGAAACAAAAATGAAACCATAACAAAAAAAAAACGACGGGTTGCACTCCGGGAGTGCCGGCAGAAGTGAAAACTTGAATATTAACGTTGTGCATTTTTGATATTTTGGAATGGTTAGGGAATAATTTTGCACGAATTGCTTTAATTATCAGTATAAAAGTACTCTCATTTATGTGGTAGAATACAATATTTATTTATTGGGCTATCGTACACAAACATGACAATTTATATTACATTAAAAAGTTATATTCATCATCATCATCATCATCTCAGCCAAAAAGACGTCCACTGCTGGACAAAGGCCTCCCTCAAGGATAAATCATTTTGAGGGGAATTTGCCATAATCGCCACGCTTGGCGGGCGGGTTGGCGATCGCAGTAAGGTGAGAATAAGACACAGAGAGACGCTGCTGCCCATTCTCTGGAATGGTCTCATAGTCGCCTTCTACGACACCCACGGGAAGAGATGGGGTGGTGCAATTCTTTACCCCCGGCACCACACGGGGGAAAAAGTTATATTAAGTTATATTAAAAATTTATATTACGCCGGCCAGCTGTCTACTCTCCATCCGTCTTACGAATTTTCGATCAGGTCACGTGTCCTGACGCGAGTTTAACATTTTTTACCCATTCCTCTACTCTCCATCCGTCTTACGAATTTTCGATCAGGTCACTTGTCCTGACGGTCACGTGTCCTGACGCGAGTTTATCATTTTTTACCCACTCCAAAAAAAGTGCACAACGCCGCTAAAGAAGTTTTCACTTCAAAATTCACAGATATCGCAGTCCCCGCAAGAATCGGAGCATTGAAAATGAATACAACAACTTACGAAAAAAAAATCATTTTATTTTAAATAACACAATTCCAACTTGAATGCACTTCTCGCCTGCATCCGCGCCTTTCAACACCATTACCATGACGATCGATCAATAACCAAAGAAGCTACATCACTTTTTATATACGGAAATACCTGTTTTTCTACAATACCAAATGTAAAGGACCACCTACAGGTCACAATTAATAACCGATTTTCAAAAATTTTTCGCCATTTTATAGCTAAACTAATACCCTAGGACCCTTTTTTTAATTTTTTCTTAAGTCAGTTTTTTTTTTGAAATATTTACAATTTAGTATACAAGCACCTCCCAATAAACCCGATTTCTTTTACAATTTTCAAAATTCCAAAAAAATTTCCAGTCCATTTTTAAAATTCAAACGTTCACAAGTGTCTCGATAAAATTACTCAACTCTTGGTACTATTTACATTTCGATTCTCCCAAAATCCTCGGAGCTATGGCCAAAAATACGTCACAGGCGATTTATTTGCATCTGATAACCATTTTCAATGGTAAAATGAAACCCGTAACAAAAAATAACAAAACTGAAATATTAGGGTCTATTCACAAGTCACATAAAAATGACCACTAAAGGCAAGAAATCCAACTTCATTAATTAATTGACGTTTTTGAGATGTCAGTAAAAAAACATGTAAACTGGCTTCACTCGGGTTTTGAAGTTAAAAAAATAGAATCCTAAAAATGGTGTCCATTTTTCTTGTTCGCAATTTTTTATGTATCTAGTGACAATCGTTCATCAGGATCAATCCAACGACGTATAATCCAAATTGGTTCATCCAATTAATAGTTACGAGGGAACAAAGAAACTGACATAAAAACATACTCATGTATAAACATACATACAAACACACATACAAACAGACATACATACATAAAACATACGTACATACAAAGACACATACGTGCATACAAACTTAGGTACGAACATACATACAAACAAACATATGAACATACATAAAAACACAGATTAAACACAACCATAATTTTGGACATCACTGTAGTTGGGTAAAAAAAAACAGTCAATTGTGAATGTGGCTTTTGTTAATTTTTGTTACATAATTTTTGTTACGTGACGAAAAAACGGGACGAGTCATAACAAAAATGAGCAAACTTACTACTTGGAATAGCATCGAAAATATTTTAAGCTAAACAAGAACGTCATGAGTAAAAGCTCTTTGCATTTCAATCAAGGTCGAAAACAAACCGTCTATATGAATCGATCAAATATATATGTACACGTATTTTCATATATGCATAGTTTGGTAGACAACAAAAATGATGAATCAAAATTGTAATTTTCGCTCGGAGAACAAAATCACGCGTTCACTCACTTTTTCATGCGATCACAAAATGGCCGAGACATAATCGCTTCTGTCATCTGATTGGCTCCTTAGAGAGCGAGTGTTGTCATTTGGTAAAAAACAAATAATACTAAATTAGATCGTAAGAAAAATGAATAACAAAAATGAACATAATAACGGACATTTATTTGAGGACAAATATTTATTTATAGAAATAAGAAAATAAAATAGTTTAACCTGATATCAGTGACAAATAATATGTTTTAAACAAAAAAATAACTATTGATTTGATTACTGTTTTTTAGTATATTTATTTACATATACTTTGTAACGCTAGTCACGAAGAGGACAAATTATTTTATATGGAGAAAATCCGGGTTCAGAGCAAATACAGGAGTATATTTATTAAGTACTGAAAGGTACATTGAACTTTATATATATTTATTTAAGTAATGTTCCCTTCTACTAATGTGAGTACTCGTTGCTTTAGTTAAAATAATATTTTGTGAAATATCGCGCATGGACAAATTTTGAAGTCAAAATGGTAATTTAAAATGATTTAATAATTTTTTTTACTTTGATTTGTCATGCAATTTAAAATTAAATATGTATATTAGTGAAGTCATACGCGTCAGGCAGCATAAGCACCAGTGATAATGTAAGTATGCAGAGGTTACTAAACCATTAGGGCTGTGACTTGTTTATTTTGATGTGACGTCACAATATAAATATATTAACAAAACAAAAACATTTTATAAATAGCTTGCCTACTTCTTAACTGAACTTTAGTATTTGTAAAAATATTATGATCAGATGTTAACGACGGTAGTTGTTGACATTGAATGGGCGCCTTTGACTTTCAAAGTAAAAGAGTAAATAGTGTTGAATAATTTCGGCGGGCTGGTTAGAACCACGATAGCTCAATTGGAAGAGCACCTGACCCGGTATGTCAGAAAGGTGCAGGTTCAAATCCTGTTAATGGAATTTTTACAACATTTGTGTGTTTGTAATTTGTTTCGCAACAAAATTGGCGTTAAAATTATATTAACAAAACAAAAACATTTTATAAATATTTAATCAAAAATAGCGTAACAATTTAAAGTTATTAATTATGACTTAACAACTCTGCATACAACATTTAAATCGGATACACTTTGGACCTTTTTATTTTTACTACACTTTTCCGTTAAACGTTGTTTATGTAATAAGTAACAAGACGGAATTTTCTGTAAATCAATATTTATTTATTGCACACATATACCATACGTCCTTCTCTCTCAAAAAGGGGTAAACAGGGCATCGATATCACGAATTTTGAGTATACTCGCTAAAGCACAAACAAAATAAGGTTGGATAGATAACATCAGTGATAAGTTGCTAGCCGATCGCCTTATAATTTATTGATGTTCAGAATACCTATTGTTGAGGACGCCGAGTTTAATTTGTTTAGACATACATAGCATAAGAGAATTTGATTATTTTGATATTATTTTGTTTGTAAACTTAATGTAGTAATAAGTTCATGTAAAGCGCTAAGTACGATTTGTTAAAGTTAGGTTTGATCTTGTCGAAACACGTCTAAACATGAATTAGCCAATCACGTTAAAGTTCAATTAATTTGTTTGTCTAGTTAGTATGGGATTGGTAATAGTCGCAATATCAACTATGTCAACGCGTCGCTAGTTGCCATACGTCCAAATCGGATATAAGTAGCGCAGTTTTGTATGAGAATCATGTTCAACGTTCAGTATTCAATTGTAACTTGGGAAATAAAGAAGACACTAAATACATCGAAGAAGAGTTTTTAATTGAACAAAAATACAGTCCACCACATTATGGTCCATCGAGAAGCCGGATCTCAAGGAATATTTTGAAGAAAGAAAATATTCAAGAGAAAATATTCAAGCCTTCGTCGTCTACGGTACTGAATATTTTATTAACGTTTGGAGCTGCTATCAAGACGTCTAGCTACAATCTTCGTTGCCATTAGCCGATCGCAATGGTTGTCACAAGAAGTCAAGGTGATATAGCGGAGCTGGAAGAGCAAAGGCGTCAAGAGATGCAACGCGTTGAAATTGAGCGAATACGGCGACTCTCACTGGAAGCACCTGCTTCACCTGCGTCGAGACATGTAGACCAGGGGCAAAGCAAGGCGAATCCAGGGGGCACCATGGTTCATAAGGCTGGTCCCAGTATGGAAGAAAAGGAACGGCGTCGCGTCCCGTCACCGACGCGTTCTGTGCGCTCGCATCGATCTACGGCAAGCGCTACTACGAGAATGCGACTGGCGGAATTAAAGGCGCTGAGAAGCTAGCATCCATAAGAAGAAAGGAATTGGAACTGGAAGCCGATTTAATAAAGAAGAGGTTTGCCGCCGAAGTATCGGCCATTCAAGAGGATGACGATAGCGTCCACGATGAACCGGTTCGACGCGTCTCAAAGGAGGAAGAGCGCCAGCGAGTTGATGAATGGCTACAAGTGCAAGGCAACCAAAAAGAAGATGTTCGACAACTACGCTTCGAAACACCTAGAGAAACAACATCATATACCCCATCACGAACAAGGAGCGGAATCGATCGACTGGCAGAAACTTTAGAGAAGATGGTGCGGCCTAGAACACGAAGTATGGACCTACCTATTTTCTCCGGGGCTATCAACGAGTGGCTACCATTCAAAGCGGCGATGCAAGATAGCACAAGAATGTACAACATATCCGACGCTGAGAACGTACAACGGTTGAGAAGCTGCCTTAAGGGAGAAGCTAGAGACGTCGTGTCAGCACTGCTACATACGGCCACCAATCCGAACGTCATTATGAGAACATTAGAACAATGCTTCGGACGACCTGAAGTTATCATCGATCGAGCCATGGAAGAGTTAAGGAAGACGCCGAAACCATCATCATCAGCCACTGACCTCAATCAGTTCGCCGTGCGGTTACAAAACACCATCTGCGTATTGAAGACAATCGATCGTCGGGGGTACCTCTACAATTCTCTACTGGCAAGAGAGGTGCTGGATAAGCTGAGCCCGCACATCCGATCACGTTGGTGTGACTACGCTTACGAAAATGAAGGGACGGCGGAACCAGAGATCGTGATGCTTTCGCGATTCTTAATGCAAGAGGCGGACCGAGCGTTGCGATACACATACGCTCCTCCATCAACGAATGCAACGAACATAAGAAGAGAAGTTCGACCTGCTGCAGCAATTGCAATGCCAAGGAAGAAGGCTAACAACGTGTACAACGTGGAAGAAGTGCAAGATTCGTGCCTGAGCTGCGGTCAAGCGCACATACTACATCAATGCCCGAAGTATAAAGAGATGACGACTGAACAGCGATGGGACTTTTTAAAAGAAAAGCAAGTATGTTTCAAGTGCGCTCATCACAAGCACCGGCGGAGCAGCTGTCGCGCCAAGCCATGCGGCGTGAGACAATGCAAACGTCCACACCATTCGTCGCTTCATTATGAAAAAGAAGAGAAGCCCGCAACCGCAACACAAGAACAAACAACAACGAGCAACGAGGCCGTGTTGTCGGTAGCTACCACCAAAGCTGCCGGACCACGTGCCGTTCTTCTGAAGATGTGCCCTGTTGTCATCGGTGGACCACGGGGGGAGGTGAACACTTTCGCGCTGCTGGATGAAGGGGCTACAATCACTCTAATCGACGAGGATCTGGCCAAACAAGTCGGTGCGGAAGGACCTGCACATCCGCTACATCTCCATGGCGTCAATATGAGGCAAATACAGAACAACAGCAAGCTCGTCACCGTGCAAGTTCGCGGCAAGCAGGAAGATCACGCATACCAATTGAAAGCAAGAACAATGAAGAATTTAAAGTTGCATCAACAATCAATTCCAGAAGAATTATTGCAACATAAGCACCTTCAAGATCTGAAGCAAGAAGAAATATGTTACGAGAGAGCGCGTCCAGGCCTTTTGGTGGGAACCGATCACTGGGAAAGTATTGTCTCCAGGGAACTGAGAATCGGTGGCCCCAACGAACCGGCTGCCTCAAAGACGCAACTCGGCTGGGTGGTGCACGGAACCGTACCACGCAACATGATTATGAAGAATGAGAACGTGCTTCATCTCTACGAGCCCGATCGGCACAGCGATGCAAGAGAGCGGCACGACAAACAGCTTCATGATCTAGTGGAGTTTCACTTCAAGATAGAAGCACTGGGCGTCGCACGGGAACCACGAATCAGTGAGGCGGACCAGCGCGCAATGAAGATAGTACAGAACACAATTAAGAAAATTGATGACGGCTATGAAGTTGGCTTACCATGGCGACAAGACAAGGTCACCACGCCACCAAGCTACCACGCGGCACTACGAAGATTACAGAACATTGAGAAGAAGATGGACGCCTCGCCAGAATTCGCTGTCGAATACACTGCTCAAATAGAAAATCTTCTTAAGAAGGGGTACGCGGAGCCATGCGACGGATCGGAGATGAACAGCACTCACTGCTGGATTCTACCACACTTCGCCGTATACAACCCCAACAAGCCAGGCAAACAACGGCTAGTGTTCGACGCAGCGGCACGATGTAACGGCGTGAGCCTCAATGACCTGCTGCTGGAGGGCCCTGATCTGCTGCTATCGCTGCCCGGAATACTATTTCGCTTCCGGGAGAAAGCCATCGCCGTCACAGCAGATATTCAAGAAATGTTCCTACGGGTCAAGATACGTGTTGAAGATCAACCGGCCCAACAGTTCTTATGGCGAGGGGGAGATCGCACAAGTCCACCTCGACATTACAAGATGACCAGTATGATATTCGGCGCAGCAAGCTCTCCATTTATGGCGCACTTCGTTCGCAACCACAACGCAAAGCGACACGCCGAAGAGTATCCACGGGCATTAGAAGCAATAACGAAAAATCACTACATGGATGATTTCGTTGCCAGCTATGAAACAAAGCAAGAAGCTCGGGCTGCAATAAATGAAACAAGGAAGGTACATGCAGCGGCGGGATTCACTTTGAGACAATGGAGCGCAAGCGACACCGAAGCAATGCGTGACGTGCCCACGGAACTATACGCCACCTCACCTATGCGACTGGGGGGAGATCAGCAAGAGAGTAAGATCCTCGGTCTGATGTGGAACGCTGAAAAAGACGAACTGGGATTCAACACTTCAATGAACAGAGTTCCAGTGGAAGTTCGAAGTCGGCAGCGTGCACCAACGAAGAGAGAGGCTCTCAGCGCGGTCATGTCTATATACGATCCGCTGGGCCTACTGAGTCACTTCACCATCAGAGCGAAGATAATTTTGCAAAGTCTATGGCGACTGAAGACATCGTGGGACGAACCTGTACCGGCAGAAGCACAAGAGCTATTCACGGCGTGGTTATCGCAGCTCGAAGAAATTGCAAGCCTGCAAATTCCAAGATGCTACTCGCCGGGAACCTACGAACAAATGGAGCTACACGTACTATGCGACGCAAGCGAACAAGCCTACGCAACCGTGGCCTATTGGAGAATCGTCTACAGCAACGGCGAAGTTAAAGTCGTGCTAGTGGCCGCCAAAGCTAAAGTGGCACCACAACGCACACAAACAATACCACGGTTGGAGCTACAAGCAGCAATCATCGGAGCGCGACTTGCTGATCAAATCAAGAAGGAACACAGAAGTACAATAACAAGAACCGTGTACTGGACTGACTCCACTACAGTAGTTCATTGGGTGCGCAACGACGCTCGACGCTACACACCATTCGTGGCGCATCGACTCGGCGAACTGGCGGAACTCACCCATAAAGAAGAATGGCGATGGCTACCAACAACAGAAAACGTAGCGGACGATGCCACGAGAATGACCAACGGTCGTATAAGTACGAGCGATCGATGGTTTCAGGGACCACGCTTCCTATATCAACGTGAAGACGAATGGCCCCTCGAACGCATAGACGACAACCAAGATGAAGAGCAAGAAGTTCTACACACGACAGAAGTGGAACCAAGACGGGATAGCTGGATACCGGACCCGACTCGCTTCTCTAAGTATGAAACGTTAGTACGAGCGACTGCGCGAGTGTTGGCGTTTATTGACATATGTCGACACAGGGCCACCGGATTGGAATACCGGCATATAGAACGAGCGGAACAAGAGCTCATCAAGCAAGCACAAGAAGATAGCTTCCCTAATGAGATGAAGAAGATAAAGACTGCTCAACCAATCACTAGAGGAAGTCGCCTCTTTCAGCTCGACCCGGTGTTAGAAGATGGCATCTTAAGAGTACGCGGCCGCATTCAAGCTGCTACCGCGCCCGACAATATGAAGACGCCAATCATTATGGACGGACGGCACCGCATCACAAGACTGATCGTTCTGAAAGAACACTGCGGCGCGGGTCACGCAAACAGAGAACGCGTAACTAACGACCTGCGACAACGCTACTGGATAATACATTTGAGACCCACAGTACGCGCTATAAAAAAGGAATGCGCACTCTGTCGGGTACGAAAAGCCAGACCGAGAGCACCGGCCACTGGAGATTTGCCACGCGCTCGCCTTGACCCTTTCCATCGCCCGTTCACTAACTGCGGGGTGGATTACTTTGGGCCAATGATGGTGAAGATTGGACGCCGGCGAGAGAAAAGATGGGGCGCACTGTTTACGTGCCTCACGTCACGCGCCGTGCACATCGAGCTCGTCTCATCACTCACCACAGACTCTGCAGTGATGGCACTACGACGGATGGCGGCAAGAAGAGGATGGCCAAAGCTTATGTACTCCGACAACGCTACGAACTTTCGTGGAGCCGCTCAAGAGCTACGAGCAGCGTACACCGAGTGGGCACCCATATTAAAAGAAGAGGGGTACCTACACCGCATGGAGTGGCGTTACATAGCGCCCGGAGTGCCAAATCAAGGCGGCGCCTGGGAAAGGTTGGTGCGCTCAGTAAAAGTCGCACTCACCGCTACGCTGCGAGAAAAGGCACCCGCCGAAGAGGTTCTGAGAACGCTATTGACCGAAGCAGAGTTCTCTATCAACGCCCGACCGCTGACCCACGTCAGTGTGAGTGCCCACGATCCAGAGGCGCTCACCCCCAACCATTTTCTGTTGGGATCATCAAATGGACTGCCTACGACGGGACCCTGTGACGAAGCGGACCGAAGAACATGGAGAGCCAGCCAAGCGTTAGCCGACCACTTTTGGCGACGCTGGCTACGCGAGTATCTGCCTTCACTGATACCGCGAGGCGAGCCACGAGACAACGGACGGCGACCCATACAAGTTGGAGACGTCGTAATAGTGGCCGATAACACGCTACCACGAAACGTATGGCCTATGGGCATCGTGGAAGGCACCTACCCAGGACCAGACGGCGGCATCCGGATAGCAGATGTGAAGACAAAGACAGGAGTCTTCAAGAGGCCAGTCAGCAAACTCGTCGTGCTCCCGGTAGATAAGGCTTCGCAAGCTGCGCCGGGGGGAGGATGTTGAGGACGCCGAGTTTAATTTGTTTAGACATACATAGCATAAGAGAATTTGATTATTTTGATATTATTTTGTTTGTAAACTTAATGTAGTAATAAGTTCATGTAAAGCGCTAAGTACGATTTGTTAAAGTTAGGTTTGATCTTGTCGAAACACGTCTAAACATGAATTAGCCAATCACGTTAAAGTTCAATTAATTTGTTTGTCTAGTTAGTATGGGATTGGTAATAGTCGCAATATCAACTATGTCAACGCGTCGCTAGTTGCCATACGTCCAAATCGGATATAAGTAGCGCAGTTTTGTATGAGAATCATGTTCAACGTTCAGTATTCAATTGTAACTTGGGAAATAAAGAAGACACTAAATACATCGAAGAAGAGTTTTTAATTGAACAAAAATACAGTCCACCACACCTATGCAATTGTTGTTTATTTGAATCCAAATTAACCTAATACTCATTATATACCTAATATTATAAATATAAAACCTAATACCACAATACCTAATACCAAAACACCAAACTACTGTACTGTCACTAATATGGTACTAGGTATCATACCTAGTACCGTATCTGTGACAGAGCCTAACTTTCCTCACAGACTATCAGCGCTTGTCTGCCGGCAAAGTCGTTAAAAGAGTAGCTATTTGTTTTCGTATCCGGCCTCTTCCACCGGTGTCGTAAAGCTAGCGGTCTCAGGATAAAGGAATTAAAGGATAGGGAGATAGCTCGGAAATTAATTTGTGTCCTGTTCTGTAACTCGATGGACAGATAGTTCGATTCAGTTAATTTATTTATTATTATTAAAATTCTACAGCTTTTTTTACAAACACATTTTAACTTACTTATTTCAAGATACATAAGCCAATTAGAGAATTCCACAACTAAGACTAATTCATTAACTAGGTACACATTATGAATAACAAAAGGCACTTGACAACATATTATGCTCGTGTTCAATAATCAGTGTACAATCTGTCTTAAATAACTTACATTTTCACGAATAAATTAAGTTACAGACCAAAACACTACAAACATACAAACAAAAATAAAATAGTGATGAAAAGCTAATCCGCGATTTATCTAGAAATGGAACAAGGCCTCGATACCTATTATATTCTGGTGTTCCATTTTAAACGTTCATAATTGGGCAGGTGCTTGACAGAAACCAATGATCCACACTTCTTTCCTTTAATCATTAAAAATAGGGGTTAGCAACTTTAGCAAACAGACTTTAACCGCCTCTGTGGGACCACCGGCTTAGACCCAGAGAACCCGGGTGCGATTCCCAGCAAAGGATACGTGTTTAAGTACTCGGTTTGGTTGGTGGTAGGGCTTGTTTGTCCGCCTGGCTAGCTACCACCATCTTATTTAAAGATGTCGCCATAACATCAATGTTTGTAGCATTGTTGTGTTCCGGCAGCTAGAGATAAGAAATTCAAAATCATTTATTCAGTTTAGGCTACAAATTGCTCTTATGAACGTCATTATGCCATCGTTTCGTAAGTTTAATCTGGGCGGGAGACCTTGTACCGGCAAGAAACTTAGCATGTGTCAAGCTCTTTTCTCCCTTACAGCGTCAAAAATGTTGGATAATGCCCTATCGTAAAAGGACACTTGCCATCACAAATAAAAACACAAATTAAGGTAGTGAGTGCCTCACTAGTTGAGGATCCCGGGTGAAGTGCGCTTCCATCATTGGCCTTATCATCACTTAACATCAGATGAGATCAACGCACTGTGTTTACCATTTTTTTTAAAAACGAGTTTCGTAACTATCATCTTGAAAAATTTCATTGGAATCCTATTTTTACCATTGAAAATGTTATCAGATGCAAATCGCCTGAGACATATTTTTGGCCATAGCTCCGAGGATTTTGAGAGAATCGAAATGTAAATAGTACCAAAAGTTGAGGAATTTATCGAGACACATGTAAGTGTTTAAGTTTTGAAAATCGGCTGGAAACTTTTTTTGGAATTTTAAAAAATGTAAAAAAACGGGTTTTTGGGGGGTGTTTGTATACTAAAATGTGAATATTTAAAAAAAAACTGACTTAAGAAAAAATTAAAAAAAGAGTCCTAGGGTATTAGTTTAACTACAAAATGGCGAAAAAAAAAATGAAAATCGGTTAATAATTGTGACCTGTAGGTCCCTTTAGATTTGGTATTGTAGAAAAACGGGTATTTCCATATATAAAAAGTGATGTAGCTTCTTTGCTTATTGACCGATCGTCATGGTAATGGTGTTAAGAGATGCGGATTTAAAATAAAATGTTTTTTTTTTCGTAAATTGTTGTATTCATTTTCAATGCTCCGATTCTTGCAGGGGCTGCGAAATCTGTGAATATTTTTTTTGGTGACGATAACTGAGGTTACTGTGTCAAACACTAGATAACTGTAAAATGTTTAAATAATTTTCAACGCAAATTTTGTTGCGAAACAAATTACAAAAACACAAATGTTGAAAAAATTTCCACGAGCAGGATTTGAACCTGCACCCTTCTGACATACCGGGTCAGGTGCTATTCCAATTGAGCTATCGTGGTTCTAACCAGCCCGCCGAAATTATTCAACACTATTTACTTTTTACTTTGAAAGCCAAAGGCGCCCATTCAATGTCAACAACTACCGTCATTAACATCCGATCATAATATTCAAATCCTGCTCGTGGAAATTTTTTCAACATTTGTGTTTTTGTAACTAGATGACTGTGTTGAACATTAGTGCCACAAAGACAAAGTTAAATATCATCAGCTCTTTTTATGTCCCCACTGCTGGGGCACGAGCATTCCCTATGGATGGATAGGGAGAACGGGCCTTAAACCACCACGCGGGCCCAGTGCGGATTGGCGGTTGTTAACGACTGCTAATGCAGCCGGGACCAACAGATTTACGTACCTTCCGAAGCACGGAGGAGTGAGAGATAATAAATTTTTTGGTCACCCATCCGATGACCGGCCTTTGCGAAAGTTGCTTAACCTCAGCACTCACAGACCGGGCGCGTTAACCGCTGCGTCATCGAGCTCCTCATACTTAATATGCATCTACATAAAGGTGAATTTAGCATGTTTTGAATTACAAACTTTCCTATCATAGAATCATAGGAGAACACTGTCTACTCTAACATTCCGCCATTTTGATGTTTCCCGCGCGAAAGTTATGAAATATGAAAATGAAATCGTCTCAAAGCGTATTCATAAGCGCAACCCTCGTTTAGAATTCGACACAAAAATTCATTTCAACATTTCCTCCACTAAGTAATTCAATAAGAAACTTTGGTCCAATTACAACGCATTTTGTGGATTCATTTGCATAGCTCTCGCTTCTGTGCGTCCACGGTGACAAGATGGCGCGGTGGCGACGGCGGGCGGGAAATATCAAACGTTATAATATATTTTTTTTTTTATTACAATATAATTTACATGATGGTTACAAAGAAAGAACTATATTGCCTATAACGTGTTAATATAATCTTAGTTATTTGAGCCATAAGACAAGACAATAGTTATATAATTAGAATAACAACTAGTCAACTAACAATAATAATCTATATATTAATACGTGAAGCAAAAACTTTGTACCCGTTTTTACGATAAATTGCGCGGACGGAGGAGTATAAAATTTCGCACACTTATAGTTTATATGAGAGTGTTAATTTTTTTTTAATTATGCATAAAAAATACATTAAATCAACAAAACAACATTACACACACGACCATGTATTTGACACGCACGTATTGTTTGTCTTTAATGCGGCCGACATCTGTCAATGCCAATCCAAACTCACATTCTATCTTTTTTAATTTTTCATTGCTTAGGATACAATCCGTGCAGCCTTGATAAAATTACGGTCGAATTTCGACCACCGGGCGACCACTAGTAGTAATAAAAAGATAAAATTTTATATATCGTATATTATATACTATCGTAGTTACATTTCATCATCGGCCTATCTTAGTCCACTGCTGGACATAGGCCTCCCCCAATGAGCGCCATAGCGCCCTGTCCTCAGCTTGACGCATCCAGCATCTGCCTGCAGTCTTTCGCAGGTCATCATCCCACCTGGCCGGAGGTCGTCCTACGCTACGTTTACCGAGTCGTGGTCTCCACTCAAGAACACGTTTACCCCAGCGGTTGTCGGTTCTTCGCCAGATATGGCCGGCCCACTGCCACTTCAACTTGCTAATTCTTAGAGCTATGTCGATGACTTTGGTTCTCTGTCGGATGTATTCGTTACGAATCCTATCCTTCAGAGAAACTCCGAGCATAGCTCTTTCCATAGCTCGCTGAGCGACTTTTATCAATCAAATATTATTTAACAATTTATGATTCCGATAGAAAATTCGTTAACTTGACCGATTTTGCCCATCCTCACAGCTGCGCCCGGACTGTTCCTAGCTGTTCTGAGATCCACGTCCGTGAGGAGCTCGATGGCGCAGTGGTTAACGCGCCCAATCTGCGAGTGCTGAGGTTAAGAGGGCGTATAAACCTAGAAAAAAAACAGATTCCACCCGCGCCCCTTTCACGCCCCGCTTTCGTCCGTGCGTACGGCGTGGCGGCCAACGCAACAGATTGGCAGGTCGCTCCCTCGTGTGTACTCGTGTTTAGTGCGATCGCGCACAGTATACCTAAAATAATCAGATAAAAACCGGCTAAGTGCGAGTCGGATCACCTAGCTGTACTTCGAAACACTAAAATACTCTTTGCTGGTGGTAAATAATACGCAAAGGTAAGTAATGATATCATATATTTTTATTATATATTGCTACTTTAAATATTTAATATTGTTTTATTTTATAAAGGCGTAGGTGCCATGAAATCTTTAAGCATTTTTGTATTATGTAGATTATTTTTTGTATCATGTAGATTATATTATCCCTTCCAGTCGCACTTTGCTATCGACAGAAGTAACTGCAACAGTCAGCGGTTGCTGTCGACACGTTAAAGGTCAAAGGCCTACCATCCGACGCTACAGTTACCTCTATTGATACCAAAGTGCTGCTCGTGTGTAAGTGCTCTTACTGTTATATCTCTTCTTCAAAGAGTGTCGACAATGTAAAAAAAAGAAGTCTAATTTTATTACAAAAATATCGCTTTATTTACATAGATTCATAGGTTTACATTTTTTTTTCAGAATTCGTTCCCTGGCTTGTACCTGTACTGCAAAGAACAGACAGAAAGAAGGTAAGTTAAAAACATTTTTGCATTAAATTATGTATTTAAGGTCTGTTCATTCTAACTTGTCTTAAAATGTAACAATCTTTATAGGACCTTACTATTGAAATTTAATGAAAAAATTTATTGTTTTTTTAATGGTAAAAATAACTAAAATATTGTTTACACTTAAGATAAACAGACTTTCTGTAATCAAAGTCAAAGTCAAAGTGTCAAATATTTTGTATTCAAATAAACTTTAGAAAAGTAATTTTGAATCGTCCAAACATTTTTTTTACCTACTACCCATTCAGGACGTCTATTTTTTAGTTGTGGAGAAGAATGGGCGCAAGAAACTCTACAGTTTTAATATAAGTAACGACATTTACAAAATTCTATGCCGTTATCAAGTTATACAAGTTTAAAATTACTTAACAATATTTTAAATTAGAAATACCTTTTGGGGTGATTGAAGCATTTTTAACCCATGCTGTTTTGTCTTGAATGTAATCAGACACTTTATAATAAGCTTTTTTACAAAGCTTTTCTTTAATGACGATTTTAAATTAAATCATAAGACAAAAGAGGAATTCTCTTGCAAAATGTTTGGTAATATTTTAAATAAATGTGTAATTAATTCTAAGAAAAGCCCGTCTCAACCTACAATTATTAAAAATGTTCAGTCAATCAGTATGGTTCACCAGAACATTCAAGGAATGATGGGCAAAGATCCAGAGATTGCATTGTTCATGAACGATAATAAAGTTGATATTCTGTGTATTACTGAACACTGGCTTAAAGATCATCAGTTCATGTTCAATTTTAATAATCATTTGGTAGGTAGTTCGTTCAGTCGAGTAAATTCAATTCATGGTGGCTCCTTAATTATAGTTGATAAGAAGTTAAAATTAAAGGAAAGAAAAGACATAATGAGCCTCTCGGTTGAGCAAACAATAGAAATAGCTTGTGTGGAGCTGGAGCGACTTGTTGTATTAAGTGTATACAGGCCTCCGTCAGCATTGTATGATTATTTTGAAAAAGTAATGGATGAAGCATTATATAAAATCCGCAATGTAGGTAAAAAGATAGTTGTTTGCGGTGATTTTAATATTAATTTGTTAGAAAAGTCTACAGGTTCTATCAAAATTAAAAATTTATTTCAATCATATAATTTGAATAATTTATTTTTGGAGCCGACTAGAATAACTGCCACTTCGGCCACTTGTATCGATAATATATACACTGATCTAGTACCTCTGTCTAAACTCATTATTAATAAACTAGACTCTGATCATTGTGGCCAAATGGTCAGCCTTCCACATCAGTGTCAGCAAGTGAAGAAACAGATTATCACTGTTGTACCAAAAACTGCAGGTCGTCTGGAACGCTTCAAAACAATCTCTGTGATAATATATGTTATGTAGAATATAATGATAACCCAAATAAATTTTATAATGATTTCTTTTATAAATATTGTTTAGAATTTAATAAAACTTTTATTCCAAAGATGATCTCGGTTAGTGGTACTGTTACTTTTAGTGAATGGGTTACAATTGGTATCCACAAAAGTAGAAAGCGACTTTATGAGCTATATGATGAACGCAACTATAACACCAGTGAAGATTTCAAATTGTATGTCAAAAAATATTCTAAGTTATTTAAAACAGTATGTCGATTAGCAAAGGCAAAATTCCTGAGTTCAAAGATTAAGCTAAGTGATAACAAAATAAAAATGACATGGAATATTATAAATAGTGAAACTGGAAATGTCAAAAGTCGTAACAATGAGTACAAATTGAGCTTCGAAAATCAAATCTTAACTTCTGATGCTGATGTTGCTGCGGCATTTGAGAAGTTTTTTACTGATATTCCAGTTTCAACTACAAAGACTTTGGACTCGTCCCCCACTGTAGCTGAAACGGTTCTAAAGGAAAATGTCAAACCTAGTGAAAACCATTTTAGTTTTCAAAAAATTGATTTTAGAGATATAATTAAAACTTTTAACACTCTTAATTAAAAAAAAGACTGCTGATTTGTGGGGTAATTCCGTTGACGTCACTAAATCCGTTATTGAGACAATAGCTCCAGTTTTAGCTTGCATAATTAACGAATGTATTGACTGTGGTGTTTTTCCTGACCTAATGAAGCACAGTAAAGTAATTCCATTATACAAATCAGGTAGCACATCTGACCCCACTAACTTTAGACCAATTTCTGTGCTACCCACATTTAGTAAAATATTTGAAAAGATAATTCTGGACCAAATTCAAGTTCATTTTTATAGAAATAAGCTTTTACATTCATTTTTCAGGTATCGCGAGGCATTTCATCTGCGAGCTCTTCGAGATCTACGAGATCTTCGAGCTGGATTGTACAGTCAGCAATGACAGACTTTTCATGTGTTAACATATAAAAAAATCAATATTATGTTTACATTCTATGGTTTTTATAAAAATAAATATACGAATAGCTTTAAATTAAACAACTGTAACGAACTAACAGAGTTGATGAGAGATTTTTGCGTACGAGTTTGACCGGATAGCATTCATCGGCTTGTGAGATATTACGACATTTACGAGCTGCAGCAGTTCTGAAATACAAAATAATTGTAAATCACAAGTTTGTACGGTAATATACGAAGTATGATACAATACTTCCAGAATAGCTAATTCAACTTAATTATGTATGTACTGTGAAAAAAAATTACTATACATACTGCCACCAATACGAGTGGTCAAAAGCATCGTTCTGTTTTGCATATACTATACCCGGTACCCGCGTCGCCGTCATTGCTTCAGCGCTTCTAATACATTGTATAGTGAGCTCTAAAGTTAAGGCGTAAGGGTCGATATTTCAAGGTGAGACTACTCATCACCAATGAAAAGAAATAATAACATTATTATGATAATAATATCTTATTTTAACGAAATATTTTCTCGGCGCCCTGAGCACAGAAACACAGTCCTCTCGTCTCAACAGAGTGATCGCGACTAATCGATGAAACAAAACATGCCTGTTACCTCGGGTCAGGTGCGACAGACTGGAGCGTTCTGCACGGAATAAGAATGTCGTAAGCGCCGAATTAGTTTTAGTTTATTTACTCGTAAAATATACATTTTTTTTTCAAATCGCTAATACAGTCGCTCGGTAATATAATTTGATATTATGTGTTAAAATATTGGCTCAGTAATATGCGTCAAATTGAAAATAAATTGATTCTAGTTGAAAAGTAGACGTAAGTTTGTGATTTTATTTTATCGATAAAATTTTAATATATTATGTTTTCGCTTAAGCCAGTCCCTTTCAAGTATGCTGTAGTATCTATGATATTTTTTTCGGGTAAATCGTGGTTTATCTTCTAGTGTTAAAATCAAATCTACGATTGGTGATTTACCTTTATACCCCCTCTTAAGCAACTTTCGCAAAGGCCAGTCATCGGATGGGTGACTAAAAATGTATCATCTCTAGCTCCTCCGTGCTTCGGAAGGCACGTAAATCCGTTGGTCCCACCAATCCGCACTGGGCCCGCGTGGTCATTATGAATGAATTAAATATTTATAGAAAATACAGTAAAAAAATTAAACGCCCACCCGACCCAGCCAGGAATCGAACCTGGGTATTCCGCAATCCGGGCGGCTGCACTGACCGTTATGCTACCGGGAAGGCTGACGTAAGCGCTGAATTTTGTCACTGCTTTTTGATTTTTTTAATGCTTTAGAGCGACATTAGTGCCATCTATCCAAAGGTGATTGCAACCGATGGACATGCATATCAGAGCATTCATCTTTGCAGATGAATACCACAAATTGACAACACAACGCTATAGTAAAACTTTTTTTTTTAATAAAAGTAAAAATAAAAATAAAAAGTTTAATTTTTTCACTGTATTTTATATAAATATTTTGCTATTATGTGTATCAAGTGGTGAGAGTTAAAAAGTTTTTATTAAGGAACTCCTCTTTCTAGTCGCTTCTCTTTTTAAAAATATTTATAGAATACAGAGTCACAAGATTACAAGATTTTTTGGACTTCTTAGCGGGAAAGTGAAGAAATAATCTAGGGTTCATGCTTAGGGTTTAAAATGAAAAATAAGTTATTTTTGAAGTGAAAACTTTAGCGGCGTTGTGCACTTTTTTTGGAATGGGTAAAAAATGTTACACTCGCGTCAGGACACGTGACCGTCAGGACACGTGACCTGATCGAAAATCCGTAAGACGGATGGAGAGTAGAGGAATGGGTAAAAAATGTTAAACTCGCGTCAGGACACGTGACCTGATCGAAAATTCGTAAGACGGATGGAGAGTAGACTTTTTAATGTAATATAAATTGTCATGTTTGTGTACGATAGCCTAATAAATAAATATTGTATTCTACCACATAAATGAGAGTACTTTTATGCTGATAATTAAAGCGATTCGTGCAAAATTATTCCCTAACCATTCCAAAATATCAAAAATGCATAACGTTAATATTCAAGTTTTCACTTCTGCCGGCACTCCCAGAGTGCAACCCGTCGTTTTTTTTTAAAGAACTATTGTGTGATATCATTTATATCATAGTCGAAAGCATTCAGCGCCCATTTACGCGCCACCTCGCATATGTATCGCCCGGCATTTCTCACAGAGTCCCTTACAACCGAAGGCTTGAGGTTTTTAAAATGGAATCACAAGTCATCGTCGTGCCATCCGCGAGTTGTCATTTTTCCACGGACTTATCAACGGAGAAACAAGTTGCTGTGAACTCGTGGAACGTATCAAGACAGCGGTTCCATACAATCTACCTCGACAATTAGTAATTTTTATATTATATACATCATCATTTTGACGTGACAACGTCTTATAATTCGATAGAGCCGGCTGCACGCACGAAAAAACATGACTCATGCGGCGTTACCTCGCTCTGAGGCGTTCGGGCCTGACCGTTACACTGATGATTTATATGCCGTTTTGTGGATCAAATCAAGCAGAATCCATTACTATAACAATTTTTAATCTGTTCTACGGGATAGCAGAGATATTGAGAGTTATGTAACTAAAAGTAAGGTTAGTTTGTATATATGAAATAAATAGTATTTATTAGTAGCTTTTATCACTTTAATTTCAAGTATTTTGTTGTACTTTTTTTTTTAAATTTAAAATGATTTTCTGTATGAAGAATTTTATGAAATTTTTTTTTAAATTGTTTCTTTGTCACGTTCAACTATCGTCAGTAAACCGACTTTACAGACAACAATTTTTTTTTTTATACATAGTCTCAAGTCGCATAAATCCTTCCAAACGCTAAAACCAATTGTTTACAATTCTTCCTGCTACCATAATACCTAAAACTACTTAACCTAATTGAATGTCTGACACTTACGTGCACTCCCGTGTACTCACTGGCCGAAGCGGCGGGCGACCCTCCCTGGGTCAGATCCGACCGCCTGTGCGATGTGGTGGCAATGTCACTAACCCTAAGCGACCCCCTTGGAGCTCCAAACCCTGAACGACCACGCACTCACGCACTCACACGCGCCTACACGGTTACCAGTAGGCGAATTGTCATTCCGCACGCATAGAAGGACAGTTCCTTGATACTTGTTTGTCACGTTTAACACGGCACTCCCATAGGGCACGTGAACAAACTCAAAACGACCGATTTGACCAGTTATATTCAACAAAACAAGGGCGCGTTCCAAACGCGTGGTTTCCGTGTGTCTAACACGAAGGAAGCCGAGACACTAAGATGGCGGCCATCGCTCGCGTGCGCGCAGACCGGGCGGCGCCGCACTCTTTTTTATAAGGCGTCAACAGACGGCTAGCGCCATCTGTGATGCCGTATCAAAACTACATTGTATTTGGAACATTCCCCCGTCCCGGGCTGAAGGCTCAGACCGTTAGCTCATTCAACCGGGAGACGAGAGAGTGTTGCCATGGCTCGTCTCAGAATCGAACCACCGACCAACACCTCCGCGACGCGTGGAGTCCCATCGGGACCCATTAATAACTTTAAGATGCGGCCCCGGCGCCAAACCAAGGAAGGCAAGTTGGCCTCCTTCAATAATACTAAATCTTCTTCCCGAGGGGGCTCAGTCCTGTCTGTCCACTTCACCCTTTGCTGCAGCAAATGCAAGTATTCAACGGACCAGCGGTACCAGAAATTCTGGCCCATCTGCTGCAGCATTTGATAACGCGACAACCGGGTGGTACGTTCTTCCCTCCAAGGGTATTCCGGCAGAGCAGTGAGCGGCTGCCCGATCAAAAAATGTCTAGGAGTCAAGACCTCCAGATCGTTTGGATCAGGGGACAGGGGACAGAGAGGACGAGAGTTGAGGACCGCTTCCACCTTACAAAGCACAGTGGCAAGCTCCTCAAAGGTTAAAACCGTTTCTCCAATGACGCGGCGGAGGTGGGTCTTTGCGGACTTAACAGCCGCCTCAAAGATTCCTCCCCAGTGTGGGCAATTTGGTGGACTGAACCGCCAAGTTACCCCCTTCCGGGCGAGCGTCTGACTTAAACTATCTACGTTATTTTCTAAAAATTTGTGGACATCATTTAGATAGTTAGCGGTACCCCTATAGTTTGTGCCATTGTCGGAACGGATAAGTGAGGGCAGACCCCTACGCGACACGAAGCGATCCAACGCGGCGACGAAAGCCTCCGTAGACAACGCGGAGACCACCTCCAGGTGGACGGCCTTCGTGGCCAAGCACACAAATACGCACAAGTATGCCTTTACGACCCGTGCGTTGCGAAGAGTGGTCGTCTTCACAGAGAACGGTCCGGCAAAGTCTGTGGCTACCCCCGAAAATGGACGAGACTGGGTGACTCGGTCCGATGGCAGATCCCCCATCTGCGGCTGCATGAGTGAAGCCCGAAGCCGGTAACACGGCAGACACCGGAACAGCACTCCTCGAACGGCTCTTCGAGCCGACAAAATCCAAAATTCCCTCTGCAGGATGGCCAGTAACGCGCCGCACCCCGCATGCGCATTACGAATGTGGCGATCGGACACCAGGAGCTTAACCAGCGGTCCATCCTTCGGCAGGAGTAGGGGGTGTCGAGTCCCGTAAGGCAGGTCGGCTTTCCGTAATCGGCCTCCAACACGCAAAAGCCCCTCCGAATCTGTAAAAGGATTTAACCGAGCGACAGCTCCCTTCAGCTTGGCGCGACCCTCACGCAGCACCCGCAGCTCAGCCTTGAAGCGCTCCGCCTGCAGTACCCGGACCCAGTGCAGTAGCGAGCTCTGACGCTCCTCTGCACTTACAACTGGGGACAAAAGTCTATCTCGCGGATGTCGGCAGTTGTGGATGAACCGTTTCATCCAGCTGGTCACCGCCAGCAATTTGTCCAGACTGCTGTATCGTTCAGGCAGCCAGTCGGGGTCCATATCTGTTTCCACGGCCAGGGTATGCACACGCATGCCGGGTAGAATCTGGACCGTCCTGTCCAGCCGCTGGACAGGCCAAGAGGTCTCGGGCGACTTCAGCCACCCTGGTCCCCACCAGAGATGATGAGCTGCCAACTCTGGAGCAGTGCAGCCCCGGGAAGCACAGTCCGCTGGATTTATGTCGCCTGGGACGTATCTCCAAGTGATTAGAACTCCGATCTCCTGTATTTGGGAAACCCGGTTCCCTACAAAGATTTCCAAATTATGTGGCGACGCGCGCAACCATGCCAGCGCGACCTGGCTATCTGACCACGCAAAGACATCCCGGATGTTTACGGTGGCGGCTAACTCCCGACGAACATGGCTTAACAGCCTGGCTAAAAGATGAGCCCCGCTCAACTCCAACTTGGGGATGGTCAGACGGGTTCGGATTGGAGCAACCTTGCTCTTGGCTAAGAGCAGTACGACGTTGACCCGGCCCTCGGAATCAACGGTGCGTAGATACACTGCCGCAGCGTACCCTCGCTCGGAAGCATCACAGAAGCCATGCAGGCTCACTTGAGATTTGCCCGGAGGCAAAATTCGACGAGGTAAGGCAACCCGGTTGACTTCCTCCATGGTGGAGATTAACTCGAGCCAGGTGTTCAATGGCGGCCCGATGAGCGGCTCATCCCATGAGACGCCTAGCATCCACAGCTGCTGCAACAGGCACTTAGCTGAAAAGATCACCGGACTAATCCACCCGTTCGGATCAAACATGCGTGCAATAGTGGACAGCACCGTCCTCTTGCTCCAAATGCTCCGGGACTCCAGCTCCACCTGGAAAGTGAAAATGTCGTGTACGGGTTGATACTGCATACCCAGCACCGCTATCATGTTGGGGTCCTCCGCATCTGCGAACAAAGTGGGGTTCTGCTGGTGCTCCTCTGGTATCCCCTCTAGCAGACCCGGCTCGTTAGACAGCCACTTCCGCAACTCGTATCCCCCGGCTGCAAGAAGTGCGATCAGTTCATCCCGCAGTGTGAGGGCCTCCTCGACACTCTCGGCCCCGGTGCACACGTCGTCGACGTACAGGTCACGTGTCAACACGGCGGCGGCACGGGGAAAGCGGGCCCGCTCTCGCTCGGCCAGCTCCAACAAGGATCGGATTGCGATGTATGGACTGGACTTCAACCCATATGTGTTGGTGTTGAGTTCGTAGACGGTCACCGGGTCCTCCGGGTGTTCACGCCAGAGGATGAGCTGGTAGCGCCTGTCATCCGGATGAATGACCGTCTGTCTGAACATCATCCGGATGTCAGCTCCCAACACCACCTGATGTCTTCTAAAGTTCAGGATGATATCGACAACGTCCCGGTGCAACTTGGGACCAGAATGGAGACACTGGTTCAAGGATACCCCCGTAGACGTGGGGGCTGATCCGTCAAACACGGTTCTCAATTTGCCCGAGCAAGCCTTTACCACGGCATGGTGAGGCAAGAAGTAGTGCCCAGTTGAGCTCCAATCAACTCGAGCCGGAGACATGTGACCCAAAGCCTCATACTCGCGCATAAACGCAATGTATTTGTCCCGAAGGACTGGGTCACGCCGCATGCGCCGTTCCATGGCCAGCAGCCTCTTCTCCGCCAAAGCCCTGGACTGCCCTAGAACAGGAGGGGAGGCAATAAAAGGAAGCCTGGTCACAAACCTCCCGGACCTAGATCGTGACGTGTTAGCCTGATAGAAGGCCTCACACTCCACATGGTCGGGATCCACCCTAGGGACCAGGGGGAGTTCCTCAATCTCCCAAAACCTCTGCATCGTCTTGGCCAACGATGCAGACAAGATGATCTTGGACTCATCCGGAGTCGGGTCGTCAACGACCGGCCCCATAATTGAAAATCCAAAAAGCGTGGACACTGCCACCAATGAAGAGGGACCCAAAGCCCTTTGGGATCCTAGCAGGATCCATCCAAGGACATCCGACCCTAAGAGGAGATCCACCGGAGCCGGATGATCAAAGAGTGGGTCGGCCAGATTTAGGCCCTTTGTAACTGCGCGTGTACTAGAGGGCAGATCGGTAGAAGGCTGCCAGCCCACAATGGTGTCCATCACCGTGGCTGCTACCGAAATCCTCAAAGTAGAGGAATGTACCGCGGAGAAGGTGACTTGGGTTTGGCCCATCAAACCTCTAACCTCCATGCCACCAACCCCGAGTAGCGGCATCGAGGGGGCCTCCATGCCCAGACCCAGTTTTTGTGCCACTCGAGTGGACAACAGGCAGCCTTGGGCCCCTGAGTCCAACAAGGCTCTGAGGGTGACCGAGTCTCCCTGAGGGCCCCAAACGCGGACAGTCGTAGTAGGGAGCAGAACCGTCCGCGGGTCTGCTCTCGAAGGGGGGCAGGCTAGCTATGCCCCTTGGGCTTCCCTCCCCTCTTGGGCCCCCACATAAAAGTATGGCCGGCGGGTGCACATGGCCATCCTCGGAAGGGCGTAGTCCGCCGCCCTACCATATCTGGAATAGGGCGGGTGGTACTCCAGCCGGGGGTACTCGTGGAGCGGCGGAGAGAACCGCCTTGGCCCCGGCGGGTCGCGCTGCTCCACGCTAGCGCGCACAGGTGCCCATGCAGGAGGGGATCCCGGGTCAGCTGTCGGGCCCCCGCCCGTAGGGCCCCAGCTCACACTTGGGCCGGCCGCCTGGTAGCCTGCAGACGCGTGGCCCTCCATGGGTGCACGCGCCTGTCCACGGCTCACCTCCCGCGGTGGGGGCGCGTCACGCGCCGGACTGCGCCTCTGAGTGGGTGGGGATGTGCTCCGCCCTGGAGCACCCCCGCCCGTGGGGCGCCGCTGCTGGGGGGTCGGTGGGGCTGCGCCCGACCGGTTCGCGCAGAGCAGCAGGTGATGTGACCCGTCGCAAGCGCTGCATCTCTGGGCCCTGGTACAGTCTCGGGCGAAGTGGTCGCCCAGGCAACCAAAACATAGGCCATTGCGCTTCACCATTCGCCGCCTATCCGCCACCGGCATCCCCCGCCATTCCTGATACCGTAGTAGGGGGTGGCCCATTTGGCCACACTGCAAACAGGCCGGCTCCCTGCCGGCCGCTGTCGTCAGCGCCGCCAACCGCGCCGTCGTGCGTCCTGGTGCCCGCTGCTGTTGAGCAGCCTGGGGCGTCCTGCGCCCCTGTGTGGTGCCGCACCTACACGGAAGCGCTCTTAGTGGCGGCAGGTCCGGAGGCGAGGTCTCCACGACCCTTGCCTCGTACTCGAGGAACCTCATCAGGTCCTCCAATGTGGGCAAAGCACTCCCTTCCTTTTCTGCCGCCTCGCGCTCAAAGCGGGAGCGGACGTCCGTGGGCAGCTTGGTCAGGATGATGTGGACCAGTAGGAAGGACCACTGGTCCACCGGCAACCCCAACATCCTCAAGGCGTTGCATGCAACGGTGACCGGCGTCAACAGTTGCAGCCTTATGTCCGCCCGACTGTGCACCCCGGGCAACGCCAACAGCTGGCGGGCATGTGCATCTGCCAACAGCCGGACGTTGTGGTAGCGGTTGGTGAGGAGCTCCCATGCCGTCCCATATTGGGCATCCTCAACCTTTAGGTGCTGGACGAGTGCCCTTGCCTCGCCCTGCAGTGTGGACAGCAGGTACGCCATCTTCTGACCCCGGGTCAAGTCGTCCCGGCTGTCTACCAGCGACACAAACATGTTTTGGTAGGCGACCCACTCCTCCACGCAGCCGTCAAAACTGCCCAGCTGTATCGTGGGAAGCCTACCCACAATCGCCGCTCCTCCCGCTGGCGATGGTGCTGGAGGTACGGGCTCGCCCGCCCTGCGGCGTCTGATGTCGCAGGCCGCCTGCGTGACCTCGTCGCAGATCTCCATGATCTGGGCGAAATCCGCTTCACAGGACGCCCAGACTTCCTCGCTTGGTGGCGGGGTGGACTCTGACACCGCCATCATAGCCGATTCCGCCGAGGTCACCCGCGACCCCAACTGTTCCGCCCGCGCCAACACGGCATCTTCCCTATCCTTTCGGGTCAATAACCCCCGTACTGCCAGGAACCAACGCAACTCTTTCGCAAGGACCGCCTTCGCCATCGCGTTGAGGGAGATGTAAAATAAATAAACAACTACCTAGTTGATATTAGCGGGAGCGGGAAAACCGCCGACAATAGCACAGACGACAGTGGTAGTACCTAACACAAGTTATGGCTACGATAACAATTTCCCAAATTGTGAGGTGCACAATGCAACAACAAGTAACGTGCCACACTCGTAAAAACAAAACAAAAGGTAATACCTAAAATTAACTTAAACTAGGCCGCTAGAATAAACTTTATAACAAAATGTTATTACAACGTTACAACAAAAAATAACAATATCAAATAACCAAAATGCAATAACCAACTTGGATAGGCCTATGTCCAGCAGTGGACGTGTATAGGCTGATAAAGTTAAGTCGTTAACGTTAACGACGTCACTATAAAGTGCTTAGCTAACAACAAGTTGTGATACCTACCTACCTACTTTAACTAATAAAAAATAAAAAGGTGTTGAATTTAATATGTTGAGGCGAGATTAACTACGCTCTGCTACCAGAAAATGTTTACAATTCTTCCTGCTACCATAATACCTAAAACTACTTAACCTAATTGAATGTCTGACACTTACGTGCACTCCCGTGTACTCACTGGCCGAAGCGGCGGGCGACCCTCCCTGGGTCAGATCCGACCGCCTGTGCGATGTGGTGGCAATGTCACTAACCCTAAGCGACCCCCTTGGAGCTCCAAACCCTGAACGACCACGCACTCACGCACTCACACGCGCCTACACGGTTACCAGTAGGCGAATTGTCATTCCGCACGCATAGAAGGACAGTTCCTTGATACTTGTTTGTCACGTTTAACACGGCACTCCCATAGGGCACGTGAACAAACTCAAAACGACCGATTTGACCAGTTATATTCAACAAAACAAGGGCGCGTTCCAAACGCGTGGTTTCCGTGTGTCTAACACGAAGGAAGCCGAGACACTAAGATGGCGGCCATCGCTCGCGTGCGCGCAGACCGGGCGGCGCCGCACTCTTTTTTATAAGGCGTCAACAGACGGCCAGCGCCATCTGTGATGCCGTATCAAAACTACATTGTATTTGGAACACCAATCTTGGTTGTAACGCTCCAATGGTAAGATGTTGCACGCGTTACAACATTTAAAAAAAAGAAAAAAAAGAATGAAAACATAGATAGGTATATTCCACGGTTCACTACTTAAATTGAGACTGAAGCTGATTCAGGGTTTTCAGCCCTAAATAGCGACCTGATGCACTTGCTCCACTTTTCAGGCTTTTTGTTTCATTTTATTTAATTCTTATTTGATTTTGATAATATTGATTATGGTATGTGAAATAAATTTTATATAATGTTACATGGTAAAAATGTAAATGTCGCTCTAAGGTATTTTCACCGCAATAAAGACTAATAACCGCCAATTATTATTTTTTTCAACATACATACTTAATCATATTTATGAAGATTTACTTTTCCATACAAAAACTCCAATTTATTTTATTACATTATTTTTTGTCAACCCTGACATGTTTTGACTTCTCTTTTGTTTAGATTATGATCTTATCAGCTGGACCAAGGATTGTAAATTTACAATTTTACTTTGCAACAAACAACCTTAATATCTCGGCCATATGGAGCTTTTCGACTTGTTCTGCCATATTCGTGAATATACCCCAGGTAGGAAGCCGACGTCAGTGACCTTAATGTTAAATGACAATTTTACGTCAATTTTACGTGACAGACGTCACATCCCAATAAGACACGTATTTATGACGTAACGTACGACGTAAGATTAACGTGTCTTATTACCCTTAAATAAACGTCATAAAGTTACGTCTTTTTTACGTCACTGAGGTAGGTGAAAACACTAAACGTCATAAGTTACGTAATGTTCGACGTCAGAGCAACGTCTCAAGATAACCTAAAAAAGACATCACGTAGTCACGTCCTTATAACGTAGTTGGTACGTACCTGCCTAGGTACTTACTTTGAAAAAAAACGAGGTAGGGTGTGTGTGTGTGTGTGTGTGTGTGTGTGTCAGGGTGTGTGTGTGCATGTATCTAGGTGACACGAGCGGGCTACCGATTATTTTTAAGGGGTTTTTGAAGGTTCTTTTTGCTATGTATTTTATATGTAGGTATGATCCATGCGCGGTGAGAATGGGATGGAACCTTGTAAAATTAATTCAAAAAGACTTTCGATTTACTTTGACAGGGTTCCATCCCATTCTTCATGGAACCTTGTAAAATTAAATCTAAATGACATTCGATTTACTTTGACCATCCATTCTCATCGCGCACGCACGGATTATACCTACCTACCTATCCTATTGGTCTGATCGGCTTTCGCCGACTTTCGTTTTAGATACTTTTACATTATAAATGAATGTAAATATCTTAGAATCATGCATGACGTGATCAATTGACAATAGTGAAAAGAAGTGAAGGAAAATCGATTTGATATTTTTTTTAAATTGTCGTCTTAAATAATATATTTTTTTATAGACGAAAATATCGACAAAAATACTTAAGTACTCTATAAAAAATATATAAAATAACTGCGAGATATTTATTACCTCAGATCATCTTGTATGTGACGCACAATGCTACACTACAGAAAATCAGACTTTGCTGTAGTTAAAATAGAAGTCAAAATCGTGTGGTGAGATCAACAGCTCACGGCAAAATATAAAAACTACTTCAATAATTACCTACCTACATACCTCTTGGAATTGGAAGCCAAGGAGGGTTCTCATTATTGGCTGTGCATTTATTTGTCGTACAATATCGGACCGTGCATAATTATAATAATAATATATTATCATTATTATTATTATTGATGTGTATTATTTGTCTGTACATAAGAACATTAGCGTCGACAAAAAAAAAGCCATTACTTTGACTCATTTTTGTTAACCGTTTTTCCCGCGCTAAAGCACGCGCGCACCCAGCACTTAGCATGCACCACCGCCGCGCCCGCCGCCATTTATCGCCCGCTATCCCGCCATGTGCCCGGTGTTGCTATCGATTGGCACAAATCTGACGCAAAATGTAGCAAATATTTTCAAACATTTTGATCTTGGCATACCTACGTTTTCGTGATTTAAAAAAATGTTTTGGCATCTAATATTGAAACAGGTTATAAAACTAGATTATTTTCCAAATGTTATCGCTTACTCTATCGATTGACACTGGTTTCATTACTGGCCGATGGTTATTGCCTTTTCTGCCAAAACATTTAAAAAAATCAGTTAGTGGTGAAACATGTTCCAATCGACAGAGTTAGCGATTACCTACATTAGAAAAGTACTCTGTGATGTCACATCTTAAGCGATATACTTTCGTAGACATTTGAATTCTGAAATTTTACAAGAAATAACCATCGACCCGTAATGAAACCAGTGTCAATCGATAGAGTAATCGATAATATAAAAATCAACCCTTATCAATTCCTAATTCGAGATGCGTAACACTAATGCCAACCCGTGTTCTGTTGTTTTGGTAAAATAGAAAGATAACAAATCGAGAGGATTGGTATAGAGCGACAAAAATCTGTTATCTTTTTTTTCTCTCTTTTATGTTTTTTCTTTCTTTTGTGTTCAGTAGGAAGTGATTTTGTAAAAATTTAAAAATCAAATCGAAATAAAAAGTCTTTGTTGATTATTTTAACATTATATTTAAAATGGAAGGGGAAAATTTAAGTTAATTTAACCATCATCTCTTTTTTCCCTTTTAAATACTATACTACAAAAAAAATTTAAAAGGTCCGTTACCTGAAATGTACAAAAAAGTAACCAAGGTAGGGACATTTCAGGTAACTTTTGTTTGTGACATCGCTGGCAACACTGAACGCGACGCAAGTCAAGCAAGCAAGACGTGGAACGTTTTTTCTTTGAAATTTGTGACTGTGAGTTGTTAAGAATTACATTTGCAATTGCGTGCTTACGCTTAGTTAGACACCTAACCTACCTATGTATTCGGTTATTCAATTTGATGAAACGGACGGTGGAAGCGTCTCCATCGTCCACAACAAGTGGCTTACGCCGCGGCGTCGAGAGGTCTATTGGCCTCCTATCAAAGAAGGCAAAGCATTTGATCGGCAGCTAGCTCATGTGGACAATTCACCAGATGAAAAGTGGAAACTCTATGGCATCCAAAGGATTTTTGTTGAAACTGGTAAGTCTTACAATGGCGACCTAGAAACTCGTTACCGGTACCTTCTCTATTCCGAGTACCTACCTACCTACTTAACCTACAAAAAGGCCGGAAAGCTAATTTTAAGCTAATGATATAAAAGGCCATTGAGCGCGGGTGTCATGTTCAACGTTTCGTATCCGACTGAGTTAAGAGTTCCGATTTAGGACAGTGTAAACAGGACGCTTTTACTGCCGTCCTAACTAGTCTCCTGACTTAGTGTCTGATTTATCGGATGGTCTAATCGATGCTTTATTCCTTTGTTAGGTTAGGTTTCAACTATGCCTTACCGACTCCCTAGTTCGGTAGGTACCTACACGAAACATAGTTTGCCACCAAGTTTTGGCCGAGTATGGTGTACTGGATCCACTTACTACAGCCCTAGTGGGCTGAAGCCTGAAGCGACGCGTGGCTCATGCTCACGATAGCCTTTTATGAGCGGTAGATAATGTTTGAGATAAGCAAACCACCGCTGGTCACTTGCTTACTACATACACTAGCTATCTGCTTGTGACATAATATTATGTTCTTTGGTGGATAGATGTCAAAGCTTCAAAGTTTTTTCCACTAAATAAAGCAGTTCTTAGCTATTTGGCTATTTGTTACTTTGAATTACTTACTAATACTTACTATGCTTGGGATTCAAAATCTATGCTCTCTCAATTGAGTTATGTGGGAGTGGGATCATTTATTTAGTATATGCATCACTTGGGCGATTAAGATGTGCATGACAATGCTTTTGTGGTGACTGGTGTATTTTTGATCAATAGATAGTCTAGAAAAGGCTAAGAAAAAACTGAAGTTAGCGGAGGTTACCTCAGATTTGCAAACGGATGCAGAGATAGAAGAAGGATACAGGCCTAAGCGCAAAGCTTTGGCCACTAAAAGATACCTATCAAGTGATGATGATAATGACCCACCCATACTTAAGAAGCATTTTTCAAAATGTGAGAGCTATGCAATTACTTACTAATTCTAAAATACTAATTTTTCTCTGCCTAAAGTCTTTTATTAGTGTGAATCTGTCATTGGTTTTCTGATGTATAACTGCATAGCTACTCTTTTTTTTGTTTGTGATTCAGCTAAGAAAAAAATAAATAAGTATTACCTTAACCTTTTTACCATAAAATCTATTAGTTAATCTGTGCTTTTACTGTGAGTATATGGAAAGGTGGCCTGCTCACAACCTACATTGTTTTAGTTATTTTTAGATGTCTATCTTGGTTATAATGTTTATGAGTAGGTAGGTAGTAATTTGTTTAACATTTATTTACAGATGTAGAACATATACAGATTAATAGGAGGGAATCTGAATCTGAAAGTGAAGTTAATATAGATACTGGTAATGCTGCTTTTATCTATTCTTATTTTTGATATGGATATTGTCATATCACTCACTATGCTAGTGAGATTTTTTAAAGTTATTAGAGATAGAAGAAGATAGTAGACCTATCATAATCGGTCAATTTTATTTTCAGAACTTATAAACAGTCTAAGTCCAAAAACCTGCTCAAGCAAACTCAAACTCGCAGGTAATCATTTTAATAATGTTAGAAAATGTTATAATCACAAATATAAATACCATAATATTTAAAAAAAAAAACATGGTATAGATCAAGAAACAATAATGATTTTTGAGTTTCATAATTATACTTACTTAATTTAGTTTCAGAACCTGTAAACAGTTCAGTAATTAACACTCCTACCAGCAAACACAACAAAATCCAACTGACAGGTAAGTTAATATCATTTCACTATGTAAAACAGATTTTTTATCGTTCGCGCACATTATGACGGGCCGCATCGCAAAAATACACTCAAATCGCTTGTATGTAGTTTATATGATCTAACATACACTATGCTGGGGCGCAGCGGGCCGCATATTCCGCCGCGGCTATGGTTGCGTGCGATGCGGCCCGCCCCGCCCCGTGCGCCCTGGCATAATGTGCGCGAACCTTTAATGTTATAAGGGACACAAGAAGTTACTAGTTAATTTTATTTTCAGAACTTATAAACAGTCTAAGTCCGAAAACCCACTCAAGCAAACTCAACAAATTCAACATTCAAAGTAATGATTTTAATGATGTTAGAAAACGTTATATTCAAATTGAAATACCAAATTATTTAAAAAAAATTATGTAGGTGAAGAATAAAATTGATTCTTAATTTTAATTACAATTATACTTCCTTATATTTTTCAGAATCTGAAAGTAGTTCAGAGTTTAACACTCCTACCAGCAAACACAACAAAATCCAACTGACAGGTAGGTAATTCTTTCATTAAGTTGATTAATTTAATTAAGTCCTGACTGAAAATAATATTTTTTTTTTAACTTTTTGGTAGATTTGGCTCTATAATTACTAAGTATAAGTAATAAAATAATGTAATATCCGGGACAGACAGCTAAATATGCCCTTTGAAGGGCAAATTAAGCCTTAAAATTTAAACAGGATTGTCATTGGAGTATACTAATGATTTATCTATTCCATTCTAGATTTTGAAGAAAAAGTCATACAACTACTGGCGAACATTAAAACTCAAAATGAGTTAATGATCTCATTACTAAAGAAAGATGTCGTTCATGACACAGCAGGACTGAAGCCTAATATCAAGTTACCTTTAGAAACTGCACCTGATATAAATGAAATAGAAAATTACCTGGAAAATGAAGATAATTCTAAACAACTGGTAAAAAATTTATAACATAGAATATGGGCCCCTCCCTTTCCCCTCATGGGTGTTGTAAGAGGCAAATAAGGAATTACACCAGGATGGCTATCTCCTGGCAGCATCTACCTGAGTCTATACCAACCCGCATGCGGCAATTCCTGCCATTATACACTTTGAGGGAAGTCCATGTCCTGCAGTGGACTTTTCGGACTGTTATGATGATGATATAAATAATAACATCTCTCTCTGTAGACTTTTAATCACAGACATGAGCTTGTCTGTTTACATACTAAATTTAATTTTCAGATTCGATACTTGGGCTCCCTAGGAGGGCGTGATGTGACTACAAAAATATATCGAGTTTTGAGATATGACAGACACGCTAGCTGTCCAATTCAACTTTTATGGCAAGCGATCAGCTAAAAGACCATTTTGTGATTTGAAGCTCAAGGGTGTCATAATAGGTATGTATGTGTTAAACATGTTTTTTTTTCTATTATCATATTTAATATACATTTGTATATTCATCATCACGTTTTCATCACAATTTCTGTGAAATTTACTTATATTTTTGTCATTATACATCCAGTATATTCAATTTTAAATATTTTTGACACTTCATGCCTAGTTAACAACGTATCAGTCATCCATCCATGTCAAATCTTTTTATGATTTACTACCTTGTTTGTAATGTTATCATACAATAATTAATGTTAATTTCAGATTGCATCAAATGGTCATCACCAGAATCAAACAATAAGGACATTGAAGATTGTATTAAAGCTTGGTTGAAACATGCACCTGAAAGGCTGAGACGCCATAAATAAGTAAGAATGAGAATACCATACACAAAATAAGACATGCACCTGAAAGGCTGAGACGCCATAAGTAAGAATGAGAATACCATACACGAATAAGACATGCACCTGAAAGGTTGAAATGCCATAAAAAATAATGAGTGATAAAATACCATACAAGAATAAGGCAATTGTGGGTCATCGGCAGATGCAAAGACGGGCAAGATCTATAAGGCTAGGGATTGTACAGGAAATTCAGAGAGATTCAGCTGTGAGAAATGTTCAACGTACTTCTTCAAGTGCTAATAATGAAAGTGCAGAAGTTACATGTAGTTCTGATGACCAGTGCATGTCTTTAAACAGCTGTTTGAGTATATTTTCCAATAGCCCTTTGGTGAATCAAGAATCACCCTGGCAGACAGGTGATCTATGCTCAGATACAACAAGTACACACAATACAACTGATCTTGTTACTGATACCGAAAATAATCAACCTCTATCTCAGTCTCCTAAAGAGTGTGATGTTCATCAGTGTTTTAGTAGCTTATCTGCCCCTGCTATAAAATACTTTGAAAAAAAAGACTTACCATTTCAACTAAGACAATGGGGTGTTAATCATAGGATTTCACAACAAGCAACAGACAGTCTTTTAAAGATCCTTGCACCCATATGCCCTGAACTACCAAGTAGCAGCCGTACATTGTTCCAAACTCCATTACAAATAGAGACAAAAAGTTTGGACTCGGGTGAAATAGTTTACCTTGGTTTACAAACTCAATTAGAAAATTTATTGGATCATTGCGTTTTATCATTTGTAGATGATAATAATAAAATTGTAATGTCATTTAATGTTGATGGGCTTCCTCTGTTTAAAAGTACAAATTCACAGTTATGGCCCATTTTAGGACTAGTTAAAAATAATAGTAATGCCAAACCTTTTGTTATTGCCCTATATTATGGAAACTCAAAACCTTCGCCTTTAGACATGTATCTAAAAGACTTTGTAGACGAACTTTCGCAATTACTTGAAGCGGGATTTTTCTTTAAAAGTAAACACTATACAATTGAAGTGCACAGCTTTGTTTGTGATGCACCAGCTAGGGCAATGATCAAATGTACAAAGTCTCATGGTGGGTATTCCGCCTGTGATAAATGTTTTGAAGCTGGCGAATATGTTCAAGGGCGTGTAGTATACAGAAGTGTCACAGCTACCCGTAGAACTGACTTACAATTTCACGAGCAAACTGATGAAGATCATCATACTGGCGAATCTCCCCTGTTAAAGCTCCAAGTTGGCTTAGTTTCAGTATTTCCAATTGATTATATGCACGCAGTTTGTTTAGGAGTTATGAGAAAGCTCTTGAACTTGTGGGTAAGCGGTGATTTGAAAGTTCGTTTACAAAGTCGATTAGTGAACAATATATCTGAAAGGCTTGTTAATAGCAAGAACTACATGCCTATAGAATTTAATCGAAGACCTCGTTCGTTAAACGACTTGGCTCGTTGGAAAGCAACAGAGTTTCGTATGTTTTTGCTATATCTTGGACCTGTCGTTCTAAAAGATATTTTATGTAATGCACTATACAAAAATTTCATCCTACTACATTGTGGCATTCGTATTTTATGTTCAGAAAAACATACTACAATGTTGGGTTACGATTTTGTACGTGAAATATTGGTTATGTTTATTAAACATTCGGAAAAGGTTTATGGATCAACATTTCTCATATACAATGTTCATGTTTTGTGTCATTTAAGTGACGATGCTAAATTACATGGTGTTCTGGATAATTTTTCAGCATTCCCGTTTGAAAATTACCTAAAGACTCTTAAATATTTAGTCAGGTCGCCTAATCGGCCCTTACAACAAATATATAGACGTTTAATAGAAATTGATTCATCTGCCAAAAACATGAACATTGATAGAAAAGCAACTTTGCTTTATTATGAAAATAGTTTAGGTCCTGTTCCAACTAATGACAGTCACTTGTATAATGCTTATATGAAAGTTATGTGTGAAGATTTTGTTATTTATGTATTCTCACGCCGAGTAGCAGATTGTTATTGTTACTCAAAAAATAACAAAGTAGTCCAAGTTCATAATGTGTTAGAACGTATTGATGACAAAAAAGTATACTTATATGGAAAAGAATTCATGACCTACTCTAGTTACTACGATTATCCATTTGATTCTTCAGTACTAAATGTTTTTGTTGTAGATAACATTAATTCTTGTGATCTCAAAATGTTTCCTTTATGCGATATTATATCCAAATGTGCTTTAATTTACGATTCATCTGGTAAAAATGTATGTTTTCCATTGCTCCATTCAGAGCCGACTAATATAAGTATGTAGTATTTAAAAACATACTTACATTTCTTCTTTAATAAATGTTATTGTGCGATAACTGGCTTATAATTTATACCTATAATAGGTCATGATGTGGTTGCTCTCTTTTTAGGCTTTTTTTATCGTTTTTTTGACCACGTGGAACAGCGTAGTAAGCTACCTATGGCACTATCGGGCAATCAACCGAGCAGTATGCCCGCTGCGCTGCCATCAAGAACAGGCATCGTGCCTGTGGTCAAGAACGTAGCTGTATTTTGTAGGTACCTAAAGAATACGTCGCCTGAACGCACAGACCGGCTATATGGTCTGTGCCTGAACGTCTCACGTAGGTCAGTTTTCGGTCGTGTTTTAGTACCACTTTCAGCCTTTATACGTATCTAATAGGTCTTACTGACGTTACTATAGAGTCGTAAACACGTCATATATTAGGTCATAAATACGTCGCGTTTCGGTCATTTTTAGAGTCCCATTGGCGTCACTTTTGGGACGGCCACACGACGTCACGGTATGACGTCGCGTGCCCGTGACATATTGACGTCATTAACTGAGCCAGCTGACGTCACCCTGGGACGTCCGCTACGTCTGTAACCGACCTTAGTATAACGTCTTTAGGACGTAAAATTCCTACTTGGGACAGGTGTTGTTACCTAACACCCAGTATATCAAAATTTTACAAGTCAATGACTGGTTTTGTATCTATTGTATTGAGCATCTTCATTTCTCGCTCCAATGAGCCCGATTTGGCAGCGAAGTCTTGTACTAGCACTTTCCCCGTGACTTCGTCTATCTAGATTTTTTTTAAATCATTTATTTCTTTTTTACTTTTATTTTTAAGTGTTAATTGCTACACTTAAGCTGAATTAATATTTATATAAAATAAAGTAAAAAAAAAAAATTGGTTGTCTGTAAAGTCGGTTTACTGACGATAGTTGAACGTGACAACGTCTTAAGAAGGTGTCGGGAGGTGTTGGGGGTGTCGGGGGGTGTTGGGGGTACGTACCGCGGTGGCGATGCCGGCCACGGGCTTGCACAGCAGCCTGCAGCAGCCCGTCGAACAGGTAGGCGGGAGGAGTTGGGGGTGTCGGGAGGTGTTGTAGGTGTCGGGGGGTGTTGGGGGTACGTACCGCGGTGGCGATGCCGGCCATGGGCTTGCACAGCAGCAGCAGCCCGTCGAACAGGTAGGTGGGAGGAGTTGGTGGTGTCGGGAGGTGTCGGGGGGTGTTGGGGGTACCGCGTTGGCGATGCCGGACACAGGCTTGCACAGCAGCACGGCTAAATTTCTACTCAGCCGATTGTGCTTCTTTGTCGCTCGTTCCGCGCTCTCGCTTGCACTTCAAGCCTTACATGGAACGCCTCAGAGCGAGGTAACGCCGAACTTTTTCGTACGTGCAGCCGGCTCTATCGAATTATAAGACGTTGTCACGTCAAAAAAGTAAACGCTCACCCGACCCAGCCACGAATCGAACCTGGGTCTTCCGCAATTCGGGCGGCTGCACTGACCGTTATGCTACCGGGAAGGCTGACGTAAGCGCTGAATTTTGTCACTGCTTTTTGATTTTTGAAATGCTTTAGAGCGACATTAGTGCCATCTATCCAAAGGTGATTGCAACCGATGGACATGCAGATTCATCTTTGCAGTGAATACCACAAATTGATAACAGAACGCAATAGTAAATTTTTACTTTTATTTTTAAGTGTTAAGTGCTACACTTAAGCTGAATTAAATATTGATATAAAATATCCTGGCTGGGTCGGGTGGGCGTTTAATTTTTTCACTGTATTTTATAAAAAATATTAAAAATCTTTTATATTAAAATAAAATATGGCCTGTTTTTCTTCGCGGGAAAGTCAAGAGTCATGTCTGCGGGTATTTTTTTTATTTTCTAAAATTTTATTTTGTCATGTCGAATGTTCATATGAAATAATCTTCGATCAATTAAGTATTAGATTTCCAATGAGCGCTTGAAATATGACAGTAAATAAAGGGGCCTATTACATTTTGACAGTGATTTTTGCATGAAATGCCCAAATTCGGCGTTCTTGTTCAGAGAAACTGAAACCCTTAGACAATTTTGACTTATTGTATAGTGGAGAATAGTTATTAGTGTAATTCGTAGCGGCCTCGCTTTCTGCAATTTTCTCTTATCTATTTATATAAAGTCAAAATTCCGAAGCTAGTTTTCAATTAAATACACTGACGGCAATTTTCAAGCTCATGGATTGAACTACTGTAAAATATATAATAACATCTGATCTCTTAAATAGTGGTTAAGTTCGTAGCGGCCTCGGAATTTTGAAACATGAATGGAATATCTACGAAAAAATCCTATTCGTTCAGAATTAGCTGTAAATATCTCATTACTCCATTAATATTATTAAGTAAAATGTACACCAGAATTAAAGTTAGTTTATAAGAATTCAAATTATATACATTGTTGAACAATAAAAAATTATAAAACTTCAAATAAATGTAATTACAACTGCACAAAATGCTACTTTTGTGATGCGTCGCGTCGGCCGCTCGTAGTACTGAGAAAGCGCGAGCGTGCGCATTTTGTGATAGGCCTCTTATGTACAAATATTTTGCCACCTTAATTTAATCTTTATTTTTAAGAATTAAGGTTCATAGTAAGCTGAAGTTGTTGATGTTATCCAACGTGTAATCAAAATTTTATTATTCGAAATTTATCATCATCATCAGCTCATTTTATGTCCCCACTGCTGGGGCACGAGCCTTCCCTATGAATGGATAGGGAGAACGGGCCATAAACCACCACGCGGGCCCAGTGCGGATTGGCGTTTGTTAACGACTGCTAATGCAGCCGGGATCAACGGCTTTACGTGCCTTCCGAAGCACGGAGGAGCTCGAGATGATAAATTTTTGGTCACCCATCCGATGACCGGCCTTTGCGAAAGTTGCTTAACCTCAGCACTCGAAGACCGGGCGCGATAACCACTGCGCCATCGAGCTCCTCGAGCCATATAAGTTATTAAGAAATTTATAGGTATGAGCAAACAGAACCACTTTCGAGAATAACACTTTTGAACTTTCGCGTTCTATAGTTAACATGATTGTATCAAACCTTTCACTAATTACTTTGCGTAAATTCTCGTTAAAACTCTTTTGTTCACTTTCGAAATACATTTTCGTTCCGGGTCCTTTATCCAGAGCATAATGATCGAAGGAAATAATGGTGAACTATTAACCGATAAGTGTTCGTGAGCGTGCATGAGTGTTGGCAAATGAAACAAAACAGTGCAACGTCACTTTTCAAATTCTCTCAAGAAGTCCGCGTGAGGACTTAGTAAAGCCCCACATCTTTACTGAGATACTCAAGGGGTTGGGGTATATCATTACTCACTTCTCATATCTATTATCATTCATCATCATCATACAGGAAGGAAATATTGTTTATTTATAATATGTATTAATATGCGATTTTCCGACCACCCCAAAAAAAGAAATTAGTTCCAAATGACTTCATAGATGGCGCTTAGTAAAAGGCGAGTCCATGGAGAGCACGTGTATGGCTGCGTAATATTTATTCCTTTGCCTTTATTCAACTGTCAAACTGTGAACAAAATTATGGAAAATAGGAATAGGTCCTGAAATGAAAATTACTCATTTTTTATTTTATTTTGGTTGGCAAGCAAAAGTTCACTCTGTGTACTGCACAATCAATTACAGGACTTCTTGGCGGGAAAGTGAAGTCATGTCTGCGGTTTTGTTTTATTTTCGAAAATTTGTGTTATATCGAATATTAATGTGAAATAATGGTGGATTATTAATTGTTAAGTGTTCGTGAGTGTGCATGAGTGTTGGCAAATGAAACAAAACAGTGCAACGTCACTTTTCAAATTCTCTCAAGAAGTCCGCCCGAGGACTTAGTAAAGCCCCACATCTTTACTGAGATACTCGAGGGATTGGGGGGTATATCATTTCTCACTTCTCATTTCTATTATCATTCATCATCATCATACAGAAAAGAAATATTGTATATTTATGTATTACTTGTTAGAAAAATTACTTTGACACTGGCTAAATGTGCTAATCGCACGAAGCCATCAACATAAAAAAAAATCTATTACAGCCTCTATGTACTCATCGCTCATCGCTCATTGTAAGAAAAATAACTTTGACCCTGGCTAAATGTGCTAATCGTACAAAGCCATCAACTAAAGGGGGAAAAAATAGAGCCTACGTTATCCGCAAAAAATTAAAGAATATTATAAGAATATTAGTTTTAAAAGTGAAAGAAATCTTGGAATTGGACCAGTTGATCATTGAAATCAAGTCATCGCTACAATTGATGGGTAATGGCTTAATCACCACGCTTGCCAAATGCGGGTTGGTGATCACAGACCCGGGGGTCAACCGCCTAACTCTCTCGCTTTCGATCGCTTTGAAGGCGATGCGAGGAGGAGACGTCATCTTGTCATTTCGAAAGCAATATGAAAGCAATATCAAAAGCTATAGGCTATAGCTTTCGATATTATTCGATATTATATTTCGATATTATATTAAAAAGCGAGGCGAGGGCCTCGCTTTGAAAGCGATCGAAAGCGAGAGTGTTAGGCGGTTGGGGGGCCGGGCTGTAAAAACAAAACAAAATGGCGAACATGACTCCTCACTTTCCCGCCAAGAAGTCTAGATAAAGTTAACTGTTAACAAATTTAGTTTTGCACTACGGAAAGAAGTTTTTATGTCTCGCCTTTTCATAAACAAACATCATAGACAAGTAGATGAAACATCTCGAAGCGTTCGAAACTTTTTCTTTTAATAACAATGCAAATGGTGTCTTGTTTACGCTGTGGTGTCCGCACTGGCCATGCTTAACGGACCACACAAATTGTCAAATTTGCTCACTAAACTTTGAACTTTATATATTAGTCATAAGGTTGAAAATGTATTAAAGAAAGACAGTTTTGGGTATGTTGATGTGGAGGAGTCTGTACACCAAATCAACGGACTTTTTCCGACTACTATAACAGAATAAAATATACTTATAGAAAATACATATTTATAAGCAACTAGCTGACCCGGCGGACTTCGTACCGCTTTTCTTTTTTTCTTTTATATAGCCTATACTTTACAACGTTACTCAGCGCTAATGTAGCATTCTAATGGTGAAAAAAAAATTTTCATCCCCCCATCTCGGAAAGAGTATTTTTGCTCTTCGATATCTGAGTGCAAAAGCCGTTTTTATCCCCTAGAGGATAAAGTAAATTGAATTTAGAACATCGTGTGCACTAAGTTTGTGAATTCAAAACATCATTAAACCTATTTGCTTCTACCGCCATGGTGCCCAATTTATCAGCACTGTAGCAACCGAGACTCCTTGCTCGGGCATACTTACTGGCAGCCACCGTGGCCTGCATTAAAATATAGTAGAAGAGAAAAAAGAAGAAAATCGCGGACTCGGTGACGGGTCGCGACGACGAATTGATTGTTATTATTTCATGTTGAAAGTAATATAAATATTTAAAGCTATAAAGCATTATTATTCGATACAACCCCCCGTTCCCTAAGTAACGACCCAGCGGGGTGTTACAGTACACAAGTTACTAACACCAACATTACAGTACCTAACAAAAATATTACACTTAGTAACTGTAGCAACGTTACCTTCAATTTTTCTTAATTATACCTAAGTATTGTTTGTTTTAATTTAAAGATTATTCTGTAATACTTACCTTTCATAATGTAGTAGTTAATACCTAAACTAAAATAAAAGTATCTTGTGATTGTAAATGTTTTTTTTGCATTTAGTCATTTCCTCGCTGAGGTGGGATGAAAAGTTAGGTGTTGCACTCGAGTGCAAAGATTTTTCACCTGGTGCTCTTTTGATTCCCTCGCTAACGCTCAGGATTCTAATTTTTGAATCACTCGCTGCGCTCGTGATTCAATTTTAGAATCCTTTGCTTGCTCGGTCATCAAAATTGAGCACGCGGTTAAAAAACAACTTTGCACTCTTGTATAACAAATAACTATTAAATCGGTCTAGTAGTTTTTGAGTTTATTCGTTGCAAACATACATACCTACATACAAAAATACAAAGCTTTCCTCTTTATAACATTAGTATAGATAAACAAACATCAACTGCTTTACTACAAAACGATGGTTAAAGTTAGACTATGCTTAAAACAGATGCTGTCACTTTTCAGCTAATATTGTTAGACAGAGACACGGTATTTTAAACACGTATTTAACCATCGTTTAACTTTAAACACTGTTTTGTAGTAAGAAGGCAACACGTCTAATGTCTTATGACCTATTCTTATGATAATAATAATATTCTCTTTAGTGATTCTATGATTAAATGCAACCTTATTACTACAATTTGTGTCGACGTTGAAACTTTTCCACAGTCTTTTGTTTGTTTGTCAATTAATTTTGTTTTGGCGCCGCCATTTTCTGTTCACCGTCTCCATTAATCCCCTTCAGGTCCCGGCCGAGTTATCCAGTGTTAATTAAAGTTATAAATTAAGAACTGGCTTCTTCAATGTCCCCGAAATGAACGGTGGGCCGGACGGTGAAAGATAAAACAGACGTCATCAGTAAAAGTTGGAGTAAAATTAAGCCAAGTCTCAGGATGGTCCTTCCCGAACGTCTATGTGGTTATCTTATATCTTATATGGTGCTGAGGTTAAGAAACTTTCCCAAATGCCACTTACCAGATAGGTGACCAAAATGTATCATCTCGAGCTCCTCCGTGCTTCGGAAGGCAAGTAAAGCCGATGGTCCAGGCTGCATTAGCATCCGCGTGGTGGTTTATAGCCCGTTCTCCCTATCCTCCATAGGGAAGGCTCGTGCCCCAGCAGTGGGGACATAAAATGAGCTGATGATGATAATGATGATGAAACACTTGGCTTTCATCCTACCTGATGTTAAGTGACGATAAGGCCGAAGGTGGAAGCGCACTTCACCCGGAATCCTCAACTGCTGAAGCAGTGGGACATCCCCGCTACACACAACTTTAAAGTTTATACTGACACCCCCCACCAACCGTCAGGTCATAAGGTAGGTGTCAGATATCCTTGCGCAAGCACAAGGGACCATCTGCGTCAGGTCATAAGACGCGGCATTCTTCATCCGGAACTCTTAAGACTAGTGTCTCGAGTGAGTTGCCCCGTGGACACGTATAGTCCACTACCTAATATCCAGATAGGTTACCGGAGCTGTAAGCTCGCTGAGGAGCTTGATGGCGCAATGGTTAACGCGTCAGGTCTGCAAGTGCTGAGGTTAAGCAACTTTCGCAAAGGCCGGTCATCGGATGGGTGACCAAAAAATTATCATCTCGAGTTTCTCCGTGCTTCGGAAGGCACGTTAAGCCGTTGGTCCCGGCTGCATTAGCAGTCGTTAACAACCACCAATCCGCATTGGGCACGCGTGGTGGTTTATGGCCCGTTCTCCCTATCCATCCATAGGGAAGGCTCGTGCTCCTGCAGTGGGGACATAAAATGAGCTGATGATGAAGCTCGCTCACTTCTCGTTGCACTAAGTGTACAACTCGCATGGGACGGTGTTTAAGCTAATTAGGTACTATTTACTAATTTTAGACCGCGTTCTGAAGTAACAGGGTTAAGTCTCGACGTTTGATGTTTGACCCCACTAACGATTGCTGTACGTAGGTACAGTCAGACCGAGAAATACGTGCATTATTTTAACAATTCGTAAAAATATAAGTAAGTACTTAAAGATTTTTCTCTATTTTTTTTTTGTTTGAATTTTGTTTAATTTTTATTTTACACACCTACTTGTAAGATAAGTCAAAGGAGTATTGTAAAATTGTGTTGAAATGTGCCTAGTTCGACTTTTTTACCATTTGTCACGTTAATGAAAACGGGAATGTGTATGGCGAAATTTTAACTCTTCTCGAATGTCGCCAGGAGGCGGGCGGTGCTTCAATGCTGTATCAGCTGCGGGAAGGCAATGCCGACACAGCAGAGTGGGCAGATTGGGGAGGAATAGGGAGCTGAGGATAGATGTATGATAAATAATGTTTCGGACTTACTTGGCGAGCTGGCGTTAAGGACGTAGCCACGACACGACTCTCGTTGAGATGGAGCTGATGCTGGTAGTCGCTTATTTCGCGCACACACACACGCGCGCACACGTTATTTATGAAGAGGTGTACCGGCCGGTAGGCAATTCACGAGCAGTTCTAGAAGGTTCTTGAGCGAAGAGCTGATGGTAAAATTATATTTCTCTATGGCTGATCGAATCGGCTTGTGCTGAACGCGTCACGGGCGCACACATTCGGTCCGCCGTCGGCTTGTGCCGGCGTATCTTTAATTTTAATGTTACTATCGCGTTTCTGGCGCGAACAAATGCCATACTTATTTTCGTTTTCGTTTTCGTAATCGAATGAATACGGATAGTAAACAAAACTCACAGTAGGCACCCTGAACTTACTGAATGCATATAACGTATTATCTTTATATATATAAATCTTATGTGCGTGTGTATGTAATTGAACTCCTTCTAAACGGCTGGACCGATTTGGATGAAATTTTCTGTGTGTGTTCAAGTGGATTCGAGAATGGTTTAGATTTACAATTTGGACCCGGTAGGTGGCGCTGCTATAGCGCGGTACGCGGTAAGCGGTACGAAGTCCGCCGGCAGGTCAGCTAGTTATATATTATACATTATAAAAGGTTGAGTGCGATTTTTTTCCACACAAGCGTTTCCTAGTGACAAACGAGAAGATATAAAAAAAAATCATCCATACAAATTCTCTCTCTCATTTTCGTTACAAATAAATTGAAACGGTTTAGCATTTACTAACACTAGACACTCTGATTGGAATTCGCACCATCTGGCAATCCAAGCTACGTGCCAAAACTAATTACGCTATAGTGGCTCGGTTCAACCCGTGTATACATATCGACACTATCTTCTCATATAATTAAAGATATAGTGATTTACCCATACACAAAGAATAAGATCCGAATAGTTATTCCGTGTTTTGTCTCTTTTACTCTAATTTGAATTGACGTTTACATGACGGGAACATGTAAACGTCATTTCAATTATTTGTTACGCACATACAGGGGCTCGATGGCGCAGTGGTTAACGCGTCCGGTCTGCGAGTGCTGAGGTTAAGCAACTTTCGCAAAGCCCGGTCATGGATGGGTGACCAAAAATTTATCATCTCGAGCTCCTCCGTGCTTCGGAATGCACGTTAAGCCGTTGGTCCCGGGTGCATTGGGCCCATCCGCACTGGGCCCGCGTGGTGGTTCATGGCCCGTTCTCCCTATCCATCCATAGGGAAGGCTCGTGCCCCAGCAGTGGGGACATAAATGAGCTGATGATGATGATGATGACATACAGGGTATCCCTAGCCTCTGGACAAATATTTCACGTTCATTAAGGTACTTTTGATCAATATTGGGGGTTAAAGTTACTCGCGTCCGTAGGTTTACCCTTGAGACCCTACACGTGACCCCTGGGTGGTGTTAAATGACTGTTTGAGCGATAGTGCCACGCTGCGTTGCAGCACGTAATGGGCCGGCTCAGAATATCGGCGTGAAACAATGGCACTTGTTGCTGTTGTGTTTCGTCCGGTGAGTGACAGTACCGGAGGTCCATCTTTCACCCTCCCCCCCTCCCAATTCCTACTCCCTCCTCAAGATCCAACTCCTTCCTCAAGGCCGGCAACGCATCTGCGATTACTTTGGTTTTGCGGGTGCTCATGGCCGGCGGTGATTACTTTCCATCAGGTGACCCGCCTGCTCGTTTGCCTCATCATAGAGTACAATTACCTGAAATAACGCACAATACTTTATAATAAAGTACGGCTGGCAACCCTAGTTCTATGTGGCAACGCACACGTCACACGACAAAGTTAAAGACAAAATATTTTTTTTTATTCAAACTTTTATAAGTGCTTTTGAATCGTCCAAACATTTTTTTACCTACTACCCATTATGGACGTCTATTTTTTAGCTGTGGAGAAGAATGGGCGCAATAAACTCCACAGCTCTAATATAAGTAACAACGAATCGTAAAAGCACATTTTGTTTGTTTATATTTGTACAGTCTATGTAAGTATTTACTGTCATTTATTTGAGGTTAATTTTGTGAGACATTTTTGATTTTTGTTTTATCTTCTAATTTAATTAATAATAACATAGCGCATTTCTGAGAAATAGCGTTACACGGGCTTTCAATATTTGTCCAGAGCGTTGTATATAATTTTGTGTAAATGCTGGCAACAAATTACAATTTGTTAATGTGTTGAGGAGCTCGATGGCGCAGTGGTTAATGCGCCCGGTCTGCGAGTGCTGAGGTTAAGCAACTTTCGCAAAGGCCGGTCATCGGATGGGTGACCGAAAATGTATCACCTCGAGCTCCTCCGTGCTTCGGAAGGCACGTAAAGCCGTTGGTCCCGTCTGCATTAGCAGTCGTTAAAACCACCAATCCGCATTGGGCCCGTGTGGTGGTTTATGGCCCGTTCTCTTTATTCCATTCATAGGGAAGGCTCGTGCCCCAGCAGTGAGGACATAAAATGAGCTGATGATGATGATGATGAATGTGTTAAAACATGTATGACCCGGTCAGAGGGTGCGGGACCGAACACCGCTCGTGGAAAATTAAATTTTCAAATTGTAATAAGTTTTAATCTATTTTATTTTTAAAAAAAGTTTTTTTTCTCTCATTTCTTTCCTAGTCAGTTATTTCTGCAGTGGACTGTACCGCAATGTCTGTCGCGGCCACACCAAGTCGACTGGTAATTCGACACCACAAATTGTGAGGCTTCCCACAAAATTGGGGCCAATCGAACAGATTACCTAAGGTTTGGGCGAAATGCGAGTGATGTCACCGGGCATCTGATATTAATGAAGATTAATATCTTCTCGATTTCTAACAGACTGCCAGCTACCAGCAACCACTCTGAGGAGTTTATATTACACTTGAGAATTTACACTTTAGTCCTTGCCTGTAAGCACTTTGATCTTTATCTCCAAACCTTAGAACACGCAGCTGATGCAAACTTGGTTAATTGGTCTACAAAGTCAATCTTGCGCCCATTCTTTTCCTCAGCTAAAAAATAGACGTCCTGAATAGATAGTAGGTAAAAAATTCACAGAATACAGCAATTTACGAAAAAAAATTATATTATTTTAAATAACACAATTTCAACTTGAATGCACTTCTCGCCTACATCCGCATCTTTTAACACCATTACCATGACGATCGGTCAATAATCAAAGAAGCTACATCACTTTTTATATACGGAAATACCCGTTTTTCTACAATATCAAATCTAAAGGGACCACCTATAGGTCACAATTATTAACCGATTTTCAAAATTTTTTCGCCATTTGGTAGCTAAACTAATACCCTAGGACCACTTTTTAAAATTTTCTTAAGTCGGTTTTTTTTTAGAAATATTTACAATTTTGTATACAAACACCCTTACAAACACCCCCCAAAAACCCGTTTTTTTAAATTTTTCAAAATTCCAAAAAAAGTTTCCAGCCGATTTTTAAATTCAAACACTCACACGTGTCTCGATAAATTCCTCATTTCTTGGTACTATTTTGACAACTCGATTTTCCCAAAATCTTCGGAGCTATGGCCAAAAATACGTCTCAGGCGATTTGCATCTGATAACCATTTTCAATGGTAAAATGTTTGGTCGATTCAAAAGCAATTTCTAAAGTTTATTTGAATAAAAAAAATTGAATTAGACTTTATTGACTTATTGCAAAACTCCTTGGGGTGGTGCTTCTAAAACAGTCTTAATCAAACTCGAAAGAGGCTAGAGAGCCGTCTTCAAGGTATTCACCTCAAAACCTAGATCGTTCCCCACCCGCGACCTCTATCAGTTCTGTCAAGTCCTGACTATTCGTCAACTTTTTATTTTTTTATCTATCCTAAAACAAAAACGAATGACAGATCCTACACCCTCACTCAACTTCCCGCCAAACCATCTAGTAGCTTCCTCACTTCTATGCAAAACAACTCACACCGATTTTTCCACTTTTAAAGAACTGATTTGTACAGATAGACTCCTAAAAAAATATGTTTTCTCCCTGATAAAGTTTAATCTCAGAACAAAGGTCATAAACTATTTACAGAACTTAAATTACACTGCAACTGAAGACCTACTTTATTTACACCACCGATACACTCATGGACAAAAACTTTATTTTGTGAATAATTATATATATTTCACAATTACTTGTTTTTTTTATTTTGATATAGTTAATTTTGTTATTATCTTCCTACGTTTCTCCGACCCATCGTTGAACACTGTTAAATGCTTAAGATATTTAAAACTATTGTCGACCACATCTTGAGGGGGGAGCGCTGGTGCCTGTGAGTCAGGCTAACGCTCAGTTCAGGCATCAGTCTCTCACAATCTTTATCTATACTAATATTATAAAGAGGAAACCTTTGTATTTTTGTATGTATGTATGTATGTATGTTTACAACGAATAAACTCAAAAACTACTGCACCGATTTAAAAAATTCTTTCACCATTAGAATGCTTCATTAGCGCTGAGTAACATAGGCTATATTAAAAAAAATTAAATAAAATACTAAAAACGACAATTTCTTTCCAATACAAAATTATTTGTTTGTTTTGTTGTCATGGAAACCATTGATATATATTTAACTCAATGATGGAAACTGTCAAAGCGGTACGAAGTCCGCCGGGTCAGATAGTTTGTAATAAAACATTGTTTTGTATCTTTTGACGTACGTTTAAGATTGTGAAGAATAATAAGGAATTACTTACTTATTTACTTACCCCCTTATTCATAAAAACTATTTAAGCATTATTTAGTTAATCATTGTTTTGTCTCTTTTTCTCAAATTTATAATGACGTTTGTGTGACGTTGTCAAAACAATATTTAACTAAATAATGCTTAAATAGTTTTTATGAATAAGGGGGTTACTCACATACTTAGGTAACCTTAAAGTTACTGAGATTATTGTTTTCTCATTATTTTCGACATTTATATGGTACATGTTTGTGTACTCGGTTGGTTGGTGGTATTTCTTGTTTGTCCGCCTGACTAGCATCCACCATCTCATCTTAATATGTCGCCATAACATCAATGTTTGTAGCATTGTAGTGTTCCTCAGCTCGGCAGCTAGAGATAAGATAGCCAGTGCCTCAGTAGTTGAGGATTCCGGGTGAAGTGCGCTTCCACACTCTGCCTTATCATCACTTAACATCAGGTGAGATGAACGCCAAGTGCTTATCATACATATTTTCTGCTGGGGCACGAGCTTGCAATACAACCGGTACTGTCGGTTTCACGTGTCCTCCGAAGCACGGTGGAGCTCGATATGATACATTTTTAACCACCCATCCAACTAGATTTTACGAAAGTTACTTTACTTTAGCAATCGCAGACCACTACGCTATCGAGCTCTTCCATTGTCTATTGTTGTAACCGAACTCCGCCTCCGCCTCCGTTACTGCGAAACTTCCGCAAAAAATCGAACCTCCGCCTCCGCATCCGCCTCTGTAAAATTTTTGCGGAGTTGTAACGGAGTTTTACATCTATACTAATCTTATAAAGCTGAAGAGTTTGTTTGTTTGTTTGAACGCGCTAATCTCAAGAACTACTGGTTTGAATTCTAAAAATATTTTTGTGTTGAATAGTCCATTTATTGAGGAAGGCTGTAAGCTATATTACATCACGCTATGACTAATAGGAGTGGAGCAGCAATGAAAAATGTTTCAAAAACGGGAAAATATTTACGTGGGTGAGACCACGGGGCACAGCTAGTAGACAATAATAGGCATACAAGTACTAGAAGAACAAAGTGAAAAATGCAAATTGAAACAGATAACGTCCGTCACACCATTACAGCAAGCAAAAAGGCAGCTGTCTTTAGAAGAATCCTCAAAAAATCAAATGTGGGATACGTCACATCCTGGAGCAAAGAAAATGGACGATGTGATCGGAGAAATGATTGCTTTACAAAATCTTCCGTTCCATTTTGTCGAAGGCATAGGTTTTTGCCGGGTTATGCAAACGGCTTTGCTAAATTACCAATTAAGAGGGCGTCAGTTTTTTACTGACCACATATTCACCTTAATTCGCAAAACGAATAACTCCACTTTTTCTCGAAATGACTTTTTGGTACCGGAAGATACTAGATAAATTTCTCTATTACTTGCCATTCTAATATCTCCACTAATCCGAGTAGTTTTGGTCTAAAACGTTATTAGAAAATAAAATAACTCCACGTGAAACGAAATGTCACAATTTTGACAGTTAACTCACTCACTAACTCACTCACTCACACAGCCGCCATTTTGTACGGCGCCACAGGAGGAACCGCATGGTCTTATAGCATTAACCCAACTAAATGCTTTATTGGGAAAAAAGTATTTCCTTCTCATTTTGGAACTAAAAAATCATAAGAAAAAACTACTTAATTAGAATTTATTTTTTAGAGTAATTATATGTTAAGAACATTTACAGTTTCCAACAGGATTTAAAATTTTTCTTTTGAACTATTGTATAAGAATATTTTTATATAGTTTTAGTCTCTCCTGTAAAATTTGCTACTATGGAGTTATTCGTATTGCAAATTAAAGTATCGATATGTTGTGAAATATATACTAAAACAGCTACCTACTAAAATTGGGCAAAGGTTCAAAAATTTTCTAAAAAACTGTAATTCGCCACGGATATTTAGTCTGAGCCAAGTGTAGGTATTGAAATAAACATTTTTGACTTTCTGATACTTTAATAAATCGTGATTTTATATTTTTTCCACTTCAAACTTCACCTCCGCCTCCGTTAAGAAGGCCTCCGTTACAGCTCTAGCTATACCGACTTTATATATTGGTACTTATTGTGCATGATGCATGATGCATAATATTAATTTAACCGTTGTTATTCCATGCACTGTTTGTATCTAAGATGGCGTCAGTAGGGTATTATTGGGCATTCTACTTCACTTTTTCTTAATCGTTCGCTCACTTCGTTCGCTCTCTCGAAAAAGTGAATTAGAACGCCCAATAATCGATATGGATTATTAGCTTTTCCGTTATTTAAGCGTAGCAACCATTTTATGTAGTCATTTCTGAAAAATCCTTTTAACACTGCAGTCAAATTTAATTTTTAATCATAAAATATAATGAAATTCTTAAAACAAAAAGAATCGTTAAAATTGGAATGTATTTGTCCAACTTCATTGACAGGGGCAAGTCGACATGGAAAGTTATTGCCAAATACAATTCGTTGTATTGTTTGCGGTCCATCTAATTGCGGGAAAACCAACATAGTAATAAGTTTATTATTACATAAAGATGGTCCACGATTTCGAAACCTGTACGTGTATTCAAAATCTTTGTATCAACCTAAATACATTTATCTCGAAAAAGTTTTAGAATTGGTTCCAGGTACGTCATTTCACAAATATAATCATAATAGCGAAATATTGAACCCTCACGAAGCGTCACCGGATTCCATTATTATTTTCGATGATGTTGTTTGTGAAAATCAAAACAACATCCGTAACTATTTTGCTATGGGGCGTCATAGGAATATTGATTGTTTTTATATCAATCAAACTTACACCAAAATACCTAAACAACTCGTAAGAGACAATTCTAACATGATTATATTGTTTAAACAAGACGACGTAAATTTAAAACATGTTTATGATGAGCATGTAGGGTCTGATATGTCATGGCTTCAATTCCGTGAAATGTGTTCAACTGTTTGGAAAACACCATACAATTATATTGTCATAAATAAGGATTGTGAGCGAAATAAAGGATGCTATAGAATGACGTTTGATACATTTATAGTCGTAGATTAATAATTACATATACGGATGTTATAATATTTATAAATCATTTCCACATGAGATTTGGAGGTGAAAGGAAACCCAATAAAATGGAAAGAGATCTAAAGAGACAAATCATTAAATCAGCATCAGCTGTTAAAAGAAAGTTTGACATGATAAAGGATGCAAAAAATACAAGAAATAATACGTTAGAAACAATATTTAAACCCATAGTTGACCCTCTTAATATGATAGCAAATAAAAATGATGAAAAGCACCATGACAAAGAGACTGTTTATAACCCCGTATTTAAAAAAATAAAGAATAATGAAAGCGAAGCGTCGTATTCGTCTATTGAAGAATTTAACGAACTAAGTAGCGAAGATGAGGAAGAAAATCATGAACAATTCCGAACAACCGACAAAACCCTTACTGTATCACCTACTCAAGACCATGATGTGAGTGAAGGTTCGTTCAAATCGCTACAATCATCGCCAAACGTTAAAAGTCAATCTTTATCATGGTCTACATCATCTGAAGTATTTAGTGCTATACCTTTTGGAATAAGAAATGAACAAGGAAAACTTATGCTTGGAAAAAGTCGCGTTTATGATGACGGCACCACTCTAATAATTGGAAATCATAATTTGAGAAAAACTCTCGGTTTAAAAGAACTATTGTATAAAAAGAAACCAAATCTAGATGATATCACAGATAACGACCTTGAAAACTATAAACTACTACTTATCGATACTAATGCACACAGACGTAATTATGATCCATCTAAACCAATAAATAGCAACAAGGGATTTAAATACATGAATATTATAAAGCCATTATTCAAAATCTCTAGAAAACCAACCACTAGTACAGTGAGTATTCCTCGAGGAAAAGGTATTGAACTTGTAAAAAAAGTAAAAAGAAATACAGATTTAGTTTACTGGGATGATCCTAACGAGTTAGTAAAACGACTGCAATTACTGTTCGCATCACGAGATGCTGGTAACACTGGGTTAGATAATGAAATTATTGCAATCATCGAGGAACTTCACGAAGCCGGTATCATAAACAAAGAATAAAAACAAATAGCATCGGGAAATTTGTGCAGTATACTTACAGTAAACAAAGCATCGGGACCGCAATGAATATAGATAAATTCGGTCATCACGTTCATAAACGTTTACGATTATCTGAACATATTGATATCTATAACGATACGTTACAGAAGTCTGAAACGGGAGAATACGATTTAAAATCATCCAAACTAAAAGGCTTGTCGTCTCCAGACAAGGACGATGAAGCTGTAAATAAAGCATATTTGGATAAAACAGTTCAAGAGCTGAGAAACGAAATAAGCCAAGTAAATAGTCGTGTATTAATTTATTTAAAGAACTTGGAATCAGCGAGAACAGACCGTTTATCTTCTATGTTTTACTCAAAAATAGAAATAGACCGTATGATTCAAGCCAAACAAAAATGAGTAAGAAAGAAATTGTAGACGAACTTCACAGAGCGGCGAGAAGAAATTTTCCACGTCGAAGTACAATTATAAAAAGAATAGATGATTTATGGCAAGCAGACCTTATGGATTTTCAAAAGTACTCACAGTTTAATAAAGGATATAAATATGTTTTAGTCGTAATTGATACTTTATCAAAATATGTGTGGGTTAATCCTTTGAAGTCAAAGAATAAAAGTTGCGTTACAAATGCAATGCAAAATATATTAACCACTTCATCTCGAAAGCCCAAAAATTTACAAACAGATTTAGGCAAAGAATTTTACAATGAAAATTTTAAACAATTGACGATAAAATATAACATAAATCATTACTCCACTTACTCTGTAAAAAAAGCTGCAATTGTTGAAAGAGTAATAAGAACTCTAAAAAGTCATCTTTACAAATTATTTAGCATCTGCGGTAAATATCAATGGATACAAAAAAATTTGGAAGACGTTGTACTATGCTACAATAATACTATTCACCGTGTAACAAAACTTAGGCCTATTGATGTTAGCAAAGAAAACCAGTTGATTGTTAGGTCTAACATTATTAAATCACAAATTACCAGAAAACATCAAAAATTTAAGTTCCATCTTGGGGATCAAGTCCGGATAAGTAAATACAAAGGGGATTTCTACAAAGGTTATACTCCAAACTGGTCAACAGAAATATTTTATGTTATTAAAGTCAATCATACAAACCCAGTTACTTATCACTTGGAAGACAAACATAAACAGAGAATTTTAGGATCTTTTTACGAGCATGAATTACAGAGAACCAAATTTCCAGATATTTATCTTATCGAAAAGGTTTTAAAAAGAAAAGGAAACAAACTCTTTGTCAAATGGTTAGGTCTCAGTGATGGTGAAAACAGTTGGGTTGATAAAAATTCATTGGTGTTTTAATATAAACTAAGCATTATTATTTATACGCTCACTTTATAATCATCGATGACGGAAGGAAGTGGTATTATTAACAACTTAATAAATAACATTCCGTTTGAGTTACATTTACCTGGATATCAATTTTGTGGTCCAGGCACAAAACTTAAGAGAAGATTACTCAGGGGCGAACGAGGTATAAATAAATTGGATGAAGCTTGCATGTACCACGATATCGCTTACAATAATAAAGATTGGAACGTTAGACATAACGCCGATTTAGAACTTTTAAATATGGCAAAGAAAAGATTGAAATCGAAAGATGCTGGGAAAGGAGAAAAGATTGCATCATGGATAGTAAAAAATGCAATGAAAGCAAAACTTAAAGCCGGAGCAGGAGTACGGTCATTCATGAAAGGTGTTAAAAAAATTCAAAAGCAAATGAAAAAATTAAAATGTAATGACAACCGCACGACTATAAAATATGCGCATGCAGCTGCAAAAAAAGTGTTTTCTAATATAAAAGGAATACGCTTCCCACGCTGCATTCCTGTTCCGAAAACTGGTGGGTTGTTACCCCTCATACCAATCTTTGCTGGTTTATCAGCTCTTGGTTCACTCGCTGGAGGTGCTGCAGGTATAACAAAGGCTGTTAACGATTACAAGGTTGCTCAAAAAAATCTTCAAGAATCTGAACGTCATAACAAGATGATGGAAGCCGTTGCACTTGGGAAAGGATTGTATTTGAAGTCTCACAAAAAAGGAGCGGGCTTGTACTTACAACCTCCAAAAAACTAATTAAACGGTTACCCAAACGAGCACTTACTAATCTAGATATATTAAAGCACTCAGTTCATATTCCATATTTTCGTGGCGTTTTTATTCGAGATACGTTACCATCAAAACCAAAAAAAATTGAATGTGCTATTCTAAATTTAGATAGTTCCAGAAATCCGGGAACTCACTGGGTAGCCTATGTCAAGCAAAATGAATACTGTGAATATTTTAACAGTTTTGGTAACTTAAAACCTCCGTTAGAATTAATAAAGTATTTGAAAGATATACACATAAATTATAATTACAAACAGTATCAAACTTTTGGCACTACGAACTGCGGTCATCTTTGTTTATTATTTTTAATTAAGTATTGGAAAAATCATTTATATAAAGGTTAAAATTAAAATAACTTGACAGTATAATTATGTCTTTCACTGTATCCATAACTGGGCAGGGAGCCTCCCTCGTAACAAACTACTCACCTACTTTAGAATTACGTGGAGAATATGAGTGTGGACTTCTGTACTTTTCTACATTTAATTCTATTCCTAATATAGACGAAAGAAATAATAAGTTTTACTATGGTAATAATGAGGTCATTGAAATTCCAGAAGGATCATATGAACTTCAAGACATTTGTGATTTTTTAAAAGGCAATGTCAAGAATACTGCATTAAAATTGAGTTGTAATAATAATACACTCAAAACCAAAATATTCTGTTCAGAAGATGTTCACTTTGAGAAAAGTAATTCCATCGGTAAAATTTTAGGTTTTGCTAGGGAAACAATAAAGGCTAATATAAGTTGCGAATCTCAGTATCCAGTCAGCATTTTATCTACAACCATCGTTCGCATCGAATGTGACGTAGTTGGAGGATCATTCGTGAATGGAAAAGCAAGCCATATAATTTACGAATTTGTACCTAACGTGCCACCAGGCTATCGAGTTATTGAGATACCCAAAAACTTAATATATTTTCCAGTCAACCAAAATTCAATCAGTGCGATTAATATTAGATTACTAGACGGTCATAATAAGCAAATCAATTTACGAGGTGAAGAAGTACAACTATACTTGCACTTTAGAAAAAATGATAAATTTCAATAAAAACCCTACCCCATCAGGTGTTCAAGTCAGTTCCAAAGGTGCATTTAATAAAAGAACACCGCTTTTATTAAAAAAGAAACTTACTAAAAATAATAAAGATTTCCTAAAGCTAGTAGGCTTGTTAAAATGAATATATTAAATATATCTCAGCCGACATCATACGACAACAGTATCGAGAGTTTTGAATATCATTCGTATAAGCCTTATGTAACAAGTTTCAACAATAATGATGAAATAAGAATACCAATCAATCAGCAAGATTTGTATGTGTTGCCGTCACGCAGCACTTTGTATATTGAAGGTAAAGCTGATGTATATAACAGAACCACTAAAGAAAAGGTAACAAGTATGCATTTTGTAAACAATCCAATGTTATTTCTATTTCAAGATATTCGATATGAGTTAAATGGAATAGAAATAGATAAAATAAAAAATGCAGGTATCACGACGACAATGAAGTCTTATTTGTCGTTGAATGAAAATGAATCCAAAAGTGCAAAAGTATGGGGTTGGTCTCCTGCAGGAATAACCAATGTTACAAGCGGAGTTTTTTCTGTCTCAATACCATTAAATAAAATATTGGGATTTGCAGAAGATTATGAAAAAGTTTTAATAAACTGTAAACATGAGTTAGTACTGTTGAGAAGCAACACAAATGTCAATGCATTAAAATTGAGCAAAGAACAAATTGTGGAAAATATAGCTATAGATAAAATCGTTTGGCGTGTTCCGCATATTAAAGTGTCAGATCGAGAGAGAATTAATTTATTAAAACATTTAGAAAAAGATCGGGCCATCACACTGGCCTTTCGTAATTGGGACTTGTATGAATATCCGTTACTACCCAAAACACGTAAGCATACTTGGTCTATTAAAACTTCATCGCAAACAGAGAAACCTCGATTTGTTATTATTGCCTTACAAACAAACCGAAAACATAATGCTGAAATGTCAATGGCGGAGTTCGACCATTGCAATGTTCGTGACGTAAGAGTGTTTTTAAATTCATCATATTACCCCTACGAAGGACTTAACATCAATTTCTCTGACAACAAGTTTCTATTAATATACGAACAGTACGCAAGGTTTCAACAGTATTATCACGGACGTCGATCAGAACCGTTGTTGAGTTTAAAAGATTTTAAAGATATTGCTCCTTTATTTGTTATTGACTGTTCTCGCCAACAAGAAATGTTAAAGGGATCAATCGATGTAAGAGTAGAAATCGAAACAGATCAAGAGATACCTGATCAGACCGCCGCATATTGTCTTATACTGAACGATTGCATATTTGAATACAAACCGCTGAGTAGCATTGTGAAAAAGCTATCATGAATAACGAAACTATTATAGTGGATATGCAAGGATTTAAGGATTTGAAAAATAATTTTATTGTAAAAGAGTTATCAATAGCAACTAAAAACCATACGCAGACGTTCTTAATTAAGCCACCATATGCTTTTAAAAATCTAACAGATGAAGAAAAGAAGCAAGTCCGTTGGTTAGAAAGGAATCGCGGGCTCAAATGGAGCGAAGGATTCATTGATTACCGCGAATTTAGACGAATAATAGTTCCTTATTTAAGCAGTAAGAAGGTATTAGTAAAGGGATTGGAAAAAGGAATGTGGGTTCGCGAGCTATGTCAAGATTGCGAAATAATGGAGTTAGAAGAAAAAGGTTGTCCTAACTTTTTAAAATTATATAGTGATTACCATGTAGATGTAAATAAATTTAATTGTGAATATCATAAAAAAATGTGTGCTTTAAAAAATGTTCTGTGTCTAAAAAAGTGGTACACTTTAAATGTTACTTGATTTATTAATGTAATACAGTATTTTCCTCAATAAAATGTGTCTAAGTATTTTTTTGTTTTATTTACTAAAGGAAAAAGGGTTGAATGAAACGATCTTAGTATTCAATTCAATTATATTTATTTGAAAATTTCTTAAAAACTATAACTATATCCACAAACTTTTTTTGATATATTGCTAATGATAGCCTCTGTTTGATCCATTATGGGGTCAATATGCTCCGTTACCACATACTGCGCACATAATAATGGATCAGTATGATTTTTTTCCAAGTCTAACACTTCAATCTTTATTAAACGACGACCTTGAATCAGCGTACTTTTCATCACGTAAGAATGATGTTGCTTCAGATAACTTCTTTTTTGAGGTCTCTTCTTTGTGATATTTCTCATCACCTTGTTATACAGCGGGGAATCGCATCGCAATTCATCTGCTCTCCAATTCGGATACTCCTCTGTAAATCCCTCGAGCATATCTTGAGCGTTCTGTTCAAAAGTCGGAGATGTCGATTGCACGACCTCCTTGTTGATGCTGAACGACAACGAGTTCTCTTGAGTATTCTAAAAAATTAAATAAAATAAAATAATTAATTACATACATATAACCAAAACTATTATCCTCGAAGGGTTAGTCAGAGACTAGGCAATAAGGACGGCAAAAGCAGTCCTCTACCATAGTCCACTTTTCACCAAATAGCGATACAATTACAGTAAGAAAAAAATTATTTTATAATCGTATAAAATTATCTAAACTACTTACCATGTTGATATTATCTAGCTGGACTACTGACGCCTTCACTTTGATAATTGAAATTGAAACTAATTTGAAACCCATTTATATTAATGTAGGTATATGATGACACAGCAACACGTGTATGTAGGTACAATGTAGGTTGCTTACTCGAAAATTATAAGATTTTGTAACAATATGTAAGTAATTTGCAATTTAGCAAAATAAAAAAACATTATTGATATTAATAAAGAATGATTAACTTAGCAATAACGTGACCTGATTTGTATTAAATAGGTTTCATATTACCTTATAATCAAAAGAGTTGTATTACACAACCTACTCTGAAACTGACTTGTTCAAACTTGTTTGCGTTAGAACTTTCTTACTTATTTACCGTCAATGTTTTATTATACAAAGGTACCTATATACTAAATTAAATAAAAATGCAAGTTAGTTTGTTACTTTTATATTTTATTAGGTATATTAAAACAGCTGGGTAGGTACAATAAATTTACATTACATTTCATAATATAAGATACATTTCCTATTCAAACAATGAATCTGAGCAAAAGCAACTACTTAAGTATATTGAAAACCGGGTTACAATACTTTATAACAGGTTCATATTATTTTTAATTCAAACAATGAATCTTAGTAATGATAATAAATAATAATACATTTTTTTATTTCTCAAGCCCTAAGTATAATAAGATTTTATATAATAAGAGCCTTTTTCGCGTTATAGTCAAGTATCTAACCACTACATTAACTACCAGTTATATTTTAACGAGTTTACGTTTAAGCAAAAGTATTTAGGGCTGATTTTTCAATCGTCGGTTAAAGTTTATTCATTGAATAATTTTGACATAATGACAGATTCTCTATAGAAATTATGTCACAATGACAATGTTATTCGTTAAATAAAACTTATCTGAGGATTGAAAAATCGGGCCTTAATCAAGTATTGCAATATTATAAATAAATATGTAGGTTTTACAAAAACACAAATGTTGAAAAAATTTCCACGAGCAGGATTTGAACCTTTCAACATTTGTGTTTTTGTAATTTGTTCGCAACAAAATTTGCTTTAAAAATCATTTTGAACATTTTATGTAGGTTTTATTAGTAGCAATGAAGTATTTACAAAATTGAAGCAATGTTGGAAACCTCTGGTTTTTTTAATATTCAGCAAAATATATAGTTTATCGATTAGTGTGAAAAGTTGCAGCGTAAGTAAAGTATAACATTCATATTTTAACATTTGCTGTGTAAAAAAGGTCAGCAACCTTTCGATAAAGCGCTGTCAGCGATTGTCCGGATGTGCAACATTAGGACTGTTTTCACTAAGCAAGAAATTTATTAATACATTCCATCTCATGATCGGTCTTTACGAGAGTTGCTTAACCACCACAATCGCTGATCGAGCTCCTAACACTCTAAAATTATTTTCGATGTACTAAACTAGACAAATGTCTCGGTAACTTAAAAGTTAGCCGCTCGGATATCGAGAGACGCGGGTTCGATTACCGTGAGGCAGTCTATTTTTATAACTTTTGAGTTTATGTATATATGAATACATAAGATGACTTATTCCTACAATAAATAAATCTAACCATATTTAATGGGTACGTATTAAAATAGACATTTGCATTAATAAGTTAAACCATGAAAAGGTACTGTTATGGAAATCCTATCTGATGACTTGTTGCTAAACGTGGCTTCAGCATGACATAATTGTTACCTGTTGCTCTGTCTATCCCACTTGTGGGAATATGGCGTGATGTTTGTGTTATTATGAAAATTTATGTTTAATGCGTTTGTCAATTAAACAGTATGAACTTAGCTTTATCTTTTTAATTTTGTTTATATTAAAGGGTTATTCCCATTCTCCTCCAAGAAATTGTCCCAAAGTTCTCCACAGAAAAAATACGAAAATAATAATTTGTTAATCGATTTTCATTCTCTTCCGTAATTAAAAAAATGGTTACCGGGTTAATCTCAAACTCCGCAGACAACTTCAGAAAATACTAATTTTAGCTACTCTGAGGACAATAGAACGAAAAAATTATACTAATATTTCATCAACATCAGCCTATAAACGTTTCACTGCTGAACACAAAGCTCCCACGTGGACAATAGCACGTTGGGTCATAACCCTCCACGCTGGCCCAATGCGGTTGATGGGTTTTAGCGACTATCATCTTACGACAACAACCGAGACCAACGGTTTAACGCGCCTTAGCACGGAGGCGCTCGAGATGTTTTAAATTTGATCACCCATCCAGCGACTCAGCATTGCGAAAGTTGCTTAGCGGACAAGATCGCAAGCCAAACGCGCTAGCCGCTGCGCTATCGTGCTACTATACTAATATTTAAATAATATTTTTTTATAATAGTCTTTGGAGGAGTCTAGGAATCAATGTTTGGATTTCTTATATTTTCCAAACAAAAGATTGGAGGCGTTTGGGAATAACCCGTATTAAAATTGTTTTCGCAGCAAATGGGAAGTAGTCGAACTCGTAGGTAACGTGTGCGAGTGTGTTTGTGTGTAGTGATTGCATACGTTGTTGTTGGTGGGATTGATATAAATAAGGTAACTAATAATTCCCTGCACAGTTGTCTGCATTGACTTAGATCAAAAAACACAAGTGTTTATCTATTATGAAAACCTTGAAAATGTGTTGAGTAGATCGGAGTCGATAAAGACAATTGGCAACTGATTCTAATCAAAATACACAAGTGTTTTCCTATGGGTCGAGGTACTACTTTGACAAATGTTATTCATAGTACTAACTTATTCGGGGATCCAGTCCTGGGAGACCAGGAGCCCCATCCAGTTTAAGTTGTGCTGTAATTCCATGTTGTTAAAAACCTTTGCATCCAATAGACGAAGACCTTGAAAATGTGTAAAGTAGATCGGAGTCATCGTATACATAATGAAGTTTGATTGAAAAACACAAGTGTTTTCCTATGAGTCAAGGTTCAAATTTAACATATGTTATTCATAGTACTAACTTATTCGGGGATCCAGTCCTGGGAAACCAGGAGCCCCATCCAGCTTAAGTTGTGCTGTAATTCTATATTGTTAAAAACCTTTGCATTCAATAGACGAAATCCTTGAAAATGTGTTAAGTAGATCGAAGTCGTTGTATACAGAAATTAAACTATTACAAACTGGATTCTGATCAAAATACACAAGTGTTTTCCTATGGGTCGAGGTACTACTTTGACAAATGTTATTCATAGTACTAACTTATTCGGGGATCCAGTCCTGGGAGACCAGGAGCCCCATCCAGTTTAAGTTGTGCTGTAATTCCATGTTGTTAAAAACCTTTGCATCCAATAGACGAAGACCTTGAAAATGTGTAAAGTAGATCGGAGTCATCGTATACATAATGAAGTTTGATTGAAAAACACAAGTGTTTTCCTATGAGTCAAGGTTCAAATTTAACATATGTTATTCATAGTACTAACTTATTCGGGGATCCAGTCCTGGGAAACCAGGAGCCCCATCCAGCTTAAGTTGTGCTGTAATTCTATATTGTTAAAAACCTTTGCATACAATAGACGAAATCCTTGAAAATGTGTTAAGTAGATCGAAGTCGTTGTATACAGAAATTTAACTATTACAAACTGGATTCTGATCAAAATACACAAGTGTTTTCCTAAGGGTCGAGGTACTACTTTGACAAACGTTATTCATAGTACTAACTTATTCGGGGATCCAGTCCTGGGAGACCAGGAGCCCCATCCAGTTTAAGTTGTGCTGTAATTCCATGTTGTTAAAAACCTTTGCATCCAATAGACGAAGACCTTGAAAATGTGTAAAGTAGATCGGAGTCATCGTATACATAATGAAGTTTGATTGAAAAACACAAGTGTTTTCCTATGAGTCAAGGTTCAAATTTAACATATGTTATTCATAGTACTAACTTATTCGGGGATCCAGTCCTGGGAAACCAGGAGCCCCATCCAGCTTAAGTTGTGCTGTAATTCTATATTGTTAAAAACCTTTGCATTCAATAGACGAAATCCTTGAAAATGTGTTAAGTAGATCGAAGTCGTTGTATACAGAAATTAAACTATGAATTCGATTAAAATACACAAGCGTTTTCTTATGAGGCAAGAATAAAATTTGACAATTGCTATAGTACAACTAGGCGATATACCTTGGAGCGTGGTGGCAAATAAAACCGTATATGTTGGATATTAAAGTTTAATAATGTGGCCTCAATGATGAATCGAAACTATATTACACAAGGGCATTATAAACAATACACAATAAATGGGCAAAGCTGTATTGATGATATATTGCTATTTTATAATGTGTAGGCGCTTGCGTCTTCACAACAACTTATTCAGTACTGAGAGGTCACATTCACTTTAAGTTGTACTGTAATTCCATATTGCCAAAAAACTCTTGCATTTTATGAACGAGAACCTTGAAAATGTGTAAAGTAGATCGCAGTCGTAGTCATTTTAGTAATCTAACTGGTATGATTACATATATACTGAAATAACGATTGAGCATTCTAGAACACTTTTCAACGACCTCACTGACGTTCGATCAATGAAGTGAAATGAATCGCGCGATTATTGGACATTCTACTTCGCTTTTTCGAGTGAGCGAACGATTAAGTGTTCTAGAACACGATTGGGCATTCTACTTCACTTTTTCGAGTGAGCGAACGATTAAGTGTTCTAGAACACGATTGGGCATTCTACTTCACTTTTTCGAGTGAGCGAACGATTAAGTGTTCTAGAACACGATTGGGCATTCTACTTCACTTTTTCGAGTGAGCGAACTATTAAGTGTTCTAGAACACGATTGGGCATTCTACTTCACTTTTTCGAGTGAGCGAACTATTAAGTGTTCTAGAACACGATTGGGCATTCTACTTCACTTTTTCGAGTGAGCGAACGAAGTGAGCGAACGATTAAGAAAAAGTGAAGTAGAATGCCCAATAATACCCTACTGGCGTCACACATTAACAGAGTAATTAATCATAGACAAACTAACAAACGAGGCTTAGGCATCCTAAGCCGTTTAATGATTACCTTTGGTTATTAAAGTAAATAAGCTGAATGGTATTTGAAATTCATACATACATGCATACATACTCTTACGTCCTAGAAAGCAGCAGACAGAGCATCGAACTCACTAATTTTGAGTAAGCTTGCCGTTAGTGACCCGATGCTAATAAAAAAGTAGGGTTCCGTGGTAAAATAGATAACATCGGTGATGGGTTGCAAGCCGATCGCCTGATGTGCATCTTGGAACCCTGGTCAGCTCTTACCACATGCACTTGACTTGTTCAAGATGTTCTGCGAATGCTGTTGCTTTCTCAACATCTGTTCTAGCCCCAGCTCTTATCTTGTCTTCTCAAGCAATGGTACGATACGGCTTTTGGTTGAAATAAATTTATTCATTCATTTATTTTTTACTAGTGGTCGCCCAATGGTCGAAATTCAACCGTAATTTTATTAAGGCTGCACGGATTGAATCCTAAGCAATGAAAAATTAAAAAAAGATAGAATGTGAGTTTGGATTGGCATTGAGAGATATCGGCCGCATTAAAGACAAACAATACGTGTGTGTCAAATACATGGTAAGAGAAGATAAGATAAGATAAATAAACTTTATTGTACACCAAAAAATAAAACATTTGACAAAAAAATTACATAAAAATACACGTACAAAGGGCGGTCTTATCACTAAGAGTGATCTCTTCCAGACAACCTTTGGATGGACAAAGAATATTTGAATTTGAAGTGGGTTCGTCGTCGCGTCGGTGCATCATAAATAATGGTAGTGTGTGTAATGTTGTTTTTGTTGATTTAATGTATTTTTTATGCATAATTTAAAACCGTCCGCGCAATTTTCGTAAAAACGGGTACAATGTTTTGCTTCACGTATTAATATATAGATTTTTTTTTATATTTTTTTTTCACAGCCCCCGATTTATATAACAAAAACCGTTATCGTAGCGACTAAGTCGTTGAAACAATTTTCATACTCACATCCGATTTTAAAGAGTCTCAACTATGAAGAAATAGAATATTTACTAATAGCCTGCCATAAAACATTAATACGATAAACACCCACTACACACACACACAAACACACACACAGACTCGCACACACGGCCCCCGCATAAATCCTTTTTTTTGTTGATGGCTTCGTGCGATTAGCACATTTAGCCAGTGTCAAAGTAATTTTTCTAACAAGTAATACATAAATAAACAATATTTCTTTTCTGTATGATGATGATGAATGATAATAGAAATGAGAAGTGAGAAATGATATACCCCCAACCCCTCGAAAATCTCAGTAAAGATGTGGGGCTTTACTAAGTCCTCACGCGGACTTCTTGAGAGAATTTGAATAGTGACGTTGCACTGTTTTGTTTCATTTGCCAACACTCACGAACACTTAACGGTTAATAATCCGCCATTATTTCACATTAATATTCGATATAACAGAAATTTTCGAAAATAAAACAAAACCGCAGACATGAATGACTCTTCACTTTCCCACCAAGAAGTCCGTATAAATACTTAATTAAGCAATTAAACTTGCTACCAAAGAGTACGTATAGGATTGGCAGACACACACGGAGATTAATTTACACTACGTTGCAAGTCTGATAGTATTCGATTCAGAGTACGCGATGGGCTGCTTCTTCGACGTGGAGGGCGCATTCGATAGGGCGACCCCCGAATCAATAGAGGCCACCCTAAGCCGTGAAGGAATAGACAGTGACGTATCAGACTGGGTGAAAAACATGCTAAGACACCGGCAGATACGAACAGAGCTAGCAGGGAAAACACATGCGGTGGTGGCGAAAAGAGGATTCCCCCAGGGAGAATGCCTGTCGCCACTACTATGGTGTCTGCTAATAGACGAACTAGTAATCAAGATAAACAGGATGCGCATATACACACAGGTGTATTCCGATGATGGCGTGCTCCTAGTGACAGGCAAAGTTCTCAGTGTCATGTGTGAAATCATGAACAAAGGCCTAAAAGCAGCCCTAGAGTGGTGCAGGAGCAAAGGTCTGAATCTAAACCCTGATAAGACCAAGCTAGTTCTATTCACAAAGAAAAGAAAGAGAGGACATGCTGAACCAGTGAAACTGGACAACCAAGAGCTGGAAACAGTCAAGGAAGTCAAGTATCTAGGTGTGACACTGGACAGCAAGCTCACCTTCAATACCCATATAAGTAACACATGCTTAAAGGCCAAGATGGCCATGATGCAGTGTAAAAGTATAATAGGCAGAACCTGGGGCATGAAACCAGCGATGGCACTATGGATATACAAGGCAATAATCTTGCCAAGGATCCTACACGGAGCCATCGTATGGTGGCACAGAGCCGCAGTAGGGAAAAACAAAGCAGAATTAGACAAAGTCCAAAGGCTAGCAGCCTTAGTGACCACGGGCGCGATGAGAACATCGCCCACAGCCGCGCTCGAGATCCTACTGGGGCTAAATCCCCTGGACTTAGAAATAAAGAGAAGAGCCACTGAACAATGGTTCAAGCTAAAAAGCACTGGCATATGGGCCGGGAACTTCATGGACGAGGGTCATGCCAGTATAAGCAAAAACTACGAAGACAAGCTGTCAATGGTCTTCTCCAACAACGATTTAATACGAAAGGAAAGGATCTTTGACAAAAAATACAGAATACACATAGGAACAAGAGAAAACTGGAGCGTAGAAATTGAAGGCACTACTTGCTATACAGACGGCTCCAGAAAGGAGTCAACAAAGCTCTCTGGATCCGGTGTGCATATTAAATGCGCAGACGGGACGGAGGTGAACAAGTCTATACCGTTAGGAAGATTCGCCAGTGTTTTTCAAGCGGAAATATACGCAATAATCGCAAGCGCTGAGATGGCCGAACACCTCAATATTACAGGAAAGATGGTCATCTACAGCGACAGCCAAGCGGCGCTGAAGGCACTAGGCAGAGAAGAGACGACATCAGCAATCGTCAAAGAATGCAAGGAATCACTGAAAAGGTTGACCGAAAGAGCGGACCTGACGATAGCGTGGGTCCCAGGACACGAGGGAAACACGGGAAATGAACAGGCCGACGAACTAGCTAGAAAGGGAGCAAAGGAAAGCTTGGTGGGACCGGAACCCCGGTTGCCAATAGCGCACAACATCACCAAGGGAGTAATCAGCTGTAGTATTACAGCAGAAACCAATCGAAGATGGAGATCATCGACGGGCATGAGACAGTCGAAGGTCTTCATCAAGGGAATGGACAAGAAAAAGACTAGCAAACTGATGGGACTCTCCAGAGAGAACATGAGGCTAGTCATAGAGATCATAACAGGACACTGCCGATTGAACAGACATCTGACAGTGATAGGAGTGAAAACCGATCCCATATGCCCGGAGTGCACGGAAAGCGAAGAGACCAGCCTCCACCTACTCGCTGAGTGCCCTATATACTCACGGATAAGACGGGAGCAATGGGGGTCGGATACACTAGACATAGAGGACCTGAAGGATCTGGAGGTGGAGCAGATAGCAAGATTCACCAAAAAGACAAAAAGATTTGACGGGGCGCCGTGAGGGCTGGATTAACCTTAACCCCCTCGAAGGGGAGAACGGGGAAAAGGACGAAATGGCCCGCAAACAACGCGGGCGGATCGTCCGTTCGGCCGGCGACGTCCCCACCAGAAATAATAATAAGTCTGATAGTGCATGCTTTTTGTTGGCTTTTCCCTAGGTATTATCTGGTGTCCCTAATTAAATTGTGCATCTCTTTGATTTTCTCTGTGGTGTTGTTGGCTTATGTAAGATACCGTTTCTATCTTCCTACTTCGTTAAAGTTAAATTGAGTAATTATAGTCTGTACTAATATTATAAAGAGGAAAGCTTTGTATTTTTGTATGAATGTTTGCAACGAATAAACTTAAAAACTACTGGACCGATTTAAAAAAATCTTTCACCATTAGAATGCTACATTAGCGCTGAGTAACATAGGCTATATTAAAAAAAATACGGTATGAAGTCCGCCGGGTCAGCAAGTTTTTAATAATTTTATAATGAAACAAGAGCCATGAGCCTCGATCAACACCTAGAGAGGCTCTCGCTGAAAGGTTGGGTCAAGGGTCAGATGCAAAAGGCAGTACTCCTTGACACGGCACGTATTCAGGAGGTTCCTCACTCTGCGGCCCTAACCACCGATAGCTTGGGTGTATCCCCGCTGCCGGTGGCAACCTAGGTTAAGTTTTTTATAATATTTTATATTGTAAATATGTTTTCATACTATAAAAAAAATTAATAAAATAAACTATAAACTATGAAAATGGTTTCAACGAATAAGACGCTACAATATCGTTGCGGTTTTTTATTACAGGAAGCAGGGTGCCTAGTGTGAGTTTTGTTTACTATCCGTATTCATTCGTTTACGTTTACGATAACGAAAATCAGTATGGCTTTGAAGCAGCTCCTTGGCGGCATACCAGAGGAGTTAAAGTTTTGCCAAACAAATTCTCGTTTTTGACGTGACAACGTCTTATAATTCGATAGAGCCGGCTGCACGCACGAAAAAGTTCGGCGTTACCTCGCTCTGAGGCGTTCCATGTAAGGCTTGAAGTGCAAACGAGAGCGCGGAACGAGCGACAAAGAAGCACAATCGGCTGAGTAGAAATTTAGCCGTGCTGCTGTGCAAGCCCGTGTCCGAAATCGCCACCGCGGTACTTACCCCCAACACCCCCCGACACCCCCAACACCTCCCGACACCACCAACTCCTCCCGCCTACCTGTTCGACGGGCTGCTGCTGCTGTGCAAGCCCGTGGCCGGCATCGCCACCGCGGTACGTACCCCCAACACCCCCCGACACCCCCAACACCTCCCGTCTACCTGTTCGACGGGCTGCTGCAGGCTGCTGTGCAAGCCCGTGGCCGGCATCGCCACCGCGGTACGTACCCCCAACACCCCCCGACACCCCCAACACCTCCCGACACCCCCAACTCCTCCCGCCTACCTGTTCGACGGGCTGCTGCAGGCTGCTGTGCAAGCCCGTGGCCGGCATCGCCACCGCGGTACGTACCCCCAACACCCCCCGACACCCCCAACACCTCCCGACACCCCCAACTCCTCCCGCCTACCTGTTCGACGGGCTGCTGCAGGCTGCTGTGCAAGCCCGTGGCCGGCATCGCCACCGCGGTACGTACCCCCAACACCCCCCGACACCCCCAACACCTCCCGACACCTTCTTAAGACGTTGTCACGTTCAACTATCGTCAGTAAACCGACTTTACAGACAACCAATTTTTTTATTTCGAATGTGGAATTCAAAATTCAAATTCAAATCATTTTATTCAGTTTAGGCTACAAGTAGCTCTTGTGAATGTCACTATGCCATCGGTTCGTAAGTCTACTCTGGGCTAGATCTTGTGCTGAGAAGAACCGGCAAGAAATTCAGCAAGCTCTTTTCTCCCTTACAGCGTCAAAAATATTGGAAAATGCCCGATCGTAGCAGGACACTTTCCATTATAAATAAACACAAAACATACTTATAGAAGACAACCACAACATGTAAAAAACCAAATAGACAAAAAAAAATTAGTTTAACAAATTTACTTATTTATTAATGAAACTTGCACCTAAGTAGCACAGTGATTGAAATTCTAGCGTGATTCATACAATATAACTTTTTAAACTATCATGGTCACTTACATAAGAATAAATATTATTAACGGGATTATTACCATGTTTTTTGTTGTGTTTGAGTATCCGATATTTCGGCACAGTTGCATGCGCCATGATCACGGATGTACTGAAGTTATTGCGGGTGGGTGATTATGAGCAGACAAAACGATCTACCCTCTTCCTTAGTCGTTTTTTGCGCTCGATACTCGTACCACTGTTTCCTAAGTCACTATTCACTCGAAATTGTTCTCGACACACTACACTGACCGTATCAGATCGCGAAACGGCACTTTTGTTCTTTTTGCGGTCTTTATATAAGCTTATCACTGGATTCCAGATACGCGACAGTTCAAACCCATTTTCACGATTGAAATTATTGTATTTTGTAAACATGGTAATAATCCCGTTAATAATATTTATTCTAATTCATACAATATACACATCATCATCATCACATCTTACTGCATCATCTCCTGGGGTGGTGCTGCTAAAACCTCACTTTTGAAATTAGAACGGGCGCAACGCGCAGTACTGAAAGTAGGTTGGGGTCTCCCCTTCCTATATCCGACTACTGACCTTTATTCTACTTGCAGAGTACTAACAGTCCGACAACAATTCATTTTAAATATAATTATGAAAACACATTCGCTCACCCCTTATGACCCACATAAATTGGCAGGCAAGCGACGAAAACACGCTGTCTGTCCCTCTGGTTCCCTTACTACTCGTCTCGCGCGCGGAAGTTTTTTGCATCTTGGTGGTTTCGTTTACAATAAACTAAATAAGATCCTTAATTTATACCCTAAATCCCGAAATGAATGTAAAACTATAGTTACCAATTGGCTCCTTCAACAAGATTATGATAGCACGGAAAGTGTAATAACCTTATAACACTCAGTCTTAATGGGACACATACACCCACTCACACACACACCCTCACACACACACGCTTTCACACACACTCACACACACAACACACACACATATTTAGGGTAGTCTTCTCTACTATGTAGTTAGCACTTAATCATATGATACATATATGACTATAAGTATCGTACACTAGTCCACTCCGAGGTGGCAGAGAGCCTGGTGATCTGTAACACAGGTTTTGTAAGAAACCAGGTATAGACTCCAGCTCTCACAAAGGTTATGTGAACTATACTTGTATTTAGCAGTAAGTTTAATTGTAACTACCTTTGTGGAGAAAATAAACTTTTTATTATTATTATTTATTATTATTATCATCACCAGCCTACACACGTGCTGGACATAGGAATCTCCAAGTGCACGCCACTGAACACGATCCGCGGCTACTCTCATCCAACTATTGCCACCTTGCGGAGATCCTCGCTCCACCTAGTCTTAGGGCGTCCAACACTACGTTTGCCGACACGCGCTCTAACTCAAGAACTCGCTTACCCCATCGGTTATCGGTTCTGCAGCTTTTATGGCCATGGCCAATATGGTAAATATTCACTAACTATGCCAAATCTCAAACTTCTATGCACAATTTCTTCTATGTACAAAGATTTTTCTTCTTTTAATCCTGCTAGTCTACTCTTGACGTAAACTCAATCTCAATACAATTCCAATCCCAAATCTAAAAATTCAAATGGCACTCTTAAAAGCGATAATAGCGCTACATTGGAATTAAATTGCGTACAAATTGAGTGAACAAATTATTATAGAGATGGGGCGTTCCAAAATTGCGAAACTTGTCCCAATATCGATACATATTAATCGCATTGGAATTGTATTGAGATTGAGTTTGCGTCGAGTAGCCTAGCTGAACGGAATACGGGTGGTTATACAGTCGCTATTTTTTCGCTATTTCTTAGTTTAAGTAGATTCTTTTGAAGATTAACAACAAAAATATATTTTCGGAATTTGCAGACAACTAGGATATTGTGTAAGCTGTCGGATTGGGTTTTAGTTTAATCTTAACTTATTTGTATTCAACTGAATTCGTTGGGATATCTCCAAGAACAATAACGAGTATTACAATGTAAATCCCTTTTTTATATATAAAGTTTTGATATTGGTATGTGCTTATAATAATGGTTCTTTAAAATATTTATACTTTTAAATATAAATATAAATAAATAAAATACAGTGAAAAAATTAAACGCCCACCCGACCCAGCCAGGAATCGAACCTGGGTCTTCCGCAATCCGGGCGGCTGCACTAACCGTTATGCTACCGGGAAGGCTGACGTAAGCGCTGAATTTTTCCACTGCTTTTTGATTTTTGAAATGTTTTAGAGCGACATTAGTGCCATCTATCCAAAGGTGATTGCAACCGATGGACATACAGATTCATCTTTGCATATTTTAAATTAAATTTTAAGTTCTGTGTAAAGGTGCGCGACGCCGGCGCCGCGTACTTTCACACAGAACTGGAGTCTCTACAGAAGATCAGCGTTGTAGTGATTTGTTCACTGCAACAAATGCCGAGTGGAGTCCTTTTAGGACACATATTTCATTTTTTATATATATATTACGGGTAAGCACAGTGCCTTGATCTCACCTGATGTTAAGTCATGATAAGGCCAATGATGGAAGCGCGAACCAGGGATCCTCAACTAGTGAGGCACTGGCTATCGTATCTCTAGCTGCCAGAACACAACAATGCCACAAACATTGATGTTTGTTCTACATAAGTTTATACTATGTCTTATTAAATATAATATTTCATTTCATTTCATTTCACTATTCAGCCATAAGTATAATTACAAACTGTTATAATGTGTGAAGCCGCTTCATACATCACTTAATGAATAAATAGGTTGAGATAGCCCGACGATCAAGTGCCAAATATTGGCACAGGGCCAACAGATTAAGATATCTTTTTATTAGTTTTGGATGCGGTAACACACAAGCCCATTAGCACAGTTCCTTATAAAAAGGAATTATGAAAAAAACTGACATTAAGCACGTCGATTATAATATAATTATCTGTGGGTGCAGTGTTGCCAACTTCACGGATTTCCCGTCAAATCTAACGGGTTGGGATAATGTAAAAACAGATTTATTGGTCGTCTAACGGACTTTCTAGCAGAATTAAAGAACTGTGATAGGAAGGAGAGGAGCTCGATAGCGCAGTGGTTAACGCGCCCGGTCTGCGAGTGCTGAAGTTAAGCAACTTTCGCAAGGGCCGGTCATTATTGGATGGGTGACGAAAAATGTATCATCTCGAGCTCCTCCGTGCTTCGGAAGGCACGTCCCGGCTGCATTAGCAGTCGTTAACAACCACCAATATTCGCGATGGGCCCGCGTGGTGGTTTATGGCCCGTTCTCCCTTTCCATTCATAGGGAAGGCTCGTGCCCCAGCAGTGGGGACATAAAATGAGCTGATAATGATGATGATGATGATGAATAGGAAAGTACTAATTTCCGGTATCTTAAAAGATTTTGTCTGGAAATTGTGCAGCTCTAGCGACTTACTTACTATTCTCACGCAAGTTTGACTGTGTTTAACGGAATTTTAAACAATATCTTAGTTGGTAACACTGTTGGTGCAATGTTTTTTTTTCCCTTTAGATGATGGCTTCGTGCGATTAGCACATTTAGCCAGTGTCAAAGTAATTTTTCTTACAAGTAATACGTAATACTTCTTAAGAGATTTTGAAAAGTGCCGTTGCACTGTTTTGTTTCATTTGCCAACACTCATGCACACTCACGAACACTTAACGGTTAACAATCCACCATTATTTCACATTAACATACGACATAACACAAATTTTAGAAAATAAAACAAAACCGCAGACATGGCTCTTCACTTTCCCGCCAAGAAGTCCCTGCGATGTTTGATTCTGAGACAATAATTTTTACACTATGATTATATTATCAATTACGCGTGAATATATTATTATATTGCCCAGCAGTGGACTAGTATTGGATGGTGATGATGATAATGATAATGATGATGATGATGATTATATATTATGTACGGATGATTCAATAGTAGGTAGGTACTTATTTTTAAGGCTACTTAAATAAAAATAAATGACTTTTTTTTACCATAGTACGATTCGTAAAATTCTTCAGTTTTAACGATTTTGTTTGTCAGCAAACTTGCTTAAAAAATTAAAGGAAGATTCAAAACCCAACCAAACTCAAGTTAAGCTAACTCCGTACGCAAATAACTTTGTCAACCGCCACTTTGTTTGCTAAGCGAATGTGACTTTTACGGCTAACACATTAAAGTGGTGCGCGATAAATCGGCGAAATCACAATTGTTTTAAGTAAACTCTTCGGAGCTTAAACTCTTCGGAGAGCCACTCGGAAACACTTCGCGAGAGTGCTTGAGAACTATCGACAGTTTCCTTTTTCTTATTTTAGGCGCTTCGCAGTCGTAGCAACTTTGATCTCCGTATTGCGGCAACTCGCAACTTTGTTACGAGTAAGTACTTTGCATGATGAATGCGATGATAAGGCCCTGATGTAAAGTGATGATAAGGCCGCAGGTGGAAGAGCACTTCACCCGGAATCCTCAACTACTGAGGCACTGGATATCTTATCTCTAGCTGCCTTCTTGTTGTGTTCCAACAATGCTACAAACATTGACGTTGTGGCGGCATGGGTAGCTAGCCAGGCGGAGAAACAAGTCCTACCATCAACAAAACCGAGTACACAGACATGTGCGCTGGGAATCGAACCCGCGATATCTCGATCCGAGATGGGTGGTCTTAACCACTAAACCACAGAGGCGGTTAATTTAACGTTAAGAAACTGCGCAGACATACATAGTTACTCCAGTTGCGAGTTTCGGTGATCGACAACAGTTTCAAATTGACGCAGCAACAGACTAATGCCTGGTTCCTATAAACAAGAAACGATTCGAAAGTTTTGTAAGAAGAAGAAAAGTTTTGAAAGAACGAAATCATCAAAAAATCCGGAACGAAACGCATGAGGGAAGAAGGAGGAACACTCGTCGCTGGTAAGCATAAATGGACTATTGTGGATCGCTAAGAACGCCTCGTTATCAGTAACAAGAATGAATGGTAACTGAAGTATAGCGACGATTCGTTACAGGAACCAGGCGTAATAGTTGTGTCAAGTTGCTGGTTTCCCAACTGGTAAATTGGTTGACTAGTCGATCCGATTCAAACCTTTCGGAGAATTTAGTAGGGCACGGGGACACGCACTAGTGCGTGATGCCGTTCCCTCTAGAAAACCTCCGAAGGTGATGTTTCACACGGCGTGAGGAACCCTTTAAGTTTCTCGCCGCCCCCAAAAAATTCCGGTGAAGCTGAAAATGACGTTTAGGCAATCCGCAAACTCTCTCCAAAAAAAATTGGTTGTCTGTAAAGTCGGTTTACTGACGATAGTTGAACGTGACAACGTCTTAAGAAGGTGTCGAGAGGTGTTGGGGGTGTCGGGGGGTGTTGGGGGTACGTACCGCGGTGGCAATGCCGGCCACGGGTTTGCACAGCAGCCTGCAGCAGCCCGTCGAACAGGTAGGCGGGAGGAGTTGGGGGTGTCGGGAGGTGTTGGGGGTGTCGGGGGGTGTTGGGGGTACGTACCGCGGTGGCGATGCCGGCCACGGGCTTGCACAGCAGCCTGCAGCAGCCCGTCGAACAGGTAGGCGGGAGGAGTTGGGGGTGTCGGGAGGTGTTGGGGGTGTCGGGGGGTGTTGGGGGTACGTACCGCGGTGGCAATGCCGGCCACGGGCTTGCACAGCAGCCTGCAGCAGCCCGTCGAACAGGTAGGCGGGAGGAGTTGGGGGTGTCGGGAGGTGTTGGGGGTGTCGGGGGGTGTTGGGGGTACGTACCGCGGTGGCGATGCCGGCCACGGGCTTGCACAGCAGCAGCAGCCCGTCGAACAGGTAGGCGGGAGGAGTTGGTGGTGTCGGGAGGTGTTGGGGGTGTCGGGGGGTGTTGGGGGTAAGTACCGCGGTGGCGATGCCGGACACGGGCTTGCACAGCAGCACGGCTAAATTTCTACTCAGCCGATTGTGCTTCTTTGTCGCTCGTTCCGCGCTCTCGCTTGCACTTCAAGCCTTACATAGAACGCCTCAGAGCGAGGTAACGCCGAACTTTTTCGTGCGTGCAGCCGGCTCTATCGAATTATAAGACGTTGTCACGTCAAAAAATGGTTGACTATTAATTTGAATTGTTCATTTAGAATTGAGGCAACTGGTAACCTTAAACGAAAACTTTTTAAAATTTGACAGTATCTTCAATTAAGTTGTTAATTTCTACTACTAAAGTTGCTCTGTCTGCGAACCGCCGTAGTGCGGTTTGCATATTTACCTACTGGTTAGTATGCATTTCGAGAACGCATAAAACTTAAGGGGGTGCCGTGCGGACGCAAAACTGCGAGTTTCAAGTTTCTTTATGATAGCGAGCGAGCGGCGCGTGGCAGTGGTGTGACAACGGCGCACGACAAGAATACGCACGCACACTAATATCTGTACAGAGTAGGCTGGTGATATTACTTATGTAAAATCATAGGCGTTTGGGTAAAAAACAATAAAAGTCTTAATATTTTCATATTCTTATTTTTTTAATGAAAAATTTGACAACAGTAGCCTGCGGAATATCAATACAAATTTCATGTGCTATATTTACAAAGTTTCTGAAGAAATAAGTTTTTAGATATCATTACTTTTACGTATTGTTCATGCCGTTTCTGGGTAGGTATTTATTTCAAATTCCAAGACAACCATGGCCTTGTGAAAAGATCAAGCCTACACTAGTCCTTTTAATGTATATGACCTATTCAGCGCCTAGCACCAGTGACTTAAGAACACGTAAATTTTCGAAATTCCGCGCGGCACCTCCTTAACTAGGTTATTGATAGGTAGGTACATATATATCAATAAATATATCTATCTATCTATCTTCTAGTATATATATACATAAATAAAAATGAATCAGTGAAATGTATATACGCGCATAACTTCCGATCGACTGCACAAAATTGGGTAATGATAATTTTTTTATTAGCCTATCCAATACAAAACGATTTGTTTTCTTTTGTTGTCATGGAAACTGTCAAAGCGGTACGAAGTCCGCCGGGTCAGCTCGTCCATAAACTATACATTAATACGTAATATGTATATCCATGCCAAAATGAGAGCTTTCTAGTACTAAGAGTCTATGAGCTAGGCTGGGGACGGACAGACAGACAGACGGACATGGCGAAACTATAAGGGTTCCTTGTTGACTACGGAACCCTAAAAAAAGATTACGTTTATTTATTATTTATTTATTTATTTATTAGACAAACAGCGTTTTACAGTTAAATATACAGGTGTCCCACAAAACTATTGACACAGTTTGTCTGTGGGATCACGAGTCTCTAACATAACAAACTAAAGCTTAAATATTAAGGTAAGTTAGCCAAAAAATACTTTTTAAGTTTTCTTTTAAAAGCATTTTTATCTTGTTCCCGGCGTATACCTCCGGGCAAACTATTCAATAGGTATGGTAACCGTTTCATTAATGTTCTATCACCAAAGTAGTTATTTACTTTAAGTACCTCAAATTTGCCCGCAGACACTGACCGGGTACAATGACTATGGTTGACCAATGATGGGCTATTCTCCTGACTGTCATGGTTATTTGTTAGTAATAGGTATTTATGTTTTAAACTGACCGGGAGAATTCTACAAATCTTAAATAATTTATGATAATTACCTTTGCAATTTGCTTTCGTATTGGTATCGTTGCCTGTGTAGCATTTTTACTGGTAAATTAAACAACCGCTCTACGCTGATTGGCTAAGCGCATTAGGTAACAAAAAAAGTAACGATACTTTTCTAAATAACTTTACCTGCATTGTCACTACAAATTTAGCTTTTCTAGAAATAACGTTACTTACCGATACTTATAGCGGGAATGTGGTAACGGTATCAAGCCTGGTCCTTACTCCACTGACGAGTGGGGTGAAGAGGTTCGAACATCACAGGAAAACCGGCTTAGCGACAAAAAGTAACGAAGACGAAATCATTACTGGAGTTTTTAGATCTGCCGATAAAAAGTCTTGAAAGAAAGACAGAGATATTTTTCTCTGTGTCAAATTTAACGCAGCTTTTTTGTTATAACATAATCTAAATAGGATTACTTTTTAACCGCCTCTGTGGTCTAGTGGTTAATACTAGTGGTCGCCCAGTGGTCGAAATTCGACCGTAACTTTATTAAGGCTGCACGGATTGTATCCTAAGCAATAAAAAATTAAAAAGATAGAATATGAGTTTGGATTGGCATTGACAGAATTTCGGCCGCCCCTCTTCCATTTTTGAAATTTTTGAAAAGAGTATATTATATGCGTGTGTGTCAAATACATGGTAGTGTGTGTAACGTTTGTTTTATTGATTCGCGCCATATGTACGCACGGTCGTACGTAAGGTGGCCCGCTAATTATACCTACAACGCGGGACGGGTTAATATATTTTTTATGCATAATTAAAAAAATATATTAACATTCTGCAATCCTTCTCTATATAAACTATAAGTGTGCGAAATTTCATGCTCCTCCGTCCGCGCAATTTTCGTAAAAAGGGGTACAAAGTTTATGCTTCACGTATTAATATATTAGATAACTAAGATCACGTTATTTCTTCATATCAACAAAATACAAAGTAACGAACGCGGCAGTCATAGTATGAAATACAATCCTTCTTATGAAACACTATACACTACGCTCCCCCATTACAAATGCAGTCACCATTTTGTAACAGGAAATGCATTATACTTTGTTATTTTTGTCGAACAAACGTCACCTTCAATATCCATAGCTTTACGTATAAAAATCTTGCCTTAAATTGTATTTTAATAAAATTATTGTTTTGTCGGACATCGATCTTGAAAGGGGATCAAAATGGGGCGTCTTTTAGATATAATGGTTGCCTGGAAATAATTGCTTTTTAGCGATAAGGCCGCCATTTGTACTTCTTTTTGTATTGCCCTCTCCATGTCTTTTGTATGGTGTACAATAAAGGGTATTTTCATTTTACTTTTTATTTTTAAGTGCTAATTGCTGCACTGCTGCACTGGTAGGCTACTCTTGACGCAAACTCAATCTCAATACAATTCCAATGCGATTAATATGTATCGATATTGGGATAAGTTTAGCAATTTCGGAACGCCCCATCGATAAAAATTTGTTTACTCAATTTCCACGCAATTTAATTGCAATGTAGCGCTATTATTGCTTTTAATAGTGCCATTTGAATTTTTTAGATTTGGGATTGGAATTGTATTGAGATTGAGTTTGCGTCAAGAGTAGCCTACCTGATCTGAATAGCCATCGGTTGCAATAACCGTTGGATAGATGGCACTGTGCCGCTAAAAGCACTCAAAAATTAAAAACCAGTTTAAAAATTCAGCCTTCCCGGTAGCATAATGTTCAGTGCAGCCGCCCGGATTGCGGAAGACCCAGGTTCGATTCCTGGCTGGGTCGGGTAGGCATTTAATAATTTTTTAATTAAAAGTATTTTATAAATATTTAAAATGTATTTTCATTTTGATTTCATTAAATAGGTAGTAGTGGCACCAGTCCTCGACACTAAGACCAGTGTTCAACACTTTTCACCAAAAAACAGCACAGGTCGTCGTCATAAGAAATTATAGATTTTTTTCGGGACGACGACAGTTAGGAAACAGCTGGGTATTCGACTGTTGCTAAAGACTAAAATCAGTTGCTGAACCTCTTTTAGGGTTCCGTAGTCAACAAGGAACCCTTATAGTTTCGCCATGTCTGTGTGTGTGTCTGTCTGTCTGTCCGTCCCCAGCCTAGCTCATAGACTCTTAGTACTAGAAAGCTGTAATTTGGCATGGACGCCGACAAAGTGGTGAAGTAAAATTTTGAAAAATATTTTTTTATATTACCTCCCCTACACGTGAAGTGGGGATGTAATTTTTTTTCTTGTCTACCCCATAGTGTGGAGTGTCGTTGGATAGCAATTTCAAGAATATTGCGGGTTTGTGGAAACAGTTTTTTGATTGAGGCATCCGTTTGTGAATTATTAAAGCTTTAAAGTGCAAAATTTTGTTAGAGTCAAGTGTCCCCCCGTTGCTAGCCAAATGGTTGTTTTTGGATACGTGAAAAAACTCACGGTAGTTGTATATATGACGAAGTTAAAAGGAAAACTATCACAGCTAAGTAGGCTTTACAAGTTTACGAGTAACAGTTGACCAACTTATAAAATGTACTTGGCGCAGTACAAATTCCTCATTGGGAACTACTCATATAACGTTGTCAGGTGTGTGAAACCGGTAGTATCTACATTTAAGTATATGAGCCATCGTTAAATAAATGTTCATAGAAGCTCTCTTCTCAGAGTCCGTATTATTGAGATGGGCTACGGAACCTTACATTGCGCGTAGCCTGAAACGCACTTGGCCGGTTTTTAATGATTAAAAGAAAAAATTAAAAAGAAACACATGTTGACCACTGTAGCGTACAAAAAGTGATAAATTTTAGTTGTGTACTTGACTCTCGAGTCTCGAACATATCGAATGTTTGAGACTCGAGAGTGCTGCGGTGTTGAATTCCGCTTTTGCTATATTTTCCCGAATTGATTTACGCAAATGACAAATTGATTTAAAAGCGAAAGTTACAAAATTTTTAATATGTTATATAAATGTTTTCATCATCATCATCATTATCAGCTCATTTTATGTCCCCACTGCTGGGGCACGAGCCTTCCCTATGGATGAATAGGGAGAACGGGCCTTAAACCACCACGCGGGCCCAGTGCGGATTGGTGGGTGTTAACGACTGCTAATGCAGCCGGGACCAACGGCTTTACGTGCCTTCCGAAGCACTGAGGAGCTCGAGATGATACATTTTTGGTCACCCATCCGATGACCGGCCTTTGCGAAAGTTGCTTAACCTCAGCACTCGCAGACCGGGCGCTTTGACCACTGCGCCATCGAGCTCCTCATATCCTCATAAATGTTTTACTTTTTTTTATTTTTAAGTGTTAATTGCTACCTTCCCGGTAGCATAACGGTAAGTGCAACCGCCCGGATTGCGGAAGACCCAGGTTCGATTCCTGGCTGGGTCGGGTAAGCGTTTAATTTTTTCACTGTATTTTATATACATAAATGTTATGTGTGTAAATCAAACGTCTACTGTGATTTACTCGTAGTGGTTAAGACAGGGGGGCTCGAAAGCAGAGGACCCAGGATCTATACCCATCGGGGGCTAAATGTTTGTAGGTACTAGGTTTAATTGGTGTTAGGACTTGTTTTAAGCGTCTGTCTAGAGGTTAAGACCACCGGTTTAGACCCAGAGGTACCGGGTCCGATTCCCAGCGGGGGATACATGTTTGTGTACTCGGTTTGGTAGGTGGTAGGAATTGTTTGCCCGCCTGGCTAGCTACCACCATCGTATCTAAATATGTCGCCATAACATCATTGTTGTGTTCCGGCAGTTAGAGATAAGATTGGGCCTCAGTATCTCAACCAAGGGTGTGCATTATCTAAGGTTTATAGTTAAGTTATTGTTTTACTTCATTTAGTTTAGTAGAAACTTTCGATTTTCATCACCGGTTTTTTTACTGACTGTATTTTTACCGCCACTGATACAACATAGAAAACATCGAACATTTGACAACATTGTAAGGTGGTAGAAATTCGACAGACCAGTAATCAACACTTTTCTTCTTTTGTTTTAAGTTTAGCAACAATTGTGTCGTTGAGTGACATGTTATTTTTTGGCGATGTAAACTCTGACTACTATGTCAAACACTAATACCACAATGCAGTTTTAATTTTATATAATTAATTATAAAGACTAACAAAAATTGTATTAAGTACGTAGATATGAAAAATATATTTATTTAATATATTTTATAAACTCTAAGGGATTTGTATACGGGCAAATGTTGTATAAATAAATTTTATTATTATTATTATTATTATTTATCTTCAAATCGAGACACTGCATTAAAATATATATCTTTAATTAAAGTCACATACCTACAAAAGTAAATTAACTACGTTTCGAAAGAAAACCGTCAAGCAAACAAAACCACAGATTAAAATTAGTGCACAGAGTACGATAAATGTACCTAATAGAACCTGAAAACTCTTATAAAAAAAGCAGATCATCTATACCGACTTAGTTCTTCGCTAAACTGCATAAACACAATTAAAGACCAAGGTCTCAAAGCTTCCGTTCACACAACACTAGAATTCACAAATAACATGTATTATGCATGACCATTAAACACATACCATGAATGCGCCCTGATCCCTTCAATTATGAAATCATTACATTCTTTCTGTCAACCTGAGATACCACTACAAGATATTCACATTATCACTTCACTAACACATCACATGCCACAGAGTATACTATCACAACTTTAACACACAATGCAAGTAATTATAAATGGGAAAAAACACTTCGCTCTTGCTATGTTGAAAGATGCGTTTTCACAGACGACAGACTCCAATGCTACGGGTGATTCCTACTGATTATTTCATGCGATACTATTGTACATATAGTTATGTGAAACAACTCAATTGCTTTTTGTTAATGGATAATGGGTTTTAGGTTGTAGGTGTGAGGGTTTGCGTTCCATTGATCGTGGAAGGAGGCTATCGTCACTCCCTCCCCCAACCCTTAAGTCGCTTGAGTGATGTGGCCCGTGGGTGGTTTAACGTTATCGATTCGTTATCGTTATAACGTCAAGAGTTAATAACACTTATCGGTGCCAAGTGTTTCGAATCAAGTTCAAAGTGTAATATTTTTTGTGATAGCCAATACTAATTGGACTTAGCATTAGAAAATAGATTTTGTGACTTATCAGCAAAGATTGGAAAAGGTAGAGTTTTTGATAATATTTCACTATTGCAATGTGAGCATGGCATGGGGAGTGTAATAAATAGGTTGTAAACAGTACGTGTGTTTTATGTCCAGTTGGCCACAACTCAAGCTATTCCCATTTCCAGTCATGTTAGCTGACTCCATATACTTATACTATACTTTAACGACAAAATATATAAATACATAGTTTGTATATTACAGAAATAATAAGTCGTCCTTCTCTCTTCTTCCAATTGCGATGCCCGACAGGGTCCATAATTTGTACTTTTTATATGATATAACATAACAACATCTTTGTTAACACAAGGGATCTGTGTCTTCCCAGCAATGCCGAAGACCGTGAAGCAAGATAAACTTAGTAATAAATTTAATATTAACCTATTGATATTATAACGGTATATGCTATTGCTGTACACTATTAATCGTTGCACGTAACGTTATAACGCAATCAAACATCTCACTACCAGTGTTGCCAAATTAGAAAATTCATATTCTAATGAATTGTGGATTCCATTTTATTGTTTGTGTTTATATTTGTAGGTGTTTTGACTTTAATTAGAGCACATAATTGGGGTCCTGATGGGGGTCTGATTGACCGCATAAATTGAGCGGCAAAGTTACTGTATTGTTCTTTAGGGTTTGGGGCACTTGGATCACTTAGGAGAGGCTTTTAGGGTTAAAAGAGTACTCTTTGTGTGTAATCGCAGTTAACAAAAGCGCTGCACATAAAACCTTTTTTATTAGACGTTTTCTTAAATTATGTTTTTTTTTATTTAGTTCCAGCAGCTGCACATGTAACCTTTTTAAACGTTTTCTTAAATTATGATTTTTTTTATTTATCGCTATAAGCCTCGTTGGCCGAGTGGTAACGTGCTTCTTGCATCTATTTTCCATAATTTTAAGTGAAAAAATTAAATATTTTTTCATGAAATTGTGTTTTTACTGTCATTAGATAAATATTAACTTAATGGAATCTATACTGATATTATAAAGATGAAACCTTTGTATTTTTGTATGTATGGCGTTATCAATCTAAGTATGTATGTATGTATGTTTGCAACGAATAAACTCAAAAACTACTGGACCGATTTAATAAATTCTTTCACCATTAGAATGTTACATAGCGCTGAGTAACAAAGGATATATAAAAAAATATATACTAAAAACGACAATTTAATTTTCCAATACAAAATTATGTGTTTGTTTTGTTGTCATGGAAACCATTGACATATATTTAACTCAATGATGGAAACTGTCAAAGCGGTACGAAGTCCGCCGGGTCATCTAGTGTTGAATAAAGCGCGAGGTATTCTCAGTGGTTCATACGTTGAGGGTGATGATTGATTTAGCTCACATTAAGATGAAGACTGCTAAGGCAGCTAGAACCAACGATTTTACGTGCTCCCGAAGCACGAAGGAGGTCAAAATAATAAATTTTTGGTCACCCATCTGATAACTGGTCTTGTGAAAGTCGCTTAACCTTAGCAATCGCGCCATCGAGCATCCTCCTGCATCAGCAGTCGTTTTAATAACCACCTATCCGCACGGCCCGTTCTTCCTATCCATCCATAAGGAAGGCTCGTGCCAGCAGTGGGGTCATAAAAAGAACTGATGATGATGTTTTGATGCAGATGAGAACTCTCCCTGATGGTCTCCAACCCCAGACGGGAAAATGTGTTTCATATTTTTATTTTTATTTTTTTATATTAATAGCTCGGCATGGAGTGGAGTTCACCTGATGTTAAGTGGAAGTCCAGACGCAAGGACAAGTGGTGCAGCGTGAAAACAACGCAGCATCAGACAGCCTCACCCTGCCGGCCCACAAGGTGCCTCTTCACGCCTCGTTTGAAGGACCCCATGTCATAGGAAGGAGGGAAAACGTGTGCTGGTAGACTATTCCATCTTTTGGAAGTGCGACAAAGAAACGAGTCACCAAATTTCTTTGTGCGCGATGGAATGTTCGAGACAGTACAGCGCAGCGGTGACTCCGGAGAGCAGCACGCTTACTCCTATGGAGGAAGGGAGAAGGTGGGATAAGGTCAAAGACTTCTGCGGTAGATGACGCTGAGTGACGCTATATCTCTACGCATTGCAGGAGCTCGAGAGCATTAGTGACCTTTGCATTGCCGATAATGCAGGTATTTTCGTTGCAGCCCCAGTCTGTGATCACCAACCCGCATTTGGTTCGAGAAGCTACAGAGTGCCTACTGTGAGTTTTGTTTACTATCCGTATTCATTCGATTACCAAAATTAGTATGGCATTGAAGCAGCGCCTCCTGGCGGCATACGAGAAGAGTTAAAATTTTGCCATACATATTCTCGTTTTCGTTAACGTGATCGAATGGCGAATGAAACTCGCACTAGGCACCTTGTTGCTAGTTGCTACAGTAGCTATGCGACTACATAATGCTATGTTACGCTGCTACGCGACTTCGTAACGCTACTATGCAACGTAACGCTATGCTACGCTGCTACGCGACTTCATAACGCTACTATGCAACGTAACGCTATGCTACGCTGCTACGCGACTTCGTAACGCTACTATGCAACGTAACGCTATGCTACGCTGCTACGCGACTTCATAACGCTACTATGCAACGTAACGCTATGCTACGCTGCTACGCGACTGCGTAACGCTACTATGTAACGTAACGCTATGCTACGCTGCTACGTAATACTAGAAATAAGTAAAGAAAGAAACGTTTAAGAGGAAATACTAAGGTCGACTGATATATGAAAAGTAGACAAAATCAACGTTTCGTAGTCCCCTGATTCTTCCTCCAAAACTGGACAGATTAATTAAAAAAGTAACTACTTTTTTATTAAAAATTAAAGAAAGGGTTTGGCTGTGTCCCTATGTTTTGCTTTTTGATGTGTAACATCTTTCTGCTCGCCTTCTATATATACAATTTATGAGAGTGTTTCCGTAGAAAAGGGACGGAAGAACGTAACAGTTTGATCCGTAACAGCCACCAGTGATCGACACTATGTCCGTTGTAGGTAGTAATATTTGTGGGAGTGATTTCGTAGAAATGCGATCGTAACAGTGTGATACTGTCGCACAATTGATGAACGCATTAAGTACTACTTACTTACTCACGTAGGGTACTATATATGTATGTATGTACTATTGCCACCAGTGCTAGACAGAAGCCGAAGTGACACCTAAACACATATTTTTTCCATCATCATCATTTCAACCAAAAGAAGTCTACTGCTTGACAAAGGCCGGGAGACTAAGGGACTTAGAATAAAATAGAAAACTTTATTGTACACATTTAAAAAAAACACATATGTACATTACAAAAAAAATATCAAAATTGGAGTCGTACAAAGGGCGGCCTTATCACTAAAAGCGATATCTTCCAGGCAACCTAGGGATGGAGAGGATTGATAACAAATAAGATGGAGGCGTTGAAAAAACCAAAAAAAAAGTTAGTATTATTATTATTATCTCCTTTATTTATTTTCTTTCTTAAAACTAGATTTTAACAATATTTTAATATAAAAACAATAAAACATTATAAAAACCTAATCCTAGAGTACCACCAGCAGCGGGGCAGGGCCCAAGCTACCGGTGGTCAGGGCTGCAGAGTGAGGAACCTTCTGACAATACGTGCCGTGTCTAGGAGTACTGCCTTTTGCATCTGAGCCTTAACCCAACCTTTCAGCGAGAGCCTCTCTAGGTGTTGATCGAGGCTCTTCGCTATCAGACCGTTTGCCGAAACGACTATCGGTACAATAATCACACTCACACCCACACCAATTATCTAGCCCCAAGAAAAGTTTCCTTAAGAAACTCGTTATAAGGTTAACTAGACAACGGATAAACATACTTAATATACTTAAATACATACTTATTATACATAGGAAACACCCAGACCCGAAACAATATAGAAAAACAGGTATTTCTAAATTGATCCGACCGGGGATCGAACCCGGGACCTCAGAGATAGCGATACCATGAAAACCGGTGTGCAAGCCACTCGACCAAGGAGGTCGTCACAATAATAATAATAATAATTATTATTATATTATTCATAACATAAATACACATTTATCTACACACATACATATATATATATATATATATATATATATATATATATATAATAAATAAATAGTGGACTAACGTAGAATTTCAATGACAGGTAGTGATCTATGACGAGTTTCTTAAAACTCTGGATGATTGAGATTTCGCACGTCTTACAGACACAGGCAAAGCATTCCACAGGCGAGCAGCATGGACCGTAAAAGATTTGTCACAGAATCTTGTTGAATGCAGTGGAAACTGCAAACTCAAGTTCTCCGATGATCTCAAGAAGCGGGAATGGGAGTCGTGCAAAAATTGGAAACGATCTTTAAGATAAAAAGGGGTGGTAGGGTTAAATAATATATTGTAAAGTAAGCAAACAATATGAGCATTCCGGCGACTACTTGAGCTTAGTGCGAAATTCGGACACGTGGTCATATTTGCGCAAACCAAATATAAACCAAATATAAACCTAAGACTTAGGGGACTAAGGATCTCCACAGCGACTGGTCTTGTGCTGCTCGCATCCAGCGACTACAATAAATCAAAATCATTAAAAATATTGGTCAGCATCCAGACCACCTGCCCCCATGTTGTAATTCAGTAAAATTTCTATAACATTAATTTGTTGGCCTATGGTTTCGAAAGAACTAAGGAAATCCGAACGTGTTTCATAGTAAGGCAACAATCGGAATTTCGGTCGGACCCGAATGTTCGCATGTTACATTTCGTAGTAGACCCCCTGATGCGAGGAGCTCGATGGCGCAGTTTAACGCGCCCGGTCTTCGAGTGCCGAAGTTAAGCAAACTTTCGCAAGGGCCGGTCATCGGATGGGTAACCAAAAATGTATCATCTCGAGCTCCTCCGTGCTTCAGAAGGCACGTAAAGACGTTGGTCCCGGCTGCATTAGCAGTCAACAACCACCAATCCGCACTGGGCCCGCGTGGTGGTTTATGGCCCTTTCTCCCTTTCCATCCGTAGGGAAGGCTCGTGCCCCAGCAGTGGGGTCATAAAATGAACTGAAGATGATGATGATGATGGTGCTATACGATATAACCCCCTGTACAACGATAGCATCATTACGTAGCAGCGTAGCGTAGCAGTATATATTGACATTGAGATGAGGAGAAACCGTTTTGGCTTATATTTTTTTATTATGTTTATTTTTTTTATTTTTAACGCCTAGGTGGCCGAGCAAAATTTTAACTCTTCTCGCATGTGTGTCACGTGACTGCATTGTTTTGTTTCATTTGCCCACACTCATGAACATTTAACGGTTAATAATCCACCATTATTTCACATTAATATTCGACAAATACGCTGCTGGGCGGTAAGCTACGAAATATCTTTCGTTCGATATACCGCAGTGTCTCAAGACGAAAGTCTTTGACCAGTGTGTGTTGCTACGTTGCTAGTGATGGCATACGGGACTGAGACGTGGTCGCTCACTAAGGGCCTCATAAAAAGGCTCAAGGTCACTCAAAGCGCAATGGAGAGGGCTACGCTCGGGGTTTCTCTGCGTGATCGAATCAGAAATGAGGAGATCCGCAAAAAAACAAAGGTAACCGACATAGCCCGAAGAGTTGCTAAGCTCAAGAGTGGCAGTGGGCAGAGCACATTGCTCACAGGACTGATGGCCGCTGTGACGGAAATAGTCCTTGAGTGGCGACCGCGTACCGGAAAGCGCAGTGTGGGCAAGCCTCCAACAAGGTGGACCGACGATCTGGTGAAAATCGCGGAAAGCCGCTGGACGCGAGCAGCACAAAACCGGTCGTTGTGGAGATCCTTGGAAGAGGCCTTTGTTCAGCACTGCACGTCTTTTGGCTGAGATGATGATGATAATGATACAACATAACAAAAATTTTATAAAATAAAACAAGCAGACATAACTCTTTATTTTCCCGCCAAGAAGTCCACCTTTCTGTTACACGTTGTATAATAAATTGGCGACGAACACTAATAAAATAACACATAAAAAAATTGGAGAATATTGTAGTTGCGTCAGTGCTCAACACTTTGGGCCCAGTGTACATACGGCATTAGGTTTTCGTCGCCAAAAATAATATATTTTTTTTATGTTCATCATCGTCAGCCATATGACGCCCACTGCTGGACATAGGCCTCCCCCAAGGATCGCCACAACGATCGGTCCTGCGCTGCCCGCATCCAGCGGCTTCCCGCGACCTTGACCAGATCGTCGGTTCACCTTGTAGGGGGCCTGCCCACGGAACGTCGTCCGGTCGAAAACCTTTCCGCCCCAACAGCCATCGGTTCTCCGCGCTATGTGTCCCGCCCACTGCCACTTCATGAGCAATCCTCCTAGCGATGTCAGTTGTTTTAGTTCTCCTGCGGATTGCATCATTTCTGATTCTATCGCGCAGGGAAATACCGAGCATCGCTCTCTCCATTGCTCGCTGGGTGACCTTGAGCCTTCTTATGAGACCCATAGTAAAGGACCACGTCTCACTCCTGTATGTAATCACTGGCAACACACACTGGTCAAAGACTTTTGTCTTGAGACATTGAGGAATTTTGGATGCGAATACATCACGTAGCTTCCCGAATGCAGAATTTTTATGTTAAAAGGAGGCAAACGAGTAGGCGGGTCACATGGAAAGTAATGACCGCCGCCCATGGACACCCACAAAACCAAAGTAATCGCAGATGCGTTGCCGGCCTTGAGGAGGGAGTTGAGTCTTGAGGAGGGAGTAGGAATTGGGAGGGGGGAGGGGTGAGAGATGGGCCTCCGGTACTTTCACTCACCGGACGAAACACAACAGCAACGAGTGCATTGTTTCACGCCGATATTCTGTGAGAGGGTGGTATTACGCCGGGCGAGCCGGCCCATTACGTGCTGCAACGCAACGTGGCTCTACCACTCAAAAAATATGGAATTTTACTGGATGACAGATAGAAAGAAGATAGATAGGTAGACAGACACTAAACACCGCCACTACTTTTAAGTTATTAATTATTTATATAATAAAAATAAGTGCCATTATTGAAGCACTGCCATCTAGTGACCTACTTGCGAAACCATTAACCACCTCAATAGTCTAGTGGTCAAACCACCGGTCTCGCTTCCCTGCAGATTGTACTCGGTTTAGACGGTCATCATCATCATCATCATCATCAGTTTAAACTAGTCCATTGGTGGACAAAGGCCTCTCCAATTGCACATTTAGAAAAAAGATAAAGGCGCGTGCGGTCTCAAGAAACATCTTTTACTGAAATGCAATTTATAGAATCTCCATTAAAATTTAATCGATCATATAAACTCATATCAATAAACAATAATAATTTTAATTTAAATATAAACTTTTATTTAGTCTGAGCTGTATGGGTTTAGATCTTTTAGCCTTTCACATGGGGCTAAGAAAATTTAAAAACTAACGACGTCAATGTCACTGATGTCAAAGTTATGCAAAATAACCTCAAAGTCGGATCGCTATTGTTTTGCTTTTTATTAATAACAATTTGTTAATTATTATCTTGTTATTAAGTTATTTACTCTCTTACTTACAAATAAGATTATTTATTTGAATTCACAATGAATTTCGCTCGTAAAATATGCACTATAAGAAACCAAACATTGAGTAACAGTTTTAGTCGAAAATTCCGATTCTCCGCTTCAAATTACGAATCTACACAAGCTACTCAGCCCCAAATACAAGAAGAGAAGTTCGATTTCGAGGACCTAAAAGTTTTAGAGCGCACCGAGCGTCGAAAACCCAAAATCGAACCGTTCATAAAGAATGTGTTCGTGTCGGATTTCAACAAAGAACTTTTAGCGTACCCCGAGATTTTGAACAAGGAGGAGACGGAAAGCTTGGACGCTCGATTAGCGGCACTCTCTCGGGTGTTCGACGATCCGCAAAAAACAAAAGACGATCGCAAAATAGCGCTGAAAAACACAAGAATGTACGCGGCACCAGTGAACTTAACAAATGGCGGTCTCGCAATGAATCACACAGAAAGTTTAAGGTATTTAGAGGTGATATCTTCTGACATTGAGCTCGGCCAAGAGATCAGTGACCACTGGGTGTGCTTAGAGGCCTTAAGAAAAGGTTTGGAAGTCGATCAGTACCAGCAAATTGTTGATGATTTGACCACCGGTGATAAAAGCATAAAGCTGTGTATTAAAGAGAAGGTAGCAGAGAGAATATCACAAGCTGACTTCAGGACAAATGCTGATTTGGACGGTCAAGGTGAATAGGTCATTCATTATTTGAAAAAATCAGCTTTTAGAGTGGTTAAAACTACCAAATTGTTATTTTTATCCAATCCCGGATCTCAGAAATAGACTTCTTAGTAGTCTGTACTAACATGAAAATATTGTTGTATTTAAACAACTAAAGGTATTTTAGCCCCTTTCATTTCGATCGTCATATTAAACATATAAGTTTAACATCTTTACATAGCTTGTTTTTGTGAATTTTAGCCAATCTGCGTATTAGCTAGCGTCTGCGTAGAGTAGTTCATTTATTTACTGGTAAAAATGCCACCCAGGTAACAATACCAGGGATAACCAGATTTTTTATACCAATATCTTTGATTGACAGAGGTATCGTTGTTAATTTTTGTACGGTATTCAAAGCCCTGCCCTATATAGATATTAAAACGTACCATCTTCTTCCTCACAATGAGAGGAGATGATTAGTAGAGGAAGTTACGCAAGAGAGGGAAAGATGAAAAGACCTCAACCAGTAAAGAGATGGGAGGATGATTTAATGGGGTTGGCTCGGAGAACTTGGACAAGACTAGCCAGAGATAGGGAAAGATGGAAAGGGTTGGAGGAGGCTTATGCCAGAGGGCACACAGAAAACAAAGAGAATGGTTGAACATCACAAATATTTTTATTGTTAACAATGTTACATGTAAATGGCTATTATTATCTTTTTCAGGTGTATGGAGAATTTCAGGAGAGAAGTTCTGTGAAAACGCAAATGGGTACTTACTAGTCCTGAGCGCAGTGGAAGCTGGCCGGATCAAAGCCTTCCTAGTGCACCCCAAAGCAGAAGGTGTTTCGCACGACGGAACATTTGTTAACTTCAGACAGACACCAGGTAAAGTAACGAAGAAGCGAGTACTCAAAGACAAAGCATTTCTTTGACACAATATTATAAAACTAAGACTTAATTTTAACCTAGTGCAGTCGCTGCCATCCAACCAACACGCCCAGAATCAACGCCTTCAGTTTGTTTATTAAATTATTTTTATTAAGAGATTCCCTAAACTCGGGATTCTGTTTGTTAATAATCTTGGTAGCAAGAACTCAGCAGTGCAGCTAACGTAGCCAGTTTGCCGCAAGTGATCGCCCACGTTCCTTTATTATGTACAACAAAAGCTTTGATAGAGTTATATTGTTAAAAAGTTCTTTCTTGAGGAGCTGGAATTAACCACAAATTGTTAGGAACATCACTGGCAATGCATTACATGTGAAGCACAAACATGAAGATAGGTCTTTCGTGCATAATGTGTGATGCAGGGACAGTTAACCTGTTAAAGTGATATGCATTAGATCTTAATTATGACCACACCTATCTGATACTAGTTGTATATTGACAACGAAATATATATGTTTCTTTACATAATAGTTATTTTTAATTGTATCCCCACAGGAATACCGCTCGACGTGATATCGGAAGAGGCATTGGCGCAAACTTTAGGCACGTCTCGCTTGCACGCGGCCGCTCTCTGCCGAACTGCTCTCAGTCGCGCCTTGCAGTTCTGCGTGGACTACGTCAAGCCTAGGGCTTTCTCTGGTAAGTGACTCTTTATATATGGGTGGTGAATATTTTTATATTTGTAGTATACAAACGCATTAAGTGGCATGCTAAATATCTTATCTTAGTGGGGCCTGCCGACGTCGAAATCAAGCTCGAGTTTACCGAATAATAAAAGAAATATATTTAAAAAAATACAGGTTGTCCAGTAAATAACGGATAACCTTTATAGGTTCAAAATAATATTAAAATAAATTATAGGTTTAAAATTTCGATTCAGTAAAAGGTTTTAGAAATAAACTTTCTTTCTCTCTTTTTAGAAAATTGGCCTATGTAACACTGCGTGTAGTGCCATGTCTACAAATTATAATACTTTCTTTGATTTTTTTCTAATAATCACAGATACCTGATTAATTAAAAGAATGCTTTATTTGTGCCCAGAACAAAGAAGAAGTTTTGGTAAAAAATATCTTTTGTAAAGTTTCATATTCATAAGAAATTATGGACTTCACACTTTTATAGCCTCGAAAACTGTGCTACGTTTACTAAATCATAATTTTGCCATACATATTAGAGCAATCAGACCTATCGACATATGAAAGATTATCCATTATTTACTGGACAACCTGTATATAAATCAACCAATTTTAAAACGTTTTAGTTTTAAAATTGGTAAATTAAATAAAATTACCTCTGAGACCATTAATTGCTTTAAGCGTTTACATTGAAACATTTAATTCCTTTAAATGCAAGTTACTTATTCCTGTGACCACGGACCCTGCAAAGGGTTCGAAACGTCAAGATAAAGTAATCTAAATCAACTTGTAAAATAAACGGGAGTTATCCGTAAGAGTTTAACTTAAGGCGAAGGGTAAGGCACACTAGCGCCACCAATTGATAATTTGACAATTACTAACGGACCGGATCTTTTTTAAACATTGCGTACTGTCCGATAACAGGAAAGCATCCATAGTATTTATTTAATAATTGTGCACTACTTTTTGTTGCGTTAACAAAACGGGCTATCGCATTTATTCACAAACAATGACCACTGTTGGTGTTAGCGAATGAATACAAAAACAAACCAAAGAGTAGTGCACAATTATTAAATAATAGATGTTTGCCTAGTGTCGGAAGGTCTGCAATGTTTGAAAAGAAATCCAGTTTAGCAGTTATCAAATTAAATCCATTAGCGGCGCTAGTGTGCCTTACCCTTCGCCTTACGTTAAAAGTTGTTTTATTTCACTGTTTGATTTCGCCGAACATGGGGGGTTAAATCTATAGGTATAAGTTTTTGCACTGATTTTTTTCATATCACCTGATGATAGATATAGCCGAAGCAGTAAACGGACGCACAAACACGGGTACAAGACCGTTGGGCTTGTTTTGCTGGGTAGGTTGTAACTTTTCTTTCTTAAATCCACTTATGACTACTCTTTAGTGGTCGTAAGTGGATAAAGCACTTTTGCTTACCCATAACCCATAACCCGTAAGAAAAAAAAAACAAAGAACTCTGAGAACCATAGATCAACAGCAATCACTATTCAATATCTCTCGAAATCAGGATGGCTACGAGTCGTGACGCTTTTAAAAAGAAAGTCCGCGAGCTCTTGTTTGATAGAATCATGGCGGAATCATCTCAATAACTTCATAATATATAGAATTAGGTATTTTATGTATGTTTATTTATGTTTTAAATCATTTATTATACATTAATTGCACCTGCCAATGTTATCTCTGCATCACCCTATGGTTGACTGGTAGAGAATGCCTCAGGCATTAAGTCCGCCATGTAATAGTTATGTTGCAAAAGTTTAAATAAATAAATTTAAAAAAATATACAGCAAGGAGGCCGAGTTCTAAATACCACCAATCTCTCTGACACCAATAAGACACCAAAGACACCAAGTGACTTAAAATATAACAAGAGAACTCCTTGTTCCAGGCAAGCCCCTCTCGGAACTATCCACATTAAGGTCTATAATAGGAGAGACCGTATTGGACATTTACGCTAGCGAAAGCGCGGAGTACTTCACGGCAGGACTGCTTGACGGCTATGAGAGCCCCGATGCGGAGTTGGAAATGGCTATGTGCCGGTAAGTCTTTTACAAATACAAATAAATTTATTTGATAAATCATCATCATCATCGTCATCATCATCTCAGCCAAAAGACGTCCACTGCTGGACAAAGGCCTCCCCCAAGGATCTCCACAACGACCGGTTTTGTGCTGCTCGCATCCAGCGGCTTCCCGCGACCTTCACCAGATCGTCGGTCCACCTTGTTGGAGGCCTGCCCACACTGCGCTTTCCGGTACGCAGTCGCCACTCGAGGACTGCTCCGCCCCAGCGGCCATCAGTTCTGCTAGCAATGTGCCCTGCCCACTGCCACTTGAGCTTAGCAACTCTTCGGACTATGTCGGTTACCTTTGTTCTTCTGCGGATCTCCTCATTTCTGATTCGATCTCGCAGAGAAACCCCGAGCATAGCCCTCTCCATTGCCCTTTTCTCTCTTTTCCCTCCATTGCTCATTCTGTCTTTTCAAGGGTACCACGGGAGTTCCGGATCCTAAGCCCCCTGTCGGTTATGCCTTCGCGGGCGTCTCCGACAGGTTCCGGACATGGGTTGGACTCGTGGTGGCGTGTGGTTAGCTGTAGAAGTGGGAATGTTCGTCTGCCTGGTTGATGTGGCCAGGCTTCCATTTCGTGCACAGCGAGCGGGTCCAAGTAGCGGTCTCGAGGGGCCCGAGGCGAAAGGACTTGCGGGGCACGTGAGTTGCCCATAGTTGGTTGTCATGCTCGGTGGTTTTCACTGAGCAGAGCTCCAACATCTCCGGCACTAGTCTGGATAACTAGTAGAGGTGCCCGCTAGATGCAATACCTCCGGTTGAGCCAACCGCGTAGGATGTTGAAATCGGCAAGGTGCCTGGATGGGTACTGAGAAGTGAGTGGGCTTACAACTCCGCCACCAAAGAGGATAATTGGTAGTCAACTTAAAGTTGACGACCCGAGCAGTGGAATCTGCGAGTTGTGCTCTAGTGCAACGAGAAGTGAGCGAGCTTACAGCTCCGGTAACCTATCTGGATAATAGGTAGTGGACTATACGTGTCCACGGGGCGACTAGCTTGAGACACTAGTCTTAAAAGTACCGGATGAAGAATGCGCCTCGGTGCGTCCTGATCTGGCGTTATGACCTGACGTAGATGGTCCCTTGTGCTTGCACAAGGATGTCTGACACCTACTTTGTGACCTAATGGTTGGTAGGGGGTGTCAGTATAAACTTTAAAGTAGTGTTGAGTGGGTTGCTCATTTGATAAATGCTTACTTACAAACTTAAAAACACAGTGGGAAAATAGTGTTACCTAAACATAAGCATAATTTTCAAGGAGACTGAGATTTTGTATGACCCCACACTAGGCACTGCCTGACCTGTGGCGGTCAAGTAAGACGTTTTCAAAAGTTAAACGGGTGCCAGCAGTAATTAATAAAATAATAAAAAAATAATAAAATAATAAAAATAGAGTTATAAATTGTTGTAAAAGGTATATGTATATATATATACAGCATGGGAAGGAGTATACCGACAAATTGAAACCAAGGATTCCTGGTGGTATTACGAGTAAATTATGTTATATCAATATGGGTCTAAAACTGCGTAATTAACTTACTTTATTTTTAGAACAAAAATAATAATTATCGACAGTACTTCCTTGTAAACAAAACCTAAGTTCAAAGAGTGAAATAGAAAACGTCAAACTTCACGAAAGACTCCGACAAAATACGATAAACGACGAATGAAGTCAACGACAGTGTGAGACATTGATTATTAATTATTACTATGTACTTGTGTGAAGGTGTGTGTGATTACGTCAAATAGTTAGGGCGTGTTACCCTTGAGATTTTTTGAACTTGTGAATTACTTAAAAAATTAATATCTCGAAAATTAGGCTTTACTGGCCCATGTTTATATTACTTTTTTTTGTCCAAATAGGCATTAGAATCTTTGGTTATAATTTGTCGGTATACTCCTACCCACGCTGTATATATATATAAATAATGCAACACTATAAAACATAAACATTTAAAAAAAATAACAATAATAAGTTACAATTTGTCGGTCTTATCGCTTTCAAGCGATTTCTCCGAGACAACCAATATATACTTCTATACTTTTATACTATTAATAAATAGGTAAAGTTTGTGACTTTGTTTGTTTGAGATGTAATCTGTGGAACTAGGTAGGTACTGGTTCAATTCTAAATATTTTATCACAGATAAAATGCTATATTACCTACTTTTTGTGTGATTGCGGGCTATATATTTTACGAGCTGACCCGGCGGACTTCGTGCCGCATTTCTTTTTTTCTTTTTTTTTATATAGCCTATGTTACTCAGCGCTAATGTAGCATTCTAATGGTGAAAGAATTTTTTAAATCGGTCCAGTAGTTTTTGATTTTTATTCGTTGCAAACATACATAAGAGGAGCTCGATGGCGCAGTGGTTAACGCTTCCGGTCTGCGAGTGCTGAGGTTTGCAACTTTCGCAAAGGCCGGTCATCGGTTGGGTGACCAAAAAATGAATCATCTCGAGCTCCTCCGTGCTTCGGAAGGCACTTAAAGCCGTTGGTCCCGGCTGCATTAGCAGTCGTTAACAACCACCAATCCGCACTGGGCCTGCGTGGTGGTTTATGGCCCGTTCTCCCTATCCATCCATATGGAAGGCTCGTGCCCCAGCAGTGGGGACATAAAAATGAGCTGATGATGATGATGATGAAACATACATACGTTCAAAAATACAAAGCTTTCCTCTTTATAATATTAGTACCTATAGATTTCGATAAAAAAGAGTTTATTTTTAAAATCTCTTAACCGCTTCAATTTTTAAAATCTCATATTCGCTTAAGTGAACATCAGTATCCCATGATGGTTTAAAAAGATATCCCTGGACACCTATTGCAGCAACAAATAAACAAAAAAAAAATCTAAATGCGTCGACCCGTTAAGAACTCACGCGTATTTAACCGGCTTGTAGTGTTTAACGTGCGCACTGTCGCGCGCATATTTGTCTTTTTCGCACCGCTAATTATCCAACTGTGTTGCTTGCTCGCTCGCACTTATACGTCGTTCGCTTGCCTATTTTTTTGCTTAAACACTACGCATATTTTTTATACCGTGGTTGCTTTCCTGCGTAACATTATTACTTATTACGGCCTGGCCGTTTTTAGATTAGAACTCTGTGTTAAAATCATTTTTATGTTTATATATTATTATTACTATTTCTATATTAGAAATGGCGAGTTCAACAAGGATGAATAAAAAATATAGTGTTTATTATCAAAACGCACGGGGCTTGCGTACAAAGACATCACAGTTTTATCGGAACCTATGTAGCTGTGACTATGATATTATTATTATTACTGAGACGTGGTTATTGGACGCTATTGGGGATGCTGAGCTTTTTGATAGTCGTTACGTTGTTTGGCGGCGGGATCGCAATTATACTGCAACCGCTCAGATATATGGAGGAGGCGTACTAATAGCAACGCATCGCGATCTAGCCGTCAGAGCACAAACTACATTCCACTCTAGCGCAGAGGACCTGTGGCTGACACTTACGCTTAAACAATATGGTACCAATGTACCTGTGAAATTACATGTCTGCGTCCTATATCTATGTAATGAGAATCAAGGTTTTACGTTTTCCCAACAGTTATCAAACTATTTATCAAGTCTAAATGATATAATTTTATTAAATCCGTATGATAAGTATCTTTTGACTGGAGATTTTAATTTGAGTGGTATAAATTGGATACCGAGTGCTAGCAACGATAATTCTTATGAGCCACTTTACTATAGATCTAATGATGAGGTCCTATTGGTCGACGAGATGAACACCCTTGGTCTTAGACAATTTAATGGCATTAAAAATGCTTATGGTAGGATTCTCGACCTCGTATTTTCTAACGACTACGTTTGTGTTAGTGATGGTAGCGGAGACCCCCTTGTGCCTATTGACTTACATCACGGCGCTTTGTCTATCGATTTGCATTTTGCGGACTTTACTCCACTAAATCATGCCCCCCGTCTCAAACATATTTTTAACAGCGGCGATTATGTCTCGATTAACGCAGAAATATCTGGAATTCATTGGCATAACGAACTTTCTTCTAAGCCTCTAGAGATTGCTGTTGAGTATTTTTATACTTTTATTACTTCATTAATTGATAAGTTCATACCATCTAAATTAATTACTGCTGATCGATTTCCTAAATGGTACTCCCCCGCTTTAAAAAAAGTTATTAGAGAAAAATATAAGTATTTAAAGAAATTTAAAAATTATGGCAATCGATCGGACGAAGAATCATTTAAACTATTGCGTGACCGAGTTAAAGCTTTGGAGGGTTCCTGTTACCGCCATTACGTTAACACAGTTGAGAACTCTTTAAGGGACAATCCCAAAAAATTTTGGTCGTTTGTCAAGACTAAATCTAATACCAATGCAATGCCGAGCAGTCTTAATTATGGAGATTCTGTATCTTGCACTGGTTATTCCATATGTAACGCTTTTTCAGACTATTTCTGTTCGAATTTCTTGACCAATCCTACTTTCTCATCGAATTCGGTATTTTCCACGTCTACAGACCGGGCTGTCTCTGATGTTGCAAATATCAGAGTTAGAGTTGAGGAAGTAGAGAAGCTGCTTCGTGGTCTGGATCCATCCAAATCCGCGGGCCCGGACTATTTGCCGGCTCGTTTTCTTATAAACTGTGCAAAGACTATTGCTATTCCAATTTCAATTCTGTTCAGAAGATCTCTAGAGGAAGGAATCGTTCCTATTATATGGAAGCGTGCCTTCATCACGCCAGTTCACAAAAAGGGCTCTAAAACAGATGTCACCAACTATCGGCCAATATCGAAGCTTTGTATTGTCTCTAAAGTCTTCGAAAAAATTGTTTATGGCCAAGTCTACCCAGCACTACAGCAGTCATTTAGCACCACTCAACATGGCTTCTTGAAAGGCCGTTCCACTGTTTTAAATCTCGTTTTATTGAATGGTTCTCTTGCTGAAGCTATGGATAGTGGTTATCAGGTCGATGTCGTCTACACTGACTATAGTAAGGCGTTTGACAGAATCCAGCACAACTTACTCCTACTTAAACTTAAAAAAATTGGTATTAGCGGTGACCTACTTAGATGGTTTTCATCATACATCGATAATCGTTCGCAGGCAGTGGTTGTCAATAACTATATATCTGAATGGGTTATGGTCCCCAGTGGGGTACCTCAAGGGTCTTTGCTTGGGCCTCTCCTTTTTGTAATCTTTGTTAATGACATCGAGCGCTGCTTTCATTCATCCCGTTTGCTATGTTTTGCTGACGATATGAAAATTTTTGCTACCATTTCGTCAGAGACTGATGCTGTGTTGCTACAGGAGGATCTTTTGAGGTTGAATGACTACTGTGCCGATAACCACTTGGATCTCAACCCATCCAAATGTAGTGTTGTCACTTTCAGCCGAAAACGTAATGTGGTGTTGTTCGATTATAAGCTAAAAGGAGTTAATTTGCAACGACTAACTATTGTACGAGACCTTGGAGTACTCCACGACTCCAAGTTGTTGTTTGATGTTCATGTCAACAATATAGTATCGAAAGCATCCAAAGCTCTCGGATTTGTCATGCGTAACTCCAAAGAATTTACTCAGATTAAGACCTTAAAAATTTTATACTGTACGTTTGTTCGTAGCAACTTGGAGTATGCGTCTCAAGTGTGGAACCCAAAATATCAAACTTATATATCACGAATTGAAAACATTCAAAAAAGGTTTATCAAGTATCTTTGCTTTCGTTCCAAAGACCGGTATGACTCAACGCAATATCTTGGTTTTTGCAAAAGACATCACCTACTTCCTTTGGAAAACCGCCGTGAAATTGCCGATATTTTGTTTCTACTAAAAGCTGCGTCTGGTTCCATTGACTGTCCGGATCTACTGTCACAAATATCTCTCAGAGCGCCTACTAAGCTTCTTCGGTTTAGCCCGCTTTTATATCTGCCCCCTTCCTCTTCCAACTATAGGCAGAACACGTATATCTGGCGTGCGAGTAACAATTTCAATGCCTTATCTAAAAAACTTGATTTTGACCTTTTTAACACAAGCGATGCATCGGCGAAACGGCTCATGAGCCAGTTATTTTTTGAGTAGTTTAGTGAATAAGTTTAAGTGTGTGTTTTTCTTGTTAGTGCATCACATTGTTATTAATTTTGTTTTTATTAGTGAGGACCTATAATTGGCTTTCTGTCACTATTTTTAAGTTTTTAAGTTGTATCATAGCTGTTGGTCTTCCTATAAATAAATAAATAAATAAATAAATAAATAAATAAATAAGTATTGAAGAATTATAATATACATATGTAACTATAAACTGTTCCCCGAGCCACCGCGTCGCATCGCGTCGCCTGAATGCGCTAGTATTTCGTATTAGTTTACCGGTTTTTCTGACTTTTTTTAAGGGTCATAGCGTGATGTTAAACAGCCTATAGCCTTCCACATAAATTAGACGGTCAAATGCAAAAAGAATTATTGCAATCTGTATGGTAGTTCGGGAGATTAGCGCGTTCAAACAAAAAAACAAACTCGGCCTAATAAAAAAGCTTTGTATATTTGTATGTATGTTTATAACGAATAAAACTTAAAAACTACTGGTCCGATTTAAAGAATTCTTTCACTTTTAGAATGCTACATTAGCGCTGAGTAACATAGGCTATATTTTAAAAAATGCGGTACTAAGTCCGCCAGTCAGCTAGTGTATAAATAAATAAATAATAAATAAATATTAGACAATTAATATGTTATCATGATGATACATGATGAATCGAACCCGGGACCTCAGAGTTAGCGCCGCCCAAAATCCAGCGTGCAAGTCACTCGGCTACGATGGTCGTATATAGATTAAGATAACTTGTTGTTTGCCAGGAACTTCATGACCAGCCATGGTATAACGTCCATATTGAAGTTGCTCGCTATACCCTCGCTGGAGCAGGAGAAGCAGTGCGAAAGACTACTCGCCAACATGCGCCATCTAGCGGCGCGCGGCGAAAGCCTCGGCTCTATCAACATGTTCATAGGTATGTAATAAGATAAGATAAAGTTTGTTACTGTGACTCTTCCGTGACATATTGTTTTTTTTTTTTAGTATCTATTATACTAAATTTCAATATTGCATACAAACTTCGATGTTGCAATTTTTTCAAACCAATTAGCCGATTTTAATTGAACACAGATATGTAAAAAACCTTAGTTTATTTGATTTTTTTGCAGTTTAAAACAGTTTTTAAAACGCGTAAATTCAGTTAAGTACACGTTTTTTTTATGAGAAATGAAAAAAAAATAAAAATGAAAAATGATTATTCAGATATAGGCACAATAGAGCACTTATGAATGACGAGTCACATGTCTCAAAAATAAATAAAAAATATATATTAAAAATGTCAAGATCTCTGTATTTCATCAAACTTACACTAAAATCAGCTTATTGATTTGAAAGAATTAGAAATTTGAAGTTTGTATGAGTTTACAAAATGTGAAATTACCACCATATAAATTATTTTCATCTATCAATTAATTTATTCGAATAAATATATTGTTGTTCTAGCTCTGAACGGCATCCACCACGCTGGTAAAATGATGGCCCAAGAGATCAAACAGATCAGGAACCCGCTGTTCCATCCAACATTCATACTAAAGAAAGTTCTTGCTAACCGACATCAGGTAAGATGTTGTCTATGTTACTGGGTCATTTTACCCAATTACATATAAATATCGAGGAGCTCGATGGCGCAGTAGTTAACGCGCCCGGTCTGCGAGTGCTGAGGTTAAGCAACTTTCGCAAAGGCCGGTCATCGGATGGGTGACCAAAAATTTATCATCTCGAGCTCCTCCGTGCTTCGGAAGGCACGTAAAGCCGTTGGTCCCGGCTGCATTAGCAGTCGTTAACAACCACAAATCCGCACTGGGCCCGCGTGGTGGTTTATGGCCCGTTCTCCCTATCCATCCATAGGGAAGGCTCGTGCCCCAGCAGTGGGGACATAAAAATGAGCTGATGATGATGATGATGATGATGTCATATAAATAACATCTTCTATGCCTGCCAACTTGACTATTGCTGAAAGGGCGCAAATATTTTTTTTTAACTGTCACGTAACAAACAGTAATCTTATTAATCAAATAAAGATGGCATTAGAAATTGTCAGATCGATCTGCAAGCGAAATTAATCTTTATTGGTTTTGTTTTATTTTCGAAAATTTGTGTTATATCGAACATTAATGTGAAATAATGGTGGATTATTAACCGTTAAGTGTTCGTGAGTGTGCACGAGTGTTGGCAAATGAAACAAAACAGTGCAACGTCACTTTTCAAATTCTCTCAAGAAGTCCGCCCGAGGACTTAGTAAAGCCCCACATCTTTACTGAGATACTCGAGGGGTTGGGGTGTATATCATTTCTCACTTCTCATTTCTATTATCATTCATCACACACATACATACAGAAAAGAAATATTGTTTATATATGTATTACTTGTTAGAAAAATTACTTTGACACTGGCTAAATGTGCTAATCGCACGAAGCCATCAAAAAGAAAAAAAATAAACACCTTCCCTTTCTTCTATAGGAGAAAGACAACCCCAAGCTAGATTTGTTCTTGGCTGAATATCTGCACCCGTCATTACGCCCGCCGTCCGAACAGCTGGAGTACTGTGTATTGCGTATGCGATACGCTTGCGAGACGATTATGAGCCGACATGGCGTGGAAGTCGCCACTGCTTTCACGTGAGGATATAGTTTTTTTTTAATATTTATAAAATTATTATTGTTATTATTCTCTGTTAAGAAAATTTTTTTACAATATTTTATATAATAACATATTTACAATATAAAATATTATAAAAAACTTAACCTAGGTTGCCACCGGCAGCGGGGATAGACCCAAGCTGTCGGTGGTTAGGGCTGCAGAGTGAGGAACCTCCTGACAATCAGGGCTTGAAACCGGCTCAAAATTAACCGGTTTCATTAGGGTAAAACCTGTAAGTACTATCGTAAAGTACCGTTCCGGAGCGAAACCAAATAGGAGCGATATTTCGAACCTAAATAAACCGTTTTATTTCTAGCGATCGCTGGCTGCGACTTGTTATAGCTTGTTAGATGAAATACCCGCGCGGCGCGCACCAGTGTTGCGTCGCGAGCGCTATCTCATTTTGATAGTTGCGCGCATCCTATCAATATGGGTCGAAAACGTAAATCAAGTATTTATCATTTTAAATTTTAACCCGTTTATTTAAAAAAACCCATTTTTTTGTAAATTGGTTCAAAAACCGGTTCAATGGAACATAACCTTTTTAATAAAGTTTCATGCCTAATTTCGTGAAACCGGTTCAAAAAATTCGTTTAGTCGCATAATGCCTAATTCGCAAAATGCCTACCAAGTCTCAAAAGGACTACTTCGCAAAATGACTACTTAGCTAAAGGACTACTTTGCGTAATGCCTAATTCGCTAAAGGACCAATTCGCAGAATGGCTATTTAGCCAAAGGACTAATTCGCGAAAAGACTACTTCGCGAAAGGACTACTTCGCAAAATGGCCAATATTTACCAAATGACTTTAAATTAAATAAAATAACTCCATTTATATTCTTTGGTAATATTTATTGATATTTTTTATTATTGAACAGAATCCAAAACTACCTGTTTTTTTTTGTTTAAAAAAAATCGAATCACACGATACAATTATGTAAGGAAATTAAAAAATCGTTATATTAACTTCATCATCTATTGAGCTATTCCAAGTATGGTGCCGTGACGAGCACAATGCTGAAAAAAGGCTACTTTACAACAAATATAGAAACAAAACGAATAAGTACGCTCAATATGTTAAAAACAGGCAAACTAAAATAGAAATAATAGAAAATTTTAAGAATCCTCGAAAAATATGGCAAATAATTAATAGATTGACGGGTAAAATAACTAAATGTATTGATGATATATTACTTAAGACTTTTAACTTGCAACCCTCACAGTTAGCGAATAATTTTGCAGCAGAATTTGACAAAATTAATACTCAGAATATACCTAATATTTGTTCCTCTACGCTATTGGACCCTTCATTATATGAAACCACTCCTGATCGAACGATTCGTATTGAAAAAGCCCATGAAAGTAAAATCAGCCTAATCTTAAAAAAACTTAATAATAAAAAGAGCTCCGGATATGATGGGATACGTGTCTGTGACATAAAATATGTCTCTGAGAGAATGGTGCATGTATTAACTCACCTAATAAATTGCTGCTTAGAAACCGGCATTTATCCGGATTTGTTAAAAGTAGGCGTGATACGACCAATTTACAAAAAAGGAAGTAAAACAGACTACAGTAATTACCGACCGATTACAATATTATCATGTCTGGACAAGATTTTAGAACGTTACTTATGCGATCAAATAAATGAATATCTCATAAAAAATTATATAATTAATGCAAATCAATATGGTTTTCAAAAAAACAAAAGTACAACACAGCTCCTACGTAAGTTTACAGATGACATTAATGACCACTTAAACAACAAATGCCACGTTTTGGTGATATTTATCGACTTTAGTCGGGCGTTCGATATGTTACAATACGACATTCTTTTCGACAAGTTGTCTCGATGTGGTGTACAGGGCCCTATCTTACAGCTTATTAAAAACTATCACACCAATCGTTACACCGTAGTCAAAATAGCTAATCAGTACAGCAACATGACATTAACCCTTCAAGGAACAGCCCAAGGCTCAATAATGGGTCCTACCGAATATTTACTGTACGTCAATGACATGTGTACTCTGATAAGCACGGGGTCAATATACCAATTCGCTGATGATACGTGTCTCGTTGCTGCCGCAAAAAGTGTGAAGGAAGCGGAATTAAATATACAAACTAACTTTGATGTCTTATGTAAATGGGCGCACGATGTTGGGCTAGTGATGAACGCTCAAAAAACTAAATTATTGCATATTCATACTTCGCACAATAAAGCCGACATCGCACCCACTGTTGTGGCCCATACTCACTTTTGCATGCACAGCCCAACCAAAACTTGCTCATGTCTACCCATTGAAAATGTAAAGCAGCACATGTATATAGGTCTCGTGATCGACGAGAGATTCTGTTGGGGGCCGCATAAAGACCACGTCTGTGCCAAATTAAGATCAATTGCTAGCAGACTATCCATATTAAAATATAAGCTTCCCTATAAAATTCTCAGACTCTTATACATGTCCCTAGCAGAGTCTGTCGTTTGTTACGGCCTGAGTAGTTATGGAAGAACGTACAAGTCTTATTTAGAAGAAATTTTAAAACTGCAAATCACATTATTGAAAATAATAGTTCCCAAACATATATTATACAAATATAAAGACAACGCCCAAGAACTGTTTCGATATTGTAACATCATAAATATTTTTGATAAAATTAAATATTCCATTTTAACTGAATGCAATGATACGAGATACCTGTATGTATACAAAAGACATGACAACTTAAGAAAAATAACAAATCTTAAAAAATATGTTTTGCCTAAATATAATAATGTACATGGAAGTAGAAAATTAAGTTACTTAATACCAGCTTATCTAAATGACTTACCTAATGACCTTCAAAAATTGTATTCGGACACGGTAATTGCCAAGTATAAATCAAAATTTAAAAAATATTTCTTACAAAATTGTCATCTTCATAATCTACCTTACTAGTTTTTTTTTTTTTTCTTTTTGTAAAAAATCATACCTATTCTTGTTTGCAATTAGCTTAATTTATAAGTATTAAGAGTGGCTCTCCTACACAGATAAACCCTACAAGGTTTCCGTGTTAGGATTATTGTAGTGTAAGTAGGATTTTGCAATATGATTTGAACAATAAATTTAAAAAAAAAAAAAATCATCATCAGCCTATAAACGTCCCACTGCTGGGCACAGGCCTCCCACATGATCAGTAGCACGTGGGGATATTGGGCCATAACCCACCACGCTGGCCCAATGCGGGTTGGTGGGTTATGTAAACTAGGTAATATAATTAAATTATCTAGAATGTGAAGCGTTCGCCACATTCGACCTTTTTTATTTCCGCGTAATGAGATCTTTTTATTACATAATTAAAAAAATTATTAATAATTGTATAATGTGTTCTTCCATAAAGTTGATTATACTTTTGTAAGTTAATATTAGTTTACATAGTTAAAAATAGATAAGGTAAGAAAATAATAAGCTATTTTAGTTTCCTTTATTCTGCTCGTTGGTCTTCATAACTTCATAATAAGTAAACTCATAATTTAGTAACGAGTCAATCAACTAGATGGGGCTGTACTTTAATGAGTAATGAGTCAACCAACGTAAGTCTACCCAAAAATATTATGTATGTACTGTTTTTAATAGAGAAGAAAACCAGGTATTTTATTTTAACCATAAAAATACATAATTTTGGGTTCTGTATTATATGAATAACAAAAAATATCTCATAAATTAGCTACCTATTATAACGGTCTGTTAGTTATATTTGATGTAATATGGTTAATATTGGCCTTTAATTTCCTATATGGTAAATATTGGCCATTTTGCGAAGTAGTCCTTTCGCGATGTAGTCTTTTCACGAATTAGTCCTTTGGCTAAGTAGCCATTCTGCGAATTGGTCCTTTAGCGAATTAGGCATTACGCGAAGTAGTCCTTTAGCTAAGTAGTCATTTTGCGAAGTAGTCCTTTCGAGACTTGGTAGGCATTTTGCGAATTAGGCATTATGCGACTAAACGAAAAAATTAACCGGTTTCCAAGCCCTGCTGACAATACGTGCCGTGTCAAGGAGTACTGCCTTTTGCATCTGACCTTTGACTCAACCTTTCAGCAAGAGCCTCTCTAGGTGTTGATCGAGGCTCTTGGCTAAAAAACCGTTTGCCGAAACGACTATCGGTACAATAATGGTTGAATCCACATCCCACATGCCGGTAACCTCGTGAGCCAAGTCAAGGTACTTACTGAGCTTGTCCTTCTCGACTTTCACGAGGTTCTCATCATGAGGTATGGTGATATCAACCAGTATTGCCCGGCGCTAGGATCGGTCGACCACCACGATATCAGCCTTATTGGAATAGTCCTGTCCGTAATGATAGAGCGATCCTAATAGAGCTTTGCATATTCGAGTACTGGCGCAGGTGCGTATTATTATTATATCAGCCTTAGCTGTCCCACTCCTGGGCAAAGGCCTCCCCACACTTTTTTCACACCTTCCGGTCCCTTCATGGACCTATCAAGGTCGTCCCGCCATCTTCGTCGTGGTCTACCTGGTCGCCTTTTAGCATTTTGTGGGGCCCACTCCATTGTGATTTATAAAATACAGCGAAAAAATTAAATGCTTACCCGACCCAGCCAGGAATCGAACCTGGGTCTTCCGCAATCCGGGCGGCTACACTGACCGCTATACTACCGGGAAGGCTGACGTCAACACTGAATTTTTTCACTTTTCAAATTTCCTCAATAGACTTTCAACTTTATGTCGTAGGGATATGGTTCAAAATTTATTGAAGAAATTTGACAGTTTTGTATGGCTTGACTTGCAGGCGTGTGTACAATAAACGCGATATATAAGGTCACTTTTTATCAACTGCAAATATTTTGACAAAACGTCTAATTATATCAGAAAAATAGGCCCTAGCATTTAAAAAGAAATTCAGATTAGTTTAGTTTTTTTTTTTACTTTTCCTGACACAAAAATTGTAATATTTTGAAAAGCGGTCTCTGTCGGTTTTTCTTAATGAAACTAGGGGCACGTGTAAGCGGTGAAGGCATTGCGGCCTCTCTGTTTCGGCTCCTTTGAATTGAACTACCGATAGTGCTTTATTTTTCTTTTAAATCGAAATGTGTTTTGGCGTTTTTCTTGAAAACTAGCGTATAAAAATTTAAGGTTATTTCATAAAAATAGTTTATATATGTTGTTGAATTTATCCTCAAAATATTTGCAGTTGATAAAATGTGACCTTATATATTAAATTGTGTAACTATTGTTATAGAGAGCTCAACAGGCTAGCCGAAGCAGCCACTGAAATTCTAGCCATGACTGCCGTCCTGGCAAGAGCGTCCAGGTAACAATATATTATGAAAAAAGTTAAAATAGATAAAAATCACCCAAACACCGAATATTCAGTCATAATAAGTGATCGGAATAGGTAGTGCAATTTTGCGGGATTTAGTGACGTTTTCTTAATATGGATATGCCTTTAAATCCCGCTTGGTAGGGATTTATATATTGAAAATGATTTATTGATATTGTTTCTATAATTAATATTCTTGAAAATTAATGTTTAAATTGTAAACTTAGTATGATATTATAAAATCCCGAATCCCGCAAGTCTTATCCATATTAATACAACGTTTCCCCTCAATTGCTCTACCTATTCCGATCACTGGTCATAATGTAGATCAAACACGGTTACTTTTAACGTTATTTTTTTATTTTAAAACGTTATTAATTTTAAATTAAAATCATTTAGATTTATTTTTTTGTATTACACGCATAAACTAGATAATATAAGTAAATAACTTATATACTGTCCCACTGCTGGGTAAAGACCTCCATCATTGAAATAAGTCATCGCTACAATTGATGGGTAATGGGTTCGGGTTGATCACAAACTTGGGCATCGAAAATATTCGAAACACTTGGCCTGACCTGGGAATTGAACCCAGGACCTTGGCACTCGGCCATCGAGTTAAATAAATTTGGGTATTAGCACCAGTGTTTTCATCGCCAAAAATTTGTAAAGACTTTCATTGGAAGGAGATGTTTAATATTATGCCAAGACCCTGTTTACTGAAAAAAAATTTAAAAATATACATGTATTTAGTTAAAATCTATACTAATATTATAAAGAGAAAACTTTTGTGTTTTTGTATGTATGTATCTATGTTTGCAACGAATAAACTCAAAAACTACTGACCGATTTAAAAAATTATTTCACCATTACATGCTATGTTACTCAGCGCTAATGTAACATACATTACGGGCTATATTAAAAAAAAGTAATGCGGTACGAAGTCCGCTGGGTCAGCTAGTAATATTAATATAATTATTATTGTATGATTTGGTAACGGCATACTTTTTTTTTTGACGACCTCCTTGGTCGAGTGGCTTGCACACCGGTTTTCATGGTGTCGCCATCTCTGAGGTCCCGGGTTCGATCCCCGGTCGGATCAATTTAGAAATACCTGTTTTTCTATATTGTTTCGGGTCTGGGTGTTTCCTATGTATAATAAGTATGTATTTAAGTATATTAAGTCCTCGCGCGCCATATGTACGCACGGTCGTACACAAGGTGGCCCGCTAATTATACCTACAGCGCGGGACGGGTTAAGTATGTTTATCCGTTGTCTAGTTAACCATATAACGAGTTTCTTAAGGAAGCTTTTCTTGGGGCTAGATAATTGGTGTGAGTGTGGGAAACATTTATTATTTATTACTATTATTCTTTTTGTAAATGTCGTTATTTCTATTAACCTGTCATCTGCCGTGAATACAGGCACAATAGAATTTTAATTGTTTATGGCACTGATCAGTGCTCGCGGCAGATGACAGTTTAAAGCTGTGTGGAGTTTTTTTTGCGCCCATTCTTCTTCACACCTAAAAAATAGACGTCCTGAATGGTAGGTAAAAAATGTATGGACGATTCAACAGTACTTTTCTAAGTTTTGTAAAATGTTTTTGTTCAAAATTTGAAATTAAAAAAAATATTTTGACCTTGAATCAATTTAATATTTAACATTCAATTTTAATTCATTCAAAAAAATACAACTTTTTTTTTCAGATCTTACTGCATTGGTCTTCCCAAAGCGGAGATGGAAATGAAGTTAGCCGCATGCTTCGTGGAAGCGACCAAAGACAAAGTCCGTAAACTCATCAAGGACATAGACGAAGGAGAGTACTTGAATCTGGACCACTTTAGGGTCCAATTCGGTAAAAAGGTGTTTGAATCCAACTGTAGTTTGGTGGAGAGGCCCACTGCTAGGACCTATTGGTAGTAATAAATAGTTTAGTTTTACCTATGTGGTTTTATTTATTAATTATATGTTTTTTTACTGGGACAGTATGGTAAAATCTGAAACTAAAAAAGATAAAAGAAATCTGTCTTTGGAACCATTCAAGTCTTTTTTTTAAACAATTTCATAAAAAAACATAAATGTTGAAAAAATTTCCACGAGCAGGATTTGAACCTGTACCCTTCTGACATTCAGGTGCTCTTCCAATTGAGCTATCGGTTCTAACCAGCCCGCCAAAATTATTCAACACTTTTTACTTTGAAAGCCAAAGGCGCCTAATTTCATAAAGGAAAGTTTTGGTCAAGTGAAGAGTGTACATAAAAATGAGTCACATTAATCTTCTTTTTTAATGCGGATCAACTCTATTTCGTATGATAAATCATTTCATTGTATTGGAAGAAAAAAATCGAAGCAATTATAATTTAATATTTTCAAAAAAAATTTGCTTTGCAAAAATTGTTTATACAAAAAAGACCTAATGCAAAAACACACTGTATATGAGTCTTAGGCTGGTTTGGTTTTCGATTATTAATATCATCATCTTCAACAATCTCTCAATTAAAAGACGTCTAATTCAAATAATTGAAATTTCATTGTATTGTATTCATCATCATCATTATCAGCTCATTTATGTCCCGACAGCTGGGGCACGAGCCTTCCCTATGGATGGATAGGGAGAACGAGCCATAAACCACCACGCGGGCACAGTGCGGATTGGTGGTTGTTAACGACTACTAATGCAGCCGGGACCAACGGCTTTATGTGCCTTCCGAAACACGGAGGAGCTCGAGATGATAAATTTTTGGTCACCCATCCGATGACCGGCCTTTGCGAAAGTTGCTTAACCTCAGCACTCGCAGACCGGGCGCGTTAACCACTGCGCCATCGAGCTCCTCATTGTATTATTACAAAAAGGAAATTGAAAGAAAACCAAAGAATCATACATTTTCTTCACTTTATTACAATAGGTAACTAAGTAAATGAATTATCTAAAGTATCTAAGCTTACTTATCTAGCTTACTTTCTAAGTAGTAAGCTTAAAAACATAATTACACAACAATCTAAAATGACCCTTATTAACATCTATTTACGGTCTAAATTCACTCTTCAGATGAACGCTGATAAAACACGCTCTAGCGTAGTTTCTAAGTACCTAGTAAAATTACTTTTAAAAAATGCTTTATATTTTACTTCAACTGAAGCCACTTCTACAGGGTGTTTGGTAATACTTGTATTCCGAATATGGCAGCTGGGTCCCTCAGCACTCGCAGACCGGGCGTGTTAACCACTGCGCCATCGAGCTCATTGGAGACTTACCTATTTTAACTAAATACATAGATTTTTTTAATAAATGTAAAAAAAAAATTAAACATTGCTTCAATGACAACCAATGTTATTTTTTGGTGACGTCAAATGTTTTAAACGCTGGCCTTAACTGTCGAACAGTTGTACCACTATCCTATACAAGATGTTTAGTAATATACAGGCTGTCCCAAAATTAGCACGTCACACTGACACCGGAGGTAGGTCTCAGATGCGTCGAACAAGCCTAACTCAAATCAAATCAAATCAAATTCTTTATTGCTAACTAAGTGTATAACATGTTGTACATTTATGAAGGAACTTAAAAACTTAGTCGCCCTTTTCGGACACGGCAAATTTATAGAGAGCTCCCTAGTAGTATTTTCTAGTAAGTATTCCCGAGTATTATTTTTATATAAAGCTATGAATAATATCTTAAGTCTAAAAGTTAAAAAAATAAATAAAACAATAACAAAATAAAGTTAAATTTAATTAAACAATTCAATAATTATATAATTAAATAATCGCATGTCTAGACTATTTATTAAATTATAAGTTTTAAGTGAATATTGATGTAAAGGCAAGCAAAAATGAGAAGGTAAGCAAAAAATTTATTTATTTGTTGGTGAGAAAATGATTAAAAGATAATCTCGTAACTTCTTTTGAAATGCTTGAAAGTTTACTTGATTTTTTATATCAGGCGGTAATTTGTTAAATATTTTTACAGCCATATAGTGTGGACTGCAGTTTAACATTTTTCCTAGATTGAGGCAGGTATAGTCTATTTTTATGTCGTGTATTTAACGCGTGAGTATCACTAACTTTCATAAACTTTTTATTATTTTTAAAAACGAATAAACAAATGTCGTAGATGTAAATCGAGGGTAAAGTCAGCATTTTATATTTTTTAACTTGTCCATAGGAAAGTTTTATGAGTTTAGAGATATGACCAATTTCACGTATTACGTAGACGTGACTAATCCTGAAACATAGTCATGCAACCAAGTATAAATAACACTGGTATCATACAAAATAATATTAAAAAAAAAAAAAAACTTTGGCTTACAAAGTAAAAAGTGTTGAATAATTTCGGCGGGCTGGTTAGAACCACGATAGCTCAATTGGAAGAGCACCTGACCCGGAATGTCAGAAGGGTGCAGGTTCAAATCCTGCTCGTGGAAATTTTTTCAACATTTGTGTTTTTGTAATTTGTTCGCAACAAAATTTGCTTTAAAAATCATTTTGAACATTTTATAAAATAGCTTGCTTATTTCTTAACTGATCTTTAATATTTGTAAAAATATTATGATCGGATGTTAATGACGGTAGTTGTTGACATTGAATGGGCGCCTTTGGCTTACAAAGTAAAAAGTGTTGAATAATTTCGGCGGGCTGGTTAGAACCACGATAGCTCAATTGGAAGAGCACCTGACCCGGAATGTCAGAAGGGTGCAGGTTCAAATCCTGCTCGTGGAAATTTTTTCAACATATTTTGTGTTTTTGTAATTTGTTCGCAACAAAATTTGCTTTAAAAATCATTTTGAACATTTTATAAAATAATATTTATGAAGATTTACTTTACCATACAAAAACTCAAATTTATTTCATTACATTATTTTTGTTCAACCCTTACATGTTTTGAATTCTGTTTCATTTGGACGATGAGGTTGTCAACCAAGAAAAATGTGTTAGCTAAACCTAGTTGTCACTTTGCAATTTTACTAAGTAACAAACAACCTTAATGTCTCTGCAATATGGTGCTTTTCAGGTATGTTTATAATATTCTGGGATCCTATGCTCGTGACCTATTTGCCATATTCGGAATTATACAGGTATTACCAAAGACTACAGGTCTGTAAATGTCTAAATTATAAGCCTTACGAACACGCATTTAAGGTCTAAATTCACTCTTTGGATAAACGCTGATATAGGACACGCCCGTTCTCTCAGCAGCTGGTTTAAAACTGTCACCAAATGTGACACCTTTTGTCACCTTCCCGAAGCTACCATCATCGATCTTGCCCAATTTGGTGACTTTGCCAAGTTTCTTCGCTTTCTTTCTTAGGCGAACTTCTCCAATTTTCTTTTTAAAACTCGTTTTGGCGTCGCCAAAAGTAGCCTTTTCGATTTTAGCGTCGCCATCTTGTATTTTGTTACGCTCTTTTCGCTTGTAGTAGAACACCTCCCATGCCAAAGTTATCATTGCCAGACCTAAGCCGAATAGCGTTGCTATAAATACGCCACCTGGTAAAAAAAAACAAATCAGAAACAAAATGGTGGATTGGTAATTTTGTTTTATTTTCGTTTGTGTAGCTTTGAATTTTGAATTTTGAATGCTTTTAATTTAGCGATTAGCACTTAAAAATAAAAGGTAAAAAATTGTAGCAATTCCAGACCGAGCTTAATAAGCAAGCAAGATTACGTCCGGGTTCCAAATCTTACCCAAACTCTCCAGGGTAATCCCTTCTGACTCGTCGGCATCAGGGCAAGCTTGTCGGGCAGATTCGTTCCAATATCTGTGAAAAAAATCGAAATGCTTGATGAAATTTTAGCAGCTTTTAAAGCTGTGACCTTAATATTTCACTCTATCTCAAAAGTAGCATTGTTCCATGGTTAGTCACTTTGTCCTCAGCTACCAACGCCATATCTATCGACAGCTGCTCCTAGAACCACTCCTTTTGTAAGTCCAGCAGCACGTGACTCCTTAACTACCAACGCCATCTATCGTCATTGGCTAGGTATACTTACTTAGCTCCAAGCTGCTCAAAGAACCGTTCTTTCTGCAGGTCAGCAGTGCTCTGGACACGTGTTCCTGCAGCCGCGAACCCTGCTGCACCGCGACAGCGTATGGTTGCTCAGCGAACACTTCACCCACTTCCGTGAGGCTCAGTTGTACGTGCGCTTTATTAGTTATACTGTCCTATCTTAAATGAAGTCGGTTAATGGATCAAATTCAAAAAAATCAATAGACACTTGGTCGCCAGCTACTCTAGAAACTCAAGAGCTACTCTGAAACTACTCATTTTGCTGATCTAGCAGCGTGTGTCCCATTAGCTAACAACGCCATCTACCGCCACAATACTGCATTTGCTTGGTCGTTAGCTGTTTCTGGTGTTCCAGGAACCACTCCTTCTTACTTACTCCATTGGCGCAGGGAGGGACCTAAAATGAAACTTGACTTCCGATATGAGAATGCTCCACTTTCCCTCGTCCATTGCAGGCTCCTTCTGCAGCGTATTAATAACTAACGCCATCTATCGCCACTACAATGCTACTAACTTAGCCGCAAGCTCTTTCAAGAACCTCTCCTTTTGCAGGTCCAGCAGCACGTATCTCCTTAGCTTCCAACGCCATCTATCGTCACTATATGGTATTTGCTAGGTATTCTCTTGGCCAACAACCGTTCTTACTACTAGTCTAGCAGTACTCTGGACAGGTGCTCCAGTTAGTATGTGTGGCATTAGTTACTAACACTCACCATCTATTAACACTACAATTACCAAGCGTTCCATCCGTTTTTCCAGTTGTTCCAGGTTCCGCTCCTTCTGCAGCCAATAAGCTATCAACGCTATCTATCGCCACAACAATGGTACTTACTTAGCCGCCAGCTGCTCCAAGAACCGCTCTTTTTGCAGGTCCAGCAGTACGTATCTCTTTAGCTACCAACGCCATCTATCATCATTAGCTAGGTATACTTACTTAGCTCCAAGCTGCTCCAAGAACCGTTCCTTCTGAAGGTCTAGCAGTGCTCTGGACACGTGTTCCTGCAGCCGCGAGCCCTGCTGCACCGCGACAGCGTATGGTTGCTCAGCGAACACTTCTCCTACCTCAGTCAGGTTACAGTTACGGGTGACCTCGTATCTGGTGATTATCCACACTTGGAAGTTATATCGGAGTCTTTTACCCAACCATTGAAAGAAACAAAGAAAGAAAAAATAAAGAACATTTATTAACAACACACATACATACATAATATACAAAAATAAATGAGGCATAGTGGACATACAAGAGAAAAAATGAGATGAAACAAAATAAGTAATAAAAAAGAAAACAAATAGTGTAAAGTTAATTGGAATCGGGACTTCTTGGCGGGAAAGTGAAGAGTCATGTCTGCGGTTTTATTTTATTTTCGAAAATTTGTGTTATATCGAATATTAATGTGAAATAATGGTGGATTATTAACCGTTAAGTGTTCGTGAGTGTGCATGAGTGTTGGCAAATGAAACAAAACAGTGCAACGTCACTTTTCAAATTCTCTCAAGAAGTCCGCCCGAGGATTTAGTAAAGCCCCACATCTTTACTGAGATACTCGAGGGGTTGGGGGGTATATCATTTCTCACTTCTCATTTCTATTATCATTCATCATCATCATACAAGAAGGAAATATTGTTTATTTATGTATAACTTGTAAGAAAAATTACTTTGACCCTGGCTAAATGTGCTGATCGTACGAAGCCATCAACTAAAGGAAAAAAAATTGGAATCAAAGCCTGGCGGCTTTAGGTCTAAGACCGGTGATCTTGGCCATTACACCACCATCTTAAATCAAGCGCAACCTCGTTGTTAAATAATAATAACGTTTTTAGAGATGCAGCAATACCTTTCTTTAACAATTTAAAAAAACTTTTTAGAAATTAAGTAAGTTAGGTAGGTCTACACTGTTTACGATTTTACTCGCAATTTAGTTTTTAATTATATTTTATCCAGCCAGACGTACCCTGAAAAGAGTTGTATCGTCAGGATAAAATAACATAGTTATGTAAAAAATTAACGCAAATGGATTCGCAACATGAAAAATTCTTGTAATTTTTTCAATGTAGGTATACTTAGTGTAAAAAACTTTGAAAAGAATTATAACTTAAAACTTTTACATTCTAAAAACTCACTTAATTTCAGCAGAGTCGTGTATGAACGCAAAGTCTGCGTCTGTGTGCTCATTGACTTGCCGGAATCCAGTCTTGGCGTCCGGCACGGGTTCTATAAAATGGGAATTTCAAAATGGCCATATTAACTACAAATTATGCTTTGGCTCTCTCTACAATAATTAAGTTCAGTAATGACAGCAGAATTCAACGATCGAAACTAGATCATCTATATATATATATATATATATATATAAGGACATGTCCTGACTGATTCATAATCGCCGAGCCGAAACCGCTGAAACTAATTAGATGAAATTTAGACTATAGGTTAATTGAGTGACGTAACCAGCTACTAAGAAAGGATTTTACGGAAATCATACCCTAAATAGGGGATGAAAGTTTGTATGAAAGTTCATCAGTTTTGAAGTAAAATGCATGAAAATTGGTATTTGGCTTTTTGAAAAGAAATAAAGAATGACGTGTTTCAGGAATTTTGTTTATTTTCCTTTAGAAGAGTAAAAAAGGGAAAAAGGTTTTTTTGGGTAAATTGTTATTTTTAAAGTTTATTATCTATAAAAATGAATAGTTTAATTGATCTATAAATTTTTCGATAGAAATAAAAAAATGACGTGTTTTTGCACTTTTCGAAAAATCTTCCCTAGAGGGGTGAAATAAAGGTAGAAAATTTGTATGGAAATCTGTCATTCCTTAAATTTCGGTATTTGGCCTGGTTAGAAACTATGAAGTGTTTCAGGATTTTTGGAAAATGATCCCTTAAGTAGGGGATGACAAAACGGACCAAAATTAATTATACAGAGTGATCTTTATTACGTTGTTTTGTGTTAGACACTTTTTACTAATTCTAGCTCGCATGGATGGGCTTTTTAATGATAAAAAAATAAAATCATAATGTTGAAATGTCGTGACATGTTTAGTTGTCTAACTCTTATTAGTTATTCCCTTATGATATAATTTACCTTTAATAAGTTTGGCTTTTATTACGAATAAACACAAGTCGTGAAGCCCACGTGAGCAAAGCCGCGAACAAAAGCTAGTAAGAAATAAAAGAATAACAAACTATCATCGAAGATTCACTTACATTAAGCCCTCGTAACTCAACCCTCACAATAGACCTTAGAGGAGTGGGAGCGGCTGAAAATCAGCGCTGTCCTATGTCAGCACTAGCTGAGCCGCCTCCATTTGCCTTCAAAATTTATATAATGATCTACCCATGTATGTTCTTCCATGAAGTATGTGTATCTAATGTTTTTTCTTTAGTTATAAGTATGGAATTGTTACCTACATACCTACTAGTTTTTTTTTGAAAGCAATAAACGTATTTATTTATTTATTTATTTACATTTATTACCATAATAATTATAAGTTTTGTAAGCATCGCAAAGTATACACACACACCCGTAATAATAATAGTATCAAGACCGAGTCTGGCGAAAATCTAGTATAGGCATTCTCACGCATATGTCAGCTGCTGCCTGCCGCATAGCTTCGCGCTGCTCATCGATACCTTCGCCCTCATTGGAACCGAACGCTTCCAAGGCCGGGGGCATGTTTGCACTCATCAACCACGACGCCCGGCCGAAGAATGACGACGGGACCCGAGAAGACGGTGCGGCGGGGAAGACGAGACGGCCATCTTGGAAATTCGCGCGCGGCCAACTCGATTATACGCATTTTCATTTTGTTTTTCAATTAATTAATTCTCAAATTGTATACGCAAGATAAACCAGCACTTCTTTCAAAGTTAATAAATTTGTCATTGAATTCGACCTGTCTAACTTGTAAACGATTATCACTAACATTTACATGTAGTAATGTTTCTTTGGTTACAGTATATATGTATATATATAGTATGGTATTCTGGTTTTGATTACTTATCGACTTTTGCTGATGAATTTACTTAACACCTTAGAATAATAACGCCTAGAAGCCGAGTACGCGCACGGCGATTGAGGCAAGTTTAACCAAGCCATATGTGGCTTGGTTGGCCGAACGGCTCGCTAGTATCCAAGGTCACGTCGTGTCGTAAGCAGCTCCGCAATTTTTGTTTATAATGACGATTTGTGCCAAAAAGGATGCTTTCACAAGTCAGAATCTTGCAAAAAGGATGCTAAGATTACATTTCACCTGTAAGAACAGCTAATCAATGTCTATTTTTTCGTAAAATACGATATTAATGTTCGTAAATTTGTAATAATTATGTCATTCCATGTATGTTTTGTTAGATGTAGGAAAACTTTTACCCCATTTTATGTTCCGAGTTTTTTTTATTTAGAGTTGTTTTTATCCAAGTCTAGAGTCCAAGAAAGACAATTTATCACGATTGCTGTTATCAAAGTGCCAGTTGCATATTTAGAAAATAGTTACAGCTACAAGGATTTTAAACTGACATGCTGAAAAAATGTTATAACAGTATTTTTTTCTGATAAGACTGATTTTTGTGCAATAAAGTAAATGAATAAATATTGGCATTCTTATTTATCACCAAACATTGTTACATTTACATAACATTACATGTACATGTTTTCGTGTTATATGTAAGTATCTTTAAATAAGTAGCTAATGATATGAAAATTGTGGTAGTCGTAGCTTCACCGCCATTTAACTTAAGGCTCGAAATAATATTCAATGCATAATGAGATAAAATTATGCTTCCAAATAGTTTAAGAGAGAAGTGGCGGTCCATTGTCTCTGCCTATCCCTCCTGAGGGATTGAGGCGTGACTATTTATGTATGTATGTACCTTACAATTTTTACTTTTTTAAATAATAATCACAAACTTAAATGAAAACATCTTAATGTATATAACAGTTAATATTATTAATGTATGCCGTTAATATAATCAAATAATATGTAATAATTATAGAAGACAATTTTCTTTTTGTGACTATTGACTTTGTGGCTATTTTCACATAAAAAAATTAAAGTAATTAAAAAAATCAAATGTAACAACAATACAATTTTTAAACTATGAAACAAGATAAGAGTTTAGTAACTTACCCATTTACCCCGAGTTTGGGGAAATTAACATTTTACTTGCAACATTTATTCGTACGGTTGTGTGTGTAATGACAAGCTGCTGACGCACACGACGGAGTATTTTGTGCCTCAATATTTTGACGAACTTTGTTTGACACTATCGTTCTAGGCGTTATTATTCTAAGCTTAACACATAAAGGATGTAAAATAAAATACTGTCTAAAGAAAATCTTTAAAAGTGCCTCTAAAATATACCTGAAGCGTTGATAGCGAGCAGTATATGTCCATACTGTTCCCTGATAGGATAGTCCCACACGCGGTACTGCGCTTGGTCGGAGGTCGCATTCAGGGTGATTTCCTTCCACACCCTGCAACATTGCAGAGTTTTTTATATTTACATGACACAGTATAAAACAATGTCGCTCCCACTGTCTGTACTCTTAGATCTTATACTTAAACTTCGCTACGGATTTGAATGCAGTTTTCAGCAATCTAAAGAGTAATCAAGAGGAAGGAAGGAGGAACTCGATGACGCAGTGGTTAACGCGCCCGGTTTACGGTTGCTGAGCTTAAGCTACTTTCGCAAAGGCCGGTCATCGGATGGGTGACCAAAAATTTATCATCTCTAGCTCCTCCGTGTTTCAGAAGGCACGTTAAGCCGTTTGTCCCGGCTGCATTAGCAGTCGTTAAAAACCACAAATCTACACTTTGTGGTTTTCGAATCCCGCTTGAGGAATTTTTTTTTCAACACTGTCTTTTTCAAATTGTAATTTGTTCGCAACAATATTTGCGTAAAATTATATGAAAATAATCATTTGTACACATAATTCTCAAAGGTATAGGATACTTTTTACTAAAAAAAGTGAGTTTTATTTTTGTTTGTTTGTTTGATACGCTTTCACGCGTAAATATTTAACGATTTGTTTGTATTGTTGTCATAGAAACTGCCAAAGCAGCACGAAGTCCGCCGGGTCAGCTAGTACAAAATATTACAGTTACATAAAAAATAGAGTGGTACAATTTACAGATTGTGGCGGGCCGATGCCTGAAGTAGAAAGTTTTCCGTAAATACAGATTATCGACCCTCCACCCCAATCAATGGTCAGGAAAATAGGTAACCTTTGAACAATCGTTACAATCGTTTTTCTTTTCTCTTCAAGAAAGACGATAAAGCCACAATAACTGTGCAAAAATAATTTAAATATCGGAACTATTCATGTTTATAATTTATTTATTGTAAGTACGGCTCATCTCCGTGTGGTGCCGGGGTTTAAGAATTGCATCACCCTATCTCTTCCCGTGGGTGTCGTAGAAGGCGACTATGGGACCATTCCAGAGGATGGGCAGCGGCGTCTCTCTGTGATTATTCTCACCTTACTGCGATCGCCAACCCGCCTGCCAAGCGTGGCGATTATGGCAAATTCCCCTCAAAATGATTTATCCTTGAGGGAGGCCATTGTCCAGCAGTGGACGTCTTTTGGGCTAAGATGATGATGATGATGAAGTATGGCTCACAATGTAAAACTTTTGAAAAATTATACACACATTAATCTTTTGATAGTAGAATATATCTATCTAAATACCTTTAAACGACCGATTCTTATGCATATGTATAAATTCTGAATCTTAAAAACGGCTCCAACGATTTTCATGAAATTTAGTATGCAGGGAGGTTCGGTGCAATAAATCGATCTATATAGCTAGGTATCATTTTAAGAAAACGTCTTTTTATCTGTAAAAAAATACCGAGAAAAAATACTCGGTCATCCAGGTAATAATATAATGAGTGAATGAATATATGAGTGAGAAGGTAGAAAAAATTTACAGGTACTTGAATTTCTTAAGTTCTTAGGTACCTAACATTGAAATAAAAGTAATACAGAGTACAGAAGTGTGTTTATTTTAAGTGAACACAGAAAATCAAGGAAACCGTGAGCAGGCATCGATTCCATTCGTTGGCGGTTTGCAAATTCAAATTCAAATTCAAATTAAAAATCATTTTATTCAGTTTAGGCTACAAGTAGCTCTTATGAATGTCACTATGCCATCGGTTCGTAAGTCTACTCTGGGCGGGAGATCTTGTACTGAGAAGAACCGACAAGAAACTCAGCAAGTGTCCAGATCTTTTCTCCCTTACAGCGTCAAAAATATTGGAAAATGCCCGATCATAGCAGGACACTTTCCATTACAAATAAAAGAGCAAGAGCAAAAGAAAAGAGCTAGCAAACTGCTTAGTATGGGTATAGACAGGTCCACAATCCTTCCATAGCTATGAGATTTTAATTAACAAAATATGTGTATGACATGATTACCTGTAAAGGGTGTCTTCCGCAAACTTCATGTTGATAAAGTATTGGTGGATGGTAGAGCCTTCCACCACGGTGTAGTTGATCCTAGACTGGCGGGCCAGCTGCTCCAAGGACGATACTGGGGTCTGCACGTTGAAAGTATATTTAACTACAAGACAATACTTTTTTAAAAGCGTATGCAAACTCCCACTCACCAGCATACGCCTACATTTTTGCAAACACAAATACGTAAATGGTAGTAACTACGTTTTAAATAAATGAAACGTAAATTCAAGAACTTAAAAAATAAATTACACAGCCTTGTCACAGATATCATAGTGTTGCTTTAAGAGTATCCTGGTTTGCAACCGCGCCCCCGAGCAAGAGACCTCTTCTGTAGTCCAGACCCACAGATAGGAAACCCATTTTTAATATATTCTGAACCACATACCTGCATCCTCTCAACAGTTAGGAACGCTGCCAGATTAGCAGTGAATGTAGCCAACATCAGCACCACAAACAACCAATAAGCAGCCACCAAAGTCCTGCCAGAAAGAGCCTTAGGCGCCTCCCCCCCTCCTTGGGGGGTGAATGAAGTCAGCGCGAACCAGAAGCTTTCTTTCAGGGTGAACTCTCTGTGGAGAGAAAAATATTATGTGACTGTATCTTAGCCCCAATGGAATGTCTTTCTTCCGTGCCAGTGGTATCACCAACAACTTCAAACTCACGATTTTTTGACAAGGAAAAACGCAGACATTGGAGCTAGAAGCGACCTGAGTTCTGACTTCTGTGAGACTCTCCTCCCCTCGACCAATTATGAAAAGCGGAGAACCTTGATGTTCTGCAATGACTTGCTTTTAACTAGTTTCCCAAAGTCATGTTGACGAAAGCAGGCTACCGACACTCTTTTAAACCTTGAAGGAAACACCTGGATTGCTTTGGCTTCTAGTCCTCGGGAGAGGAGGTCTATCCAATTGCCAAACCTGGTACTATCTCTTCTCTACCATGGGGATGGCTCAGATTACGAACGGCAAGCATCAAGTACAACCTATCAAGGAACCTGGTCAGTAACTCACCTGCATGGATAGGGGTACGCCTCTGGGTTGTTCCTGTGTTCCAGTTCAAAAAGTACAAGTTCCAGTAAAGTTACAGAATATAGAAGCATAACTGTCGGAACCATTTAAAGGATCAAAGATCAACTTCTATAATAGGCTCCGGTGGCCGCTTTCCATCAAGCGTCCTTGCTGTACGTAGTCGCTACGAACTTTTCCACCCCAAACTCACCTGCATGGGTAAGGGTATGCCTCCGGGTTGTTCCTGGCTGAGTAGGGGGAGTATTTGTCCAGCAACCAAATCATGAAACCGGTGAGCACCAGCGCGGCCACGATGCTCAGCCACACCTCGGTACGGAGGACCGTCATGAACTTGAAAAGGGAGGTCTTGCGGATAGGCTTGCGGATTGCTAGTGGGATAAGAGCGTGTTTCATCATCATCATCTTCATTTCAACCAAGAGTCGTGTACTGCTGGACGAAGGCCTCCCCCAAAGATCTCCCCAACGACCGGTTTTGTGCTGCTCGCTTCCTAAGCTACCCGCGATCTTCACCTTGACACGATCTATTACTAGCTCGTTCCATGTTCCTTTCCCTATGACTGGAAATACCACAGTGAGAACGGGCTACAAACCACCAGTACCCAGTGCGGTGCGGTGGTTGATAACGAATGCTAATGCAGCCGGGACCGACGGCTTTACGTGCCTTCTGAAGCAGAGCTCGAGATGATACATTATTGGTCTCACAGAATATCGGCGTGAAACAATGGCACTCGTTGCTGTTGTGTTTCGTCCGGTGAATGAAAGTACCGGAGGCCCATCTCTCACTCCTCCCCCCTCCCAATTCCTTCTCAAGATCCAACTCCTTCCTCAAGGCCGGCAACACAACTGCGATTACTTTCCATCAGGTGACCCGCCTGCTCGTTTGCCTCCTTTTAATATTTGAAAGAAAAACCCATCCGATGGCCGGTCGCAGGCAGAGCGTGATTACCACAGCGCTATTATGCTCCTCGGCACTCAAGAAAAAAGGGGCGACAATTACAGATCAAATTTTATCCCCATGAGTGCAATAAAATAATGCCTTGGCTTTGACTTTGAGAGCTAAATGGAAAGATAACCTGTCTTACCAATGAGTATTCCCGTCTGCTCGAAGTATGGCGCCACAAAATCTATAACCTCTTCTCTCTCCGCGGTCATTGTTAACGCAGACACAGCCATATCTGTCTCCTGTGTAACACAACCCAATTGAATGGGCGCTTTGGCTTTCAAAGTAAAAAGTGTTGAATAATTTCAGCGGGCTGGTTAGAACCACGATAGCTCAATTGGAATAGAGCACCTGACTCGGTATGTCAGAAGGGTGCAGGTTCAAATCCTGCTCGTGAAAATTTTTTCAACATTTGTGTTTTTGTAATTTATTCACAACAAAATTTGCGTTAAAAATTATTTGAACATTTTATAAATAGCTTGCTTACTTCACTGATCTTTAACATTTGTAAAAATATTATGATCGGATGTTAGTGACGGTAGTTGTTTTAATTATTTTTTTTAAGTGTTCATATTATACCTGGATAGATGGCACTAATGTCGCTCTAAAGCATTTCAAAAAATCAAAAAGCAGTGACAAAATTCAGCGCTTACGTCAGCCTTCCCGGTAGCATAATGGTCAGTGCAGCCGCCCGGGTTGCGGAAGACCCAGGTTTGATTCCTGGCTGGGTCGGGTGGGCGTTTAATTTTTTCACTGTATTTTTATATAAATATATTTAATTTGTGTTTTTGTAATTTGTCCGCAACAAAATTTGCGTTAAAAATTATTTGAACATTTTACATTTATTTACCCCTCTCATGAGATCGCCAACCACTCCATCCCAACTACCGTTCGGTAGCTTCCTGCCGAAACTGCCCGATTTGGGAGTAATGATTTCGTATTCGAAATCTATTGTCTGAAAATAAATCATCATCATCAGCTCATATTATGTCCCCACTGCTGGGGCACGAGCCTCCCCTATGGATGGATAGGGAGAACGGGCCATAAACCACCACGCGGGCCCAGTGCGGATTGGTGGTTATTAACGACTGCTAATGCAGCCGGGACCAACGGCTTTACGTGCTTTCCGAAACACGGAGGAGCGAGAGATGATACATTTTTAGCATTTTTGGTCACCCATCCGATGACCGGCCTTTGCGAAAGTTGCTTAACCTCAGCACTTGCAGTCCGAGCGCGTTAATCACTGCGCCATCGAGCTCCTCCTCAAAATAAATGACTATTAATAATTACCTAATTAATGAAATGGAGTATCTATGAACTATATTATTTACACTGCTATCTGTAAAAGAATGCTATGTTGTTTATAGAATAATAAAAATATGTAGAAGACTGCATCCTTTTTTCTAACAATCTATGCATTTCAATATGAATATATGTAACTAAATATAACTTCACACTAATATTATAAATGCGAAAGTTTGTGTGTATATTTGTTGCTTCTTCACTCTGCAACGGATGGATGGATTTGGATGAAATTCGGCATACAGATAGTTTATAACTTGGATTAACACATAGGTTTTCGTTTTATCCCGATATTCCCACGGAAACGGGAACCACGCAGGTGAAGCTGCTATAAATTACTAGCGGCCGCCCCGCTAGTAATTTATAATAACAATAGCATTTCTAGTATTATAAAACTTAAGTAAATTACATTCAACATAAGTCTGAGCATTAAGACTTTTTTCGTCTTGTTTAAGTTTACAAATAAAACTCATAAGTTGAGGCTGAAATCGATTCAGTGGTCAATTATATTACAGTAGGTATAACAAGAAAAATAGGAACCTCCTTCTTTAGGAAATTAGTAAAAGTTTTTTTTCGGAAGTGCTCAGTCTAGCAGTTTCAGTTTACCTCAGCCAGTTTAGCGATCAGGTCGATGCAGTACCCCTCATACAGAGGTTGGTTGTCCTCATTGTACAGCTGCTCGCCAGAGTCAGGGTCCAGCTTTGGCAGAGTCCATGGTACAGCCTGCGTCATTGGGAAAGGTCATCAAATATCCTTTACCATATTAAAGGCATAACAAATGCTCCACAAAGTAAATAAGTAAGTAAGAAGTGTGTCATGATCTCAGTCATAAGACCTCCACTGCTGCGGACAAAGGCCTCCCCCAAGGATCTCCACAATGTCCGGTGTGTGCTGCTCTTATCTGGAAGTTTCCGGCGGCCTTCACCACCAGGCGCGCCATCTTCCTTTGAAAAGACCTACTTCAGAAGGGTCTAACACTCACCGGAGCAGTTCCGATTCTGAAGAACATCTTCAGCGGCTCTAAAGTCACCCCGGGGAGCAGCTTGTACTCCTCGTCAGCGGACCAGGTAGCTACGGTCTGCAGACCCTCATCTGGCTTGTACGCGGAGAGATCGAAGCTGGAGCGTAGGAACACGCCTAACCTGGTGGGTTTAACCAGGTCTGGTCAACTAAAGCTTTTAACCTTTGAACTTTTTATCACGATCATCATCATCAGCCTATAATGTCCACTGCTGGACATAGGCCTCTCCATTCTCCAAGTGCACGCCACTGAGCACGATACGCGGCTACTCTCATTGAATGTTTTTCGATCTTTGCGATTTATTTTTCCAAATAAAGTTTTGAATTAATAAATGAAAATCTTTATCTTTTTTATATAAATCTTCTGTGCATGTGTATGTTATTGAACTCCTTCTAAACGGCTGGACCGATTTGGATGAAATTTTCTGTTTGTGTTCAAGTGGGATCCCATCATGGGATACGGGTGTTCTTAAGCGGACGAATGATTTGTTTGTTTTGTTGTCCTGGAAACTGTCAAAGCGGTACGAAGTCCGCCGGTCAGCTAGTTATTTATAAGAACGGAGATAAGAGCATACACAATAACCCCAATTATCGTAGCAGTATTACCCAGTGTGCGAAAACAGTTTTTGTCGAAAAAAAATCATGGAAACATTTTCTGGATGACATGCTAGGAAGGTCTCAATCTGCTATTCAATTGCCAAAGTCAAAATACAGTTGCTGACAACTAGTAAATAGCCTATAACTGTCCCACTGCTGGGCAAAGGGCTCCATCATTGAAATCAAGTCATCACTACAATTGATGGGTAATGGTTTAATCACCACGCTTGCCTAATGTGGGTTGGTGATCAGAAACCCGGGGTGTTGCTCCTGACCCTTATTTTTAAAGATTTATAAACAAAATACAAAAAATGTCCTAAAGGGACTCCACTAAAAAGTTTTATAGTACTTTCACGAACCTCTCAACATCCCAGTAGAATATAGAACCGTTATTTATCTCGCTATCCTCAGAGAACTGTCTGTAGATCCTCTCCCTTGTGCCATTGTTCTCTGACCCCAGGTTGTCGCAGTCTACCTTGGTAGGCATCGAGGGTGGCTCATGTTCCAGCTTAGAGAACACCTCAGAAAGGTATTGTATAAGAGCGGTGAGGATGTACTGTTTCCTCTAGAAAGAAAAATATTATTAAATTTTAAAGTTCATCATAATCATCATCATCAGCTCATTGTTTACGTCCCCACTGCTGGGGCACGAGCCTTCCCTTTGGATGGATAGGGAGAAGGGGGTCATAAACCACCACGCGGGCCCAGTGCGGTGCGGTGGTTGTTAACTAGGAGAACGGAGAAGCTCGATATGATACATTTTGGTCACCCATCCGATGGTCATCTGATGAGGTCTTTGCGAAAGTTACTTAACCTCAGCACTCGCAGACCGGGCGCGTTAACCACTTCGCCATCGAGCTTCATTGAGCTCGAGAGAGAGTTTTTTAATTAATTTTAATTTCTCAACGGAGAAACACTAGGCCTTCATCGTCACTTTGTTGGTGATCCACCTGATGGTGAGAAGGTGGAAAAGGAACTAGGAAAAATATTGGTAAGAGCCCAGCAAGTATCGGTAGGCTCATGTCTAGAGCAGGACAACCCTTCCCCCTTCTTAATATACATTGTTCTTTGTTTTACGCCTCGCGCAGACATGCGTTCAAGTTTGATTTTTTTATTACGGTTTTCTTAGGGGTAAGCACTTAGCCTGTACCTCACCTGATGTTAAGTGATGATAAGGCCAAAGGTGGAGCGCACTTTACCCGGAACCCTTAACCATTGATGCACTGGCTATCTTATCTCTAGCTGCCGGAACACAACAATGCTACAAACATTGATGTTATGACGACATATTTAGTTAAGACGGTGGTAGCTAGCCAGGCGGGCAAACAAGCCCTACCACCAACCAAACTGAGCACAGAAAGTATCCCCCCGCTGGGCTGTCGGATAATGGGGTCCTTATGCTACGCCAGTGTTAGGCCCCTGGTTTATTTGAATTAAAAATCAAAATAGTCAATAAGTTAGTAATTCTTGTTTCTCAAAACTCATATACCTATTTATCGATTATCGGTTAGTGATCTGGCAGGAACAAGGAGGCTCCATCCAGCCCAATGGTAAAGAAAGGGCCTGTCCCTCCGCTATGAATCGAGCCCGGGACATCTGACTCTGATGATCTCTCTGATCTGGATCTGTGGTCTTTACCACTAAACAACACATTACTCTTCACTTTACATACAGCCCTACCTTAAAAGAAAATACATTCTCCCCTACCTTTATATCAGATGGGCAGCTGCAGTCTTCCTTCAAACCCAGCAGCTTGCAGCATTCGTCTGGACCCAAGTGTAGGACCATAGTCGGCAGCACTAGCTGTGAGTAATCCAGGCTATCCTTGGAGTAGTCAGTCAACACTAGGTTCCAGCGGTTAGCTCGACGGACTAGCTTCTCTTTTACAGCCTGTGAAGAAACTTTTTTAACAATATTTAACTCGGCTAATGATGTTAAGTGGAAATGAAGTCCAGACGCGAAGACAACTGGTGCAGCGTGAAGACGACGCAGCATCAGTCGCCATCACCCTGCCAGCCCACAAGACGCTTCTTCACGCCTCGTTTGAAGGACTTCATGTCATAGGAATATAGGGAAATGTGTGTTAGTAAGCTATTCCATCTTTTGGACGTGCGAATCCGACTTATCAGGAAAATATTGCAAATGAAAATTGAGCTCTTGAAAAAGAAGACTTACTTCAGATGGGACTCCAACCTATAATCATAACCAGGTCTTAAAATACCGATATACCTTGTGTCCGATCCTAACTCACGGATGCCAGGCTTCAATTCCTCGAAGATCTGGACTTATATCAACAGTTGCCAAACTTCGTATATAGGAAAGATGTGCTGAACTGATTTATTTATTTATTACTTATTACAACGATTAACACCAATTACAGTAAATAGTACAAAGGACAATAAAAGAAATAACAAAAATAGAAAAGAATAAGTAAAGTCTCACACTCATCTTTCTCGCAAAACAATATACACCTATTTAAGACCTCCTTCCATCTATCCGCAATTCCGCATACACATCACATTCAGATTGATCAGCCAGGAGTCATAGAGGGGAGTAAGCACGCGCTGCGGTGCGGCGAGGTAAACAGTCTGCACGACCGGCCTACGTATCGCCTGGGACGTACAGCTGGCTTAAGTTGATATGAAGATCGGAAGCATCAAGGTGACCACGGAGTTTTTAATCCCGGTAAGTATTTGGTCCTTCGCTCTACGTGCTCTGAGGGAATTAAATCCAAGATATCCCAGAAGAAATAAGGTGTGATATAAAATTAAATAAGAATAGTAAATGTAGACGCGCACTGTCCTTGCGGACAGATACAGAGCATGTCCCACATCCGGGACCAGTTCCCGCAGTTGTCATAGAGGGTAGCGTTCGGAAGACCCATGAAGCGGTCGAGAAAGTGCCTTCCTTTTTAAATACATAGTTATATAAATAATTGCTATCCACTGTTGGACGTACGCCTCTCCATTTTCTGTCTCCTTGACTCCTCGTGATAGGTTAAAAAATTATGCACGCTTAGTTTCGAAAATCGCAATTCAATATTTTGTGATCTTGCGTAGGTAATCTACATTTAACTGATTTAAGTCTTAGCAACATACCCTCCTATATGTGTCCATGACGAACCCACTGTCTCCGACTACCACGTAGAAGCTGGGTTCCGGCCTCATGGCCTTCAGGGAGCGCGCAGAGTCTTTGGTGAGGCCGGCGTGCACCCAGATCCTGACGTTGGACCGACCCAGTAGTTCGTACAGGGCTCTGTCCACCTCTGCGTATAAAGATTACGTTATGGGTAAGTAAATCTATACTATAATTTAATATTAATATTATAAAGCTGAAGAGTTTGTTTGTTTGGTTGAACGCGCTTATCTCAGGAACAACACTGGTTCGAATTGAAAAATTATTTTTGTGTTGAATAGTCCATTTATTGAGGAAGGCTATAGGCTATATTACATCACGGAGTGAAGCAGCAATGAAAAATGTTGCAAAAACGGGAATATATTTTTTTTAAAGCTTTCCTTGCGTGCGCTGCGTAAACGGTGAAAGTTAGTTAGTTACGCAAAAATCATGCATAACGAAATTGTTCCCCTTTAAAAGTTCTAAAAAAAATCCGCGACTTTTATTTGCAACCGATGGACATGCAGATTCATCTTTGCAGATGAATACCACAAATTGAATTAAATTTTTTCACTGTATTTTATATAAATATTTAATCTAAATTTAAGTTAAATTACAAAAACACAAATGTTGAAAAAATTTCCACGAGCAGGATTTAAACCTAAAATTATTTGAACATTTTATAAATAGCCTGATCTTTAATATTTGTAAAAATATTATGATCGGATAACATCCGATCATAATATTTTTACAAATATTAACGTAGTGACGGTAGTTGTTGACATTGAATGGGCGCCTTTGGCTTTCAAAGTAAAAAGTGTTGGATAATTTCGGCAGGCTGGTTAGAACCACGATAGCTCAATTGGAAGAGCACCTGACCCGGAAAGTCAGAAGGTGCAGGTTCAAATCCTGCTCGTGTAAATTTTTTCAACATTTGTGTTTTTGTAATTTGTTCGCAACAAAATTTGCGTCAAAAAAATATTATTATTTTAAGTTAAATTATTGATAATCAAAGGATGAGTACCTCTATAAGTCTAAATTATATTACAAACTGTTGGTTGAAGCATTTTAAATATGAAGAAAGTAAAGAGCCAACAAGTCTGCGCTGTTTGCCGACTAGTGTGTTAGGTGTGTGTGCGTGTGTGAATCCGGCTGGAATGTATTTAAATACCCACCGCTCTCACTATCCATCAGCAGAACAGCATCAGTACCGTTCCTACTCTCCAAGTAAGCATCTAAAGCTGTCAACAACTGCTGAGACCCCATCAGAGTTCTGACCAGCGGCAGCCCTGACTCTGACGAGAGCTGTTCCATTTGATCCCAAGGAGACCAGGATAGGTCTACTATTATGGATACGCCTTTGGAGACGGCGGCGCAGACTGAAAAGAAACAAGTTTCCTTGTAACAATGAAAGCGGAGGCACCGGTCTACTATCTAATTGTGCCCGTGCGTTCATTGTGAATGCTAAAGTATTGTACTAGTAAGTAAGAATCGGTAGCTGAACCTATAGATCGTTACATCATCATCGCTAGCTGATTTTATGTCCCCACTGTTGGTGCACAACTTTCCTTATGGATGGATTGGGAGAACGCCGCCCGGGCCATAAATCGACCTGGTAGGCTACTCTTGACGCAAACTCAATCTCAATACAATTCCAATGCGATTCATATGTATCGATATTGGGATAAGTTTCGCAATTTCAGAACGCCCCATCTCGATAATAATTTGTTCACTCAATTTCCACGCAATTTAATTCCAATATAGCGCTATTATCGCTTTTAAGAGTGCCAATTGAATTTTTTAGATTTGGGATTGGAAATTGATTATTGCAATTGTGTTTCAAGAGTAACCCACCAGGCCCCAGCGCAGATTGATGGTTGTTAATGACTGCTAATGGAGCAGGGACCAACGGCAACCGCTTTACGTGCCTTCTGAGGCACGCAGAAGACCCATACTGTCGTCCTAATGAAGAATGCAGTAAAGACGGACCTTAAGTAACCTCTTTACTGAACTCTTGGTTAGGGCGGCAGCGTAGATGCTTGGGTTCAACGCGACAAAATCGTGGTTCAATCCCCATCATAACTTCGTTAGACTAGTTACTGGCCACACTTAGGTGTGGCCAGTAAATAAGTATTTGTTTAGTGAAATCATAATTTAGGTACATTCTGGATGGGTTAATAGTACTATAGACAGGTTTTTTTTTTTAAATCACTGGCCTATTAACGAAAAAAGCAACTAGTTGCTAATTGTACAATGGATACCGCGACTGCTACTAGTTGCGGTTGCTAAATCGCTCAATGATCCCCGACTGTCACTTAGAGATCGGTAATAAGCCTGCCGCTCCCTCTAAATTTCCAACCCAATTTTTTCAACACACTTCCAAATTATTTTGGAAAATAACTTTTAAGTAAAAAAATAGTTTTTATTAAGCTCAATAGTTATAGGAAGCTTCTCTAGTTTGATGCTCGTGTCACTGTAAAGTTAAAAAAAATTAAATGAAACGATTTAAACACTTTCACTTTTTAAGATGCAAATGTATTCACTGCTAACGTCACTATTAATCACTATTTAAAACAATTTTTTGACATAGTCAAAACCATCTAATTTCGTGGTGCTGGCTGCTAACTTGACGCTCGCCATTCCGGGGCAATCTCTTTTGCGTAAAATTATACATACTTATCCTTATAATATTAACAAGATAGACCTTGGGGGATGCCTTTGTACAGGACGTCTTTTGGCTGAGATGACGTATTCTTTCGATCTGGGGGCCGTACCATCCTATTCTCGGAGCAGTTCAGGCCATTTTCGACCCCCTATAACTTTATTGTTGATAAAACTAGAAGCCAGAATTTTCAGTAACCAAGCAGGCATTGTATAAATACCGTATGTTTCAAATTTCATTCAATTTGAACCAGTAGTTTATGAATTATAACTGGTCAAAGTTTCTTAATTTTGTCACTCACTGACTGACCGATTATCAAAACTCTAAGGCACTTCTAGCAGACATAGAACCTTCAAATTTAGCACACAATGAGTGTTTAGTGTATAAATCAAGGAAAACTTAAAATATTTTGCAATTTCGGTCCAGTTTTCTAGATACACCAACTGCAGCTGTGCAACTGTGAGATAAGTACATTGTGTTTTCATGCGATGGCCAAATCAATCTATTTATTTAAAACATAAAAGATTTTTAATATTTTACGTTGCGAAAACGAAAATTAGTATGGCATCGAAGTAGCGCCTCCTGGCGGCATACGTAAAGAGATGGTTTGCCATAGAAATTCTCGTTTTCGTTAACGTGATCGATGGTGAATGAAACTCGCACTTGGCACCCTGGTGAACACGCAGCCGCTGAATGCGAGAAGCACAAACCCAGTCGTTGTGGAAATACTTGGGAGAGCCTTTTGTCCAACAGTCTTAGAATAATAATCTAAGCCAACAGTGGATAGATGTCTTTTGGCCAAGATGATGATGATGATGCTGATGATCCTTATAATATATAAGGTCACATTTTATCAACTGCAAATATTTTGAGGACAAATTCAACAACATATATAAACTATTTTTATGAAAAAAACCTTAAATTTGTATACGCTAGTTTTCAAGAAAAACGCCAAAAGACATTTCGATTAAAAAGAAAAATAAACTACTTGACAAACTACAAATCCACAAACAAAGGAGCCGAAAAAGAGAGGCCGCAACGGTTGGTTTAATGCTCTAAGCCGCAATGCCTTCACCGCTTACACGTGCTCACAGTATTACTATTTCATACAGTAGGGTATCGCCTTTGATCTGGGGCGATGCCGCCGCCCGCGTAGGTATCCACACGGTTGTTCGCCGATATGCAAGGGATGTCATAAAATTCGAAATCAAATAATCGTTATTTTTTATCAAATAATCATTTATTAACAAGAATAAACTATTATACATATTTACAAATGTTGCACTGCTAACTATTCACGTGAAGGTTTATTGTAGACTAAGTTTTTAACAATATAATGAATTCGCATTCGGACTGCTTAAAAAATGAAAAATAACAAGCCCAGAAATCTTAAATATAAACTTTAAAGAATTGATGCTTATAGAACCTCGTCTGTATTGGCACGTATTAGTTAATAATTGTGTTGTAAAAATGTTAATTATTCATTAATGAGAAGTTGGCAAAATAAATAAAAAAACTATTTAGTCATTCTGTTGTTGGAGCACAAAAATTCGGTCATTTATTCTTGTAGTTGGAGTACCCTGCACTTCACCAACAATATACATTTTACCATGTATGTAGCTACATACAATCCAACAAAGACAAAGTACAAGTTATTACGAAATTATAGAAAAAACTTACCTTGCGCCACGGGGAAATTATATATGAAATTTTAAATTCTTGTTGTGTTTCGACGTCGACTTACAACCGCATACATAACAATGTGTATGCACCTTTATATTCAATAGGAATCACTGAACGTAAATTTTAAAAAAACGTTTAAAACACGCAGTACGCGCACGTGGCTGCCCTTCACGGTAGCTCCCACAAACTGCGCTTGTTTGTGGGACACTCGCCGCGGCGCCCGCTTCCCCGCGGGTTCCCCTCCATTGCTCTGCGAAGTACGTTCGATACCCAACTGTATGCTTTTAAAACTGTGCACGTGCTCCTAGTTTCATTCAAAAAAACCGACAAAGAGACCGCTCTTAAAAATATTACAATTTTTGTGTCAGAAAAATTTTAAAAAAAACTACCCTGAATTTATTTTTAAATGCTAGGGCCTTATTTCTCTGATATAATTAGATGTTTTGTCAAAATATTTGCAGTTGATAAAAAGTGACCTTATATATAACTCACGCTTCCTATAACTCTCGTCTTCGTTTTCACGGTCTAGTTGCACAACGGAGTCACTGAGCCTCAATTCCGGATGTTGCTCCTCCGCCATTTTGAGTGCCTTCCCGATCTGTTGCGCCACATCCGGCTCGTGAATTTCTATTACGAAAACTGGTAGGTGATGCAAGCAAAATAAAAATGATTAGAATAGGACAAGATGTATGTTCATATCACATACAAAAAAGACACGTTAAATTAAGATCTTTTCAGTGAAAATTTAACGACGAGTACCTCTTACATTACATATACAAATAAACAAAATTGAATGTATGTGTGGCGGCGTCACCTACCGCATACGCCGCACATTACTCGACACTAGAGATGATAAATATATTCATTAACCATTAAAGTCAACTAATATAAAAAAATATCACTAACATTCAATAATTGAAATTAACAATATCAGTTGAATGGTTGAAAATATTAGTTAAGGCTAGGTATTCCTGCAGAGGCCGCACTATTGAGTTTTTTCAAACAATCTGAGACATAGAAAACAAGGTTTTAAATTCTGGAAAAAAAGTATGTATTAGTTAAGGATCTAATCTAGTGGAAGTCGCATTCAGTTACAAGATCCAATGAACTTCACTTGATAAAAAAAAATCCCAAAGTTACCCCTTTTTGTAATGTTTTTTCAATATGATGACTAAACTACTGATATTTTCTAATTATTTTTTGTACTCAATTGAAGACAATAATATTTCGCAGGGGAATTCGCAGAGTTTGACATGATAAAATGATTGTTTTATTTACTATGTTTAAATATCTACGAAATGCGCGAGTACGGCTGCTCGGCAGGCCCGATCAGTCGCGCTCGGGCGCTTACGGACGACGGACCTGTGTCAGTTTTTTCCGTGACTGCCAATCAATCCGTTTTTGTCGTAAATAATTATATAACTATTGCAAGTTATTCATAATGGGCAATAAACAATAAACGCTTACAAAGATTCATGCATTCATGTCTAAAACTTATATTATGGTTATAATTCGATAGTATAAGAATATCAGTATGACTATGTACTGAAGATCGCATCGCTACGATTTTTGATAATTCATATTTTGTCTATAGATATCGGTACCTCTGCCGGGTTGGATTTAGAAATAAGTCGCCTGAATCTGAGAAAACTGAATGCATAGGGGGCTCAGGGAAGCTCGTCTAAGATTCCCTAAAACAATTTCGGCTGCCGACGTTACGTTTGAATATTTTTAATAAATTTTTAAAATTCGTATAAAATGTACTGTGAATGCGTGAAACTATTTTCGATGCTTCTTTAGTCAAAGTCAAAGTCAAATATTTTTTATTGAAATAAACTTTAGAAAAGTGCTTTTGAATGGTCCAAAAATTTTTTAACCTACTACCCATTCTAATTGGTTCTATCAAATACAAGGACAGCTTCACGTTACTGAAAGACGACTCTGTCTGCTAGAAATCTGGGCTGGAGAAAATAAACTTTTGCTTACAAAACGCATCGAAAGGGACGATAATTTCTGGAAAACGCAAATGGAGCCAAAGTTGGTCCAATTTTACATGAAATGTTTAATGCCGGAAATGAGGATCAATCACATAATAGCTAATCTGATTTTTACTATATACATCGTATGCGCAATCAACTACTAAGCATTTTATTCATAAAATATTATAATCCGTCAAGAAATGAAGAAGTTATTAATGTTTTTCTGAATGGCTATTTTGAAACGCGCGCGCCTGCTTGCCACTCACGATGATGTCACAGTACATAAGTCGTGCGGACTCGTGCGACCGTATGTACGGGTCAAATCGTACAAGGAATATTTGGATCACTTCCCGAGGACCGATCGAGATGAAACTTGGTATATCTACGCAACTTCGATAGCAATTCAATAATATGGCATCATGGAACTGGTCTGATGATGCAGTCGGAAGGTGATCATAGGAACTGAGATTATAGAGTTTTATTTAACTCATAAGAAATTCACATTTCACTTACTGAGCTAACTAGAAACTTTGCAATGAAACAAGGTAACCCCGCCATATTTGTGCTTATTTTATTTGTCTTGATAAAAACTAACCTTGTGTGGTGCTCAAGATCTGATGATGAAACTGAAAGGAGGTCAGAGGAACTCCTAGACTGTACGTACTTACATGTTAAAAAGTTAAAAGTGAAAAAAAATTTAAAACAAGCTTTTTATTAAATTTTAACCGCTTCTGTGGTCTAGTGGCTAAGCCACCGGTCTTACACCCAGAGGTCCCGGGTTCGTTTCCTAGCGGGAGGTACATCTTTGTGTACCTACTCGGTTTGGCTGATAGTAGGGCTTGTTAAGTCCGCCTGGATTTTAGTTTTTTAAATAATTTCTAAGATGCTGTACTTTTTCGCAGACACATTAATAAGTAGGTACCTACTAACCTAAAGTAAAAAAAAATCGTTTTTTTTTGTTTTATATTTTGATATGTTTCATGTTTTGTGTTTGTGTTTTAAACGTTTTTTTATTTATTGATTTATCTTCTGTGTGTGTTAGCTGAATATTTTGTAAGTAAATAAAAATAGTCCTATCCGGGTCCTTCTATGTGCAAAATTTCATCTAAATCTTTTCAGCCGGTTCCACGTGATTGAGTAAAAAACAAATAATAAACATTTAACCGCCTCTGTGGTCTAGTGGCTAAGCCTCCGAACTTAGACCCAATGTCCCAATGTTCAATTCCTATCAGCAGCGCGTTCTTGATTTGTTTGGTGGTTGGGCTTGTTAAGTTCGCCTGGCTAGCTACCACCATCTTATCTAATACCGGCGCCATAATAAAAATGTTAAAAGCATTGTTGTATTCCGACTGTTTAGAAATCCTTTTGGGTCTTTTGGAACACAAAAAAACAATTTGACAACAATAAACAAATCGTATTTCTATTTATTTATTATTAAATATTATTTTTTAGTAATAAATATAACTTATGTTACTCAGGGATAATGTAGCATTCTAATAGTGAAAGAATTTTTAAAATCGGTTCAGTAGTTTTTGAGTTTATTCGTAAAATACAGTGGCGGGCGGCAAGCGGCAACTGCCGAGCTAGTGCGAGCGTAGCTGATGACGTCTGCGTTTTTGAGAATGCAGCACGAAAATCGCTCTAACTTCGTCATTTTTGGTCCAATTTCAATAATTATTTTTTGGTTAATTGGTTTTGATGTGACTGTAAATCTACATATTTAAATAAAAATTCTCGTTGATCTTCATTGTAGATAGTGACAGACAAGCACGTGGAATGCCAATAAGAACGTTGTCCTTACAAGATGACAAGGAAAATGTAAATTATGTAGACTCCACAGCCTTACCATATCAAATTTGCAACCAGGTACAAGCACAAGAGAAATAAATTTTGAAGAATTTTGAGATTAAACATAATAATATTTTGAATTTAATTTGATACCCTTATTCCATTTCTGCCAAACATTCTTTGAAATAAATAACCGTGCAATCCTTTCTGGTGGATACTTAACTTAGCCCATGAAATTGAAGTAAGAAAAATAATTTTGAAAATAAATAATAATATTATAATTAAATGGATACCAAAAAACATAAATTCATTATTAATTACTTACTTTATTTATTTACGAAACTCGTAACTCTACTTTATCACTACTAAACAAAGTTTGATCATAAAAATGCACTTCTAAAGCAAAATAAAATTACCCTACTGCTTATTTCTATACTGTATCGGTGGCGAGCGGGCGGGCGGTGTCATGCGAGTTCACTACCGCTACGTCCGCGCGAAACGCGGCCGAGACATCGCTAAATGCCTACTTTGACAGGAATACCTAGCCTTAACGTCGCGCGCGGCGAATGGCGCCGAGCGAACCGCGGAGGCACCCGACAGACGACGAGCGATAGAGACACGACATCAGCTATCAGTTGACGTCAAATCTAAATTGACTCCTAACTGTTATTAGTTAAAGCACATTTTTCTTTCATATGTTTTTTATTCTTTTTCAACTTGTCATTTATTGAATAATTTTGGATGCACTCGATTGTATGTTCTTTCACTATAGAAATAAAAGTCTTTTTATTTATTACGATTTATCGTTCGTTCGCCATGTAATATTTTTAACTGATATTTTGATACGATATTTTTATTGTTTAGTAGTCGGTGGTTGATTGTTGTGTAGATAGGATTGCGTGGCGATTCGAGTGCAATATCGATGTTGTTAGCTGACGTTAATTAATTTTATACAGTTCTTAGTTGATTAAGTAAGTAGGTAATTAGGTTCTCATTGAACATTAATAAAATGCCAAGACGTCGTACAGAAATTTAAAGTCATTTTGAAAAGTGTAGTGAAGAGGACAAAATTGCATGTTGCAGAAAAACGTTATCATTTATGGGTCTTTAGTTTTTAATTTCTAATTATTTTTTCTTTGTTTTTTCAAGTTAAGTTCTGTATTTAAATTTGTTTAGAATAATATTTATAGGAACTAAAATTATTAAAGAGGGGTGAATCTTCCATACATTGAATAATTACAAAAAAAGTCATATACGGCAGCGCCATGTTCCGTAGAAGGAACCTCAGTTACTAATTAGTTATCCATATAATGTCACTAGATGGCGGTAGTATAGATAGCATTTTAAATTAATAAATTACTTTTAGTTATTTTCTAGTAACTTACTTATAACAATAACTTTTGTCACCTTCTTAAGAAGCTCGGTGGCCTAGCGGCTGCGACGACGCATCGTGCTGCAGTAGTGATAGAATAGAGAAGCCAAAGTTCGATCCTTCGAAAATAATTTAATATTTTTTTGAATTTTATGTTCATTAATAAGTTTTTAATATGTTTATATCAATCTTACAATAATAATATACACAAAAAAATGAACTAGTTTTTTGTAAATATTATATATATTTTTAGCGCCATCTCTCTATCCCATCTTTTTTTCTATGAGGCACTTCTATAATATTATACAATACTAGCTGACCCGGCAAACGTCGTTTTGCCATAAAAAATTAAAAAAAAATTTAGGGGTGGACTACCCCTAACATTTAGGGGGATGAAAAATAGATGTTGGCCGATTCTCATAGATACCGGATGACCCGGCAAACGTTGTTTTGCCATAAAAAATAAAAAAAAATTTAGGGGTGGACTACCCCTAACATTTAGGGGGATGAAAAATAGATGTTGGCCGATTCTCATAGATACCGGATAAGCACAAAAAATTTCATCAAAATCGGTCAAGCCGTTTCGGAGGAGTATGGCAACGAAAACTGTGACGCGAGAATTTTATATATTAGATAGTCTATAATTATTAATGTTTAAAATTAGTATGAAGGAAAGTTCTTTGAATAGTTTTAAAGTAACACTTTAAAAGAATTATTCAATTTAACGTACATGTGTTTAAAGTTACTACTTCGATAAAATTATTAACTGATATTTTCAACCATTAAAATTAACCGTTAAAAATATTTATCAATTAACTTTTAACGAATAAATATTTTCAACCATTAACGCCATCTCTACTCGACACGTAGAAACACCTTCTCAACCGTGTCAACAGATGGCGCCACAAACGCATACCCACGACGTTGCCCATACTAGGCCAATAAAATAGTATGGGAAGCCTGAATCGCGGTAGCGAAGTTTCACCGTTTCCTTCGCTATATGTAGCACCTTCAACTAACATCCGTTGGACCTCGGTCCCCGAGCTATAACACCCAGCTCGGAGGAAGATCTTCCCTTTGGCCTTCCTCAATGTGGCATTCCATCCTACCACCAGGCTTCCCTACAGTGGTGACCCCGACGAGATGTACCACAAGCTTCCCTACATATGTATAACATCTTTCCACCCGCTTTATATATATAAGCAATTTAACAGGAAGTCGAGAAACGCCACTTTGTAAATTTAAAATCGATATTAAGAACATGACATATTATTATTATGTGTGACATCTTCAAACTTTGAGATTGCTGGCTTGGAAGAAGCTAGAAACGCTTTCTTAATTGCATGCCCAGGTCAAAATTTTCCAGTTTCTCCAAATTCACAGAGGAGCTGGGACGACATAACTGCAAATTAACTTTTAACAATTTTTTGAGCTGTAATACAGGTTCGGCGCGTGCTAGGCTTTTAGCCGTGGGTACGCATGAGGCCGGCTACTGGCTTCAAGCGTAGGTACCCTTCGTTAAATACAGGAACATTTCTTGAGCCTGACACGCTCCGAATCGCAACCTGTCTACGGCTTGGGGTTCCGGTCTGCGCACCTCATAAATGTCCCGTAAGTCATCCGTAAGTCACCTCATAAGTGTGTATTTATAAAATGTTCAAATAATTTTTAACGCAAATTTTGTTGCAAACGAATTACAAAAACACAAATGTTGAAAAAATCTTGCTCGTGGAAATTTTTTCATCATTTGTGTTTTTTGTAATTTGTTTACAACAAAATTTGCGTTAAAAATTATTTGAACATTTTATTCTTGTTTTCGTTAAAACGGCAAATGAAACACGCAAAACACACTTAGCAATATCTTTCTTTCCAAAAACCTTTGTTGTATTTATAGTGTATTAATAGTTTGTGTAAATGAGAATTTTATCTTACCAAATCGCAAACTCAGCTCCGACACGACACTGCCCACACTAATGAGGAGCAATAACAAAAATAAAATGGACACTTCCATTTTAACTCAACTGCCGCAAGATTTACATGTATTACAATTTCTAACTTTCCTCAACAGTATGCCCGAAATATATTCTTGCAACAGATACGGTATAAACAAACATAGGAAAAGATAAAATAATATTCGAAATTTCTCAAACATAAGTGCGTTTACTTAAACCTCTTTGTAGGTATACTCAAACATTTCTAAAGCATTCATGTTTAAACTCCTTTGTTAAAATTCTTAGTGGTGAAAGAAAAAAGAAATGAAAAGCGCGCGAACTGTCAAAGATGTCGAACGGTAATGGCGGCCCGTGATTCTTGGACTCGAAATAGGCGTATTGTGTACGCTTTGATGAATTATTAAGGAGTTCCAAGGCAAATAATGCTTAGACAAAGCGAAGACCCATATTGTTAGCGATTATATTATAGTTTAATATGGACATGGGTACAGTTAAGTACAGTCGCGATATCAAACATTTATTTTATAAATAATGTTTCAAACTTTGCTTTAATGCGATTTTTTAACAGATGATTCTAATACTCAAATTTCTTTAGTTTGTGCGGTCTTACACAATCAAATCAGAGCCTCTATGACCTGCCTCAAGAGCATAAAACATATTAAAATAACGATGATTAAAAAGACAATTCTAATTATTATGATTATCAATACTTAATTATTTTTTAAATTTCGATTCTCGCACTATGACATCACTAACGAGTACTCTTTCCACTTGTATACGAAATAATCGAAGGATATGTAACCTATAGATAATAATAATAATAATAATAATAATAATATAGCCTTTTATTCAGATCTCTTTACAATAATTTAAACTTAAAAACTAACACTGGACTTATAAACTATTTATACTAGTATCTGTTGTTTTGTTATCATTCCTAGATCTGTTTGCCAGTCGGCAAAGGCCTCCTCTAACCTTTTCCATTCTTTTCTTTCTTGTGCTACTCTGTTCCACATGACTCCTGCCACTTGTGTGATGTCATCATCCCACCTTTTATGCGGTTTGCCTCTCTTTCTTTTGCCTTCTCTAGGGTACCATCGTGTCACTCTTTTGCTCCATTTGTCGTGTCCTCTTAATACGTGGTCAGCCCATCTCCATTTAAGTCTTTTGATTTTTAATGTTACATCTGTAGTTTTTGTTTTGTTTCTAATGACCAAGTTTTTCAATTTGTCCTAAACCTATAACAAAAGCTATATATTCCATTGCTCTGTGCCAAGGCTTCCATCATTGCAATCAAGTCATCGCTACAATTGATGGATAATGGCTGAATCACAACGCTCCTATCAAAATACGAGTCATTAGTACTTACTTATTAGGTAACCGGGTTATACATCGAAAAATACAAAACATTACCTAACCTGGGTAAATTGAACCCAGAACCTTTGGATATCGGACTGAACGCTTTGCCATTGCTACTACCGAGGCGTCCTACCTACCAATACCTAACGTAAGGTGGGTGGACCATGGAAGGCCACTGTAAAGAATAAACAGTTTTTATTAGTTCATTTACTGGATAAATGAAAGAAACAAATTATTAATTGACACTTTGTTTTATTGTGTATCATATAAATTACTTTTTTTATTTCTAGATGTAATCACTATTTCTTAATCTTAACTTTTATAAAGCTCTTCCAAACGGCTTTGCAAGGAACAGGGCTCCATACAAGGCCAAAATTAAAAATCAGTCATTCACTTAAAACTAGAATTGTAATAATCAAAATATCCGCTTTTACTAAAACTACATAAAAAGCTCTTTCATTTAAACTAAAAATTTAATGGTTAACATATTATAATCTTCTTTAAAAAACTCAACGAACATTTCTTGAACACCATCGTATAACTAAGAATATATTAATGGAAATTATTCTAAAATTATAGTAATGAATATTATATCGATAACAAATAAGTTGCCAATGCGTTTTACAATGAAATTATAATTATATTTTTTTAACTATAATGGCCTTCTTATGGGTCCGTTCTTTGTAAGGCCAAAATGTTCCTAAGAAGGCCAAACTAACAATTATCATCTATGACAACATTTTTTTTATTTAATAAAATAATAGACACTACAGACTTAAACTATCTTCATCCCATGTACTACCTTTTTCTTTTTCTTGGTTTTGATCCTGACATTCTTGAAATCTGAAATTATGCGTGTAAAATTTAATCATCTGTTCAATTAACATTTAACATATTAACATTTACAGACATAACCTTTTCATAAAAGAAATTTAAAGATATATCTGTAATATAATAATTTTGAAAGAAATATCTATTCAGTCTAAGTTAGAAGTTGAATAATCCTTATAAATAATAAAATTATAAACATAAAACATTGTTTCAACTTTCTTGGTACGTATTTATAACTAAAAACTAAGTGTTCATATTTTCATTATTTGTAAATGTTCCTAGTAAAGCCCATGTACCCTAGCAAGGCCAACCGTCAAATTTTTGATTGGCCTTATAAGGAACCACCGTCTTTCATAGGATCACTACCTATATTTTAACTGAAATCGAAGTAAATTTTTTTTTCTTTAGTACTTACTATAAAAAAATCCTTATATGACAATTTACAGTAAAAAAAATAGGATAATAATAGGTTATTCACATAAAAACTTACCATTTGCTGAGCGCGCGAATTACAATTTTAACGTTGACGACCGAAGTCTACAAAGCGAGGGACCCCACTGCCAAAATAGCAACGCGAGCGACTCGCCGCCGCGTCTATGTTCTTGAGATTGATGAAGCCTTGTGTAAGTGGAAGGAATTTGTCATCACATGACTATAACTACGACTTTTTTATAGTTGGCCTTCAAAGAAGCATGGCCTTCCATGGTCCACCCACCTTATGTACCTACACAAAATAATTTTTAACATTATTATTCATGTTATTTAGTTGTAGGTACACTTATTGTAAGTCCACCACCGTTATTTGATATCTTCACCATACATCGGTTGCCTGGTAGATATTACGCGTGAGTGTTTTTAATATAACGTATCTGGTGTTTCTAGTACAATAAAGTACTCAATTTTAATTTATTATTCGTAGTTTATGTGTACGACTGTACAAGAGCGAATTGAATATTTAAGCTCGCCTCTTTACGTAAACCTCTGCATCTGATAATGAGTGTGGGAACCTGTCATGTGTTGCTAACATGCAAGTATAAGTTCACCATGATTTATAAAGCCTATTGGGACTTTTTCCAGGCATCCAATAATTACCTACTAAAATAATTAAATGTTCTCTTTATTTAAGGTGAAGGGTAAGGCACACTAGCGCCGCTAATAGATTTAATTTGATAACTGCTAAACTGGATATTTTTTTTCAAACATTGCGGACTTTCCGACACTAGGCAAACATCTATTATTTAATAATTGTGCACTACTTTTAGGTTTGTTTTTGTATTCATTCGCTAACACCAAAAGTGGTCATTGTTTGTAAATAAATGCGATAGCCCGTTTTGAGAATAAACCACGCAACAAAAAGTAGTGCACAATTATGGATGCTTTCCTGTTGTCGGTCGGTGCGCAATGTTTAAAAAAAGATCCGGTCCGATATAATTGTCAAATTATCAATTGGTGGCGCTAGTGTGCCTTACCCTTCGCCTTAATGAAGAACTGCTCTCTCATATAAGGCTTTACACCGTGTTATGAGATCTAGGCTCGTCCACAAAATAGGTACTTTACTAATAGGTATCTAGTAAAAAATTGTTTGCACAATAAAAATGAGAGAAATTATATTAAACTTTTAATAAGAAACAATAAATTTTACTTTTTTATTTTAAGTGCTAATTGCTGCACTGAAGTTATCAGCCTTCATTTGTCAGCCTTCCCGGTAGCATAGCGGTCAGTGCAGCCGCCCGGATTGCGGAAGACCCAGGTTCGATTCCTGGCTGGGTCGGATAGGCGTTTAATTTTTTCACTGTATTTTATAAGTATTTAATTCAGCTTCAGTGCAGCAATTAGCAAAATTTACTATAGCGTCGTGTTATCAAACGTCTCATCATCATCATCAGCTCATTTTATGTCCCCACTGCTAGGGCACGAGCCTTCTCTATGGATGGATAGGGAGAACGGGTCAAAAACCACCACGTGGGCCCAGTGCGGATTGGTGGTATTTAACGACTGCTAATGCAGCCGGGACCAACGGCTTTACGTGTCATCCGAAGCACGGAGGAGCTCGAGATGAAATTTTTTTGGTCACCCATCTGATGACCGGCCTTTGCGAAGGTTGCTTAACCTCAGCACTCGCAGACCGAGCGCGTTAATCACTGCGCCATCTAAGTCTTTTTAATACCTACCTACCTACGTAGAAAAATAAATAAAATTTAATTAAAAAAAATAGAAATAAATTGTCATATAAATGTCAACGGCTGTAAAAAGGTATGTTCAACGTATTATATATATCAGTTGTTTAGTACTCGTAAGCCCAGCGTTTATCTGCGTAGATACACTTGACGTGATGAGTGTTCAGATATTATTGGTTAGTTGTGTGTTTAGTTTTTTTATTTAGTTTTATGAACCAAATAAAAATTTATCTTATCTTATCTTAGTAGTTAATGACTAGCATCTGCTCAGTTATTAATGAAGTAATGAATAATCAGATATTAATGGTAACTTGTAGTGTATGGAACTTATTGACATTTTGAACTGTTCAGAAGTATTGGTCACCTTGTCTGCTACAAAATATCTGACGGCGACTGTAATAGCTTACAATTACTGTTAGCAGGGCTTGATACCGGTAAATAACGGTATTTACCGGTATTTTTGGTACCGGTATCAAGCCATGGCGCCACCCCGGACTCGATTACTATGCTCTTCCACTCGCACTTATGTAGGTAAACGCCTATTTGCTCTCAGTATTAGAACACCTACATTATACCGATTAAATGGTCAATACCTGTATAATCGATACCAGTACCAACTTGAGTATCGGTACTGTATAAAGTTAATTGGAACCGGTACCATCTAAAGTACCGGTACTATATCAAGGTCTGTATTGACTGTATTAGACAGACCGTTTTAGTACGGGCAACTGACCACTAGACTATAAAGTGATAATAAGGTTTGGGCACAAATTAAATTAATTAAATAAATTACATAGTTTAATTAATTTAATTAATTTTATATTTTTAAATAAAACGACCAATTTTTAATATATAATAACTATTTATGTAAGTATATAAACATTACATCGATAAGAAAAAAAATTGATTTACCTAACTCACAAAATGAAGGAAAAATAATAATCGATAATAATATTACCTTAAAAACAACAGACAACCTCACGCTACACGTATATTTTTAACTTAATGATTAAATTAAAAACCATATTTTTTATTATACTCATTGTTTTTTTTAACTCGCAGTTTCTCAACTGGCGTTTGTCGAAATCCATTTTTTTTAAATTCAGTTTTACACTAAATTCACTTAAAACTAATCTTTTATTCAACGCTGCATTTTATTTTACAATTTTTGGGTCCGTTTAGTGTAAATTTCGCTAAAAATTGATATATTATTTTTTTTATTCAAATTTTTTGTCACAAAAAATTCTATCAAAAAATTAAGTTACACCACAATTACACCAAATTGATTTTATTTACAATTTGTTTTTTTATTAACCTTCTATGAAATGACAAAGCCCATAATGCTTTCAGTCGAGATTCAGAATCGGTATCCATTTTTGAGGTATATTTTTTGGTATCACTAAAAGAACCCAAACTTGCGCAGAACTATGGACAGAGCGAACGCTCCAGAACTTAAACTCTACCTCTCCAAATCTCTCTATGAAATATTCTAATTTATACAGATTTCCATACACCCCAAGAATAATATAATCCTATACTACATCAATGAAAATACCAAAATAAAAAAAACTACAACACATCTCTATCTCATGGTACAAAATTTCCAAATATTTAACCCAAAATTTAAACGTAACACTCAAAAATGTATTCAAAAACTATAAAAACTGGTATCATTTGTGGTATCATTACTCTATGAATACATTTTTGAGTTGCTTAAGCTTACAATTTTATAAAAAACAATGCTTTCTCTGAAAAATGTTGTTAAATCCATATGTATAATATTATAACATGTATAAATGCGAGTGCCGACGCGAGTAGAATTTTATTTATACATTTTGATTCAACAGTATTGGTTTTGTAAAAATCGGTAGCGCGTCTGAACTTAACATAGATAGAAGGATCTTAGTCAGAGGAAAATCGTCCAAATTATATTTTATATCAAATAAACTGTATATTATACACTTTTAGAAAAGTCTATTGGTGATTTTAATATAGAACAGTTCAGATCCTAATTAACATATATTGTAATACATGTAGATTTCAAATGTTGAAATTTAACGAATTGAACATAACTGTCAATAAAATGGTTTTAAGCAACATAATATATTAAAAATAAAAGTGTTATATTCTACATGAATGTCTATAGTTTATAATTTAATAATAGATTTTATTTATTTTATTAAAGATATTTAGATATTGTCAAATATAATTATGGATGTCTCGAGTAAAATTTCTTTTCTGACAATGAAAATACCTTAAAAATTACCTAATGAACCAAAACAGTATTTGAATGGTGTGATTTTATAACAACATATGTCAAGGAGCTATAATTTTTCAGTAGATACAAAAAAAATGATTATTATTAATTAAAAAAATATTTTATTATTAATATAAAAAAATCGATACCTCGTTTAATGTATAAAACGTCAAAGACATGTGTGGTTTTTAAGGCAAATATGTAAATAGGCCTTAAAAAAAGTTGAGTTCAAAAACTCGATTTCTAATAAAGTGGCGTTTGTGTTGTTTTAAAATCACACGATTCATTAATGTTCGTAGGCAATTCGCCAAACTTCCAACATTTTTTTCCAATTAACTAACAGTTAGTTGCACAAGTAAATAATTATATAATTAGAGGTGGAATCGAGTCCTTAGTGAGAGTTATACTTACTATTCCATTAAGTAAAACTTAAGTACATGTAGGTCAATAGATGGCGCTGCTGGGATCCTATACAAATTGAACTTTAACTCTATCGAACGGTAAAATTAACTCTCACTATGTAAACGAGCAAAGGATCAATTTGCAAAAGCGTCATTTTAAATGTACATTTATGGATTCCATTATCTTTGTCTATAACCAGCATAAAACGACAAAGTTAATGAACAAAGTACGAAAAGACATTTCAAAAAGTTTACATTTCGTTCTATTTGATTTTAAAAATATTATTATATAATAAACGGACCTGTCATCACTGCATACATTTTCATATACTCCATCAATCGTCTCACCGATATGGCAAATATCAATAAACTTTTTAAATATATGTATTTGTTTGATTTGAACGATTTACATCTGACTGGATCGCAGCAAACGCACCGAAGTCAAGTATCCGTCGATCGCTTAAGAAATAATAAAAAATACATATTATCTAGGAACATTAGAGCTTAAAACAAGACGTACGCTAAATAATTTATTTAACGAAAAAAAATATGCGGAAGATATCGTATTATAATTTATTTGTAAGTTAATTAATCCTATTTGAACGCACGTTGACGTCAAGAATCGGTGCGTTACATTTATTTAATAATTAAAAATAATAAAAAATTTGAACTATAGCATTGGTGACTTATAGAAGACAATTTTGATTAATTTCATTGATATAACCTTTCAGGTATATTGCTTTAGATATAGACATGTATGAATGCTTGTTTAAAACAATTTAAACAAGCATACATTATATTCAAATGATTGTTAATATACTAGAGTTCCAATTTTATGTATTTTATAGAATAATCTTTAATACATTTTGGAACTTCTTTCAAACGGCTATTCGTATTACTGAACGAAAATATTTTTATTTTAGTTAGTTAAGACATATTTTTTTTAAACCCTGCAGAAATAAAACATAAATTTTAATACAATGATCATTTGAAAAATATTTACCAAACACCTAAATATCATTTGTCGAGTTCATTTCCTCTTTGTACTTGTAGAGAACGGTATATAAACATTATACAACATATAATTTAAAATATAATATATCTGTTAAAACACGATGCTATAGCTCAAATAAAAAAGGCTAACCGTCAAAATGGCTCTTCAAGTCGAATGTCACCATAAATAAAATCAAAACCTATGTAAAGTCAAATACATACATAATCTTTATTCGATATAAAAAAATCTCGATATATCTAAATATCATAGATAATACATAGCAATATCACTAATTAAGTTATTCTCTTTTCTATTTCAAGTCGCTACTATGTGCAGAGGCCACGTTTAGACTATTTCGACGGCAAGATAGAAAAAAAAAATCGGTTGAACTAAAAACATACTAAAATAATTTTTTACATTAATATATTGTAGCGGGTTAAGTAGATGCTTGTATCGTGCAGCGACAATAATACAAAAATCGGTATATTTTTAAACAAATCCGTAAAACTGTCAAAACAGTCTTAAACACGCCAAAAGAGGAAGAATACGCAAAAAAAAACTATAGTGTCTCTAAACAATAAATAACGTGCGAAAAATGATAGAAAATGTATTTAATAAAAAAAATTGTTAATAATCCTCTTCAGATCGTTGGAAAATAACCGAAGTGCGTCGCCAACCCGCCAAAACCGCTTTTGAGATCATCAAAATACTATTTTTGACAAATTTTGAAACCGAAACTGTATTTGGCGCCTTTTGTTCGGTATCAAAGACAACACTTTTTTGGGTACTAAAAAGTTTTGATACCGAAAAAAAGGGTGCACATTTTTTGGCAAGTTGACAGCATTTCGTTAGTGGAATCACTGCATAAAGTAGTCCGGGTGGTCGGGATCTTTCTCGAATCGTTTCGCCTCCTCTTGCATGCTTTCTTTGATTTTCAAAATGGCGGCGGACTCGGTCTGGTCGTTCTGATCTCCGCCTGGGCCGCCGAAACCTTTTGGACATCGTGTTAGGTAAATGCAAAACTTAAATAACAAAATACAATCTTAATAATAATTCTATCATTATATTAATTTAATCTTTACAGTATATACTATCTTCGTCTATACATGCAATCAATATTAATTCCGTCAATATTTCTACGACGGGATTCGAACCCGTCATTCTACTACACATAATGAAATAATGTACAATTAAAGTTTAAAAAAAGTAAGTAAGAGAATAATATTCATAATTATTAATATTTGGATCATCGCACGCAACATTATAACAAAATCTACATATTTGTCGTATACTTAACACTACAAACGCGTATTTGCTAACGATAGTAATAATTAAGCTACTTTGGCCATGGTTAAAAACTGGATGCGTGACGAATATGTTTCTCCCGATTCTTTTTAATACTTGAAAGAGCACATTAAGCGGTTGGTCCCAGCTTCCATCAGAAGATTGCAATTGTATAAACTATCTCAGAAGCCTGAGTGGTACTGGGAATCCTCTAGCGCCATTTAAAGTTAAAATTAATTACTTAAAATGAAGAAAAATCTATTAAGTATCTATTCGATGATAACAAGACCATTCTACAATCAAGGTTTAATCTAAAATCGGTCAGTCGTTTTACGAGTAACTATAGGAAAATCAACAAAAACATTGTAAAAAAAAACTACAAGCCATGCATTTCAATTACTTTGTCATTCAATGTACAGTGCAGACAGACTATCCTATTGTAGTTCGGACGCTTAAGGTCGCAGATTTGATTCCCTTAATTATGTTACAAAAGCAATAAAATATATATAAGACGTAACTTTTCCAGTGTAAAACATTATATAGGAGTGACACTGTCTAATAAACAAACGCCCAATTCAATTTTATCAAAAATAATGGTGCAACGCAATGGGCGTTGAAAACCCCTGAAAAGATAACTAAATAACACCCGATTTAATTGACAACTTATAATAATTCATAAAAAATATTATATTAAAGACACCGATCTTTTTGGTCATACAGTTCCTTATTGCACGAGTCTTTAAAAAAAGAGTATTCTCCAAACAGTTTACACCGAAAAAAGTTACAGCTCATATACAAAAAAAAAAGTAAATAGTCCAGCAAACAACCTACCGAGCGTCGATGTCCAACTTTTCAAGTAAGTAGCTAAATAGACATAGCGTACTCACTTAAACTGTTGTAGTCTCCCATGCCTGACCCTGAATCTTCCCGGGGGGTACCCGGCCCTCCGCCTCCAACGCCACCAGGTGACGATTTCATACCGTCTACGCCTCCTAGGCCTGCGACAAGCGAACTTTGAAGTTAGAAGGGTGTAAAGGAGTTTTCAACGCCACCGTTTGATAGACTATTACTGTAGGCTGTTATAAGCAGGCAGGCGCGGGTAGCAACTCGCAATTGCGTTTAACATCGGCATTTATTGAGCAAAATATGATTTTTTAATATTGTTTGGACTCAGTTTTTGGTATAGCGAAAATTTTGTTGTGAGATACCAAACAAGTTTAGGTTCGTTTCATCAAAATTAAAATCTTATGTCGTATGATACCAAAAAGTTAGGCTCAGTTTTCGCAGAGCAATAATTTTATGTAGTATAGTATACCAAAAACAATTTAGGGTATCTTCGTAACGGCGTATTTATTACAGTGGATAAGAACATCATTAGTTTAAAAAAGTATTTAATTTTGGTAATGTCCCACAAATATAGTATCACAAATAAAGATAACATAAAACATATTTTTTTATATTTGGGAAAAAATATTTTATTTGGATAATTAATCTAAAAGTATTTTTATTGAATATTTTTACTTTTTAGTCACAACGACTTTGCTAAGATTATATTATCGCAAGGTTTATCTTATGACACATTTTCTACATCATGTCGTATAATTAAATCATCTAAATAGAATGCTGGAGCACTTAAATCATTCGGCTCCATCTTATGTATCATAACACAGATACGTGTAAGTAGCAATCAAGTGTTCATTTTCCACCATTGAGATACAAGAATGAAAATGTTTTTTATGAAAGTGAAACATTTTAATTTAAGAAAAAGCTAAACGTAAACTGAGTATACTCTTGTTTGAAGTCATGTAACTCGGTTCAGTAAGACAGCAGACTACTACTGATTTCCTTTTCAGACCTCACAAAAGAAACAACTTTCCTTTCTACAAATCCCTTATTTTCTGGTAATTAGATCTCACACCCATATTATTTAGGAAAGATAAAGGGTGTCAGACAACAACATTTTAAAAAAACATTTAGTTAGCGGTATGAAAATTTCCAAAGCAGATTTTAAATCGCATAAATTCAGTCGAATGAACGTTTTATTTAAATATTGTATTTTACTAGATATGAGATATATTGTGCGCCCATGTTTAATTACATTATAAGACTCATCATTCGGTTTGTGCATAGCATAAAACAATGTCACACTGCTGATCGCAATACTGGATCAAGCACCGGATGGCACGTAAAGCCCTTCTAGGTTGTCAAAAGCCATTAAAACCCACCACCTTTCATTGTGCCAGCGTGGTGTGTAAAAGTCTGATTACCCGATATGCTACTGTTTATATAGAAAGGCTTGAAAAATTGCCAAGGAAAGTTTTAAGGCTGATGAAGAAGTTTATATCAAATTTCACATACATTATACTCGAATTGCAAGTAGCGCCGCATGGTAACAAAAAACTAACTAACAACCTTTATTACTGCCTTCTGAATACACGCCTTAAACTTTTTTGATATTTGAAGACAAATTATTTTAATTACAACAGCAATAGCAATTTCTTTTGAGTTGATGTCTGCGCCAGCCTAGTGAATTCGAATTCAATGTGAGTTTATTTGCACCATACTTTAATCGATGCTCATACAAAACCATACATTCCACGTGCAATTAAGCTACGTCACTGTCGACTTTAGAAATAAACAAAGCCAAAAAAATGAAAATGAACAAAATATAAAAAAAACAACTTTAAATTAGTAGCATGCTGTATTTAGTATTTGACTTGTGGGTATTTTGGTATTTTGGTCTGTTTTGCTTCATTCTCCGAATAAACAATTATAAATTTTATGTATCTATAGTAATCTTATATATACTGTAAGGGTTCTCGAATGATCACACGTAGAACTGTTCTTGTAAGAATGTTTTATGTAACAGAAATATTAACTGCCCGCACGCAGAGACATCAGTTAACTTTAATAAATGTTTAGCAACTTCGTCAGCAAGACATAAGAAAAACAATTGCAACTCTGTATTGCACGGCAGTAAATGTCCTATTTCGTTATTACTGCTCTACAAGAACAATTCTATAATATTTTTATTTTAATATCTAGAATAATGTGAGGGTTCAGAATCCAATTTATTAAAAACGTTTGAATGACACATCTGTCGAAAAATTGCTGTACAAAATTTTCCTACCCTACTTACAAGTTGTATACCGCTTATGCAAAAATCAACACTATTCACATACTTTGTACGCCAATAGGCGTTAAAAGAACTCAGACAAAACTCAACCTAACTCACTCTTAATATCTTAGCTAATTCATCAATTATGTTCACTTCTATTTGCAGGACGACGCAAATCAACAAATTCATCGCTATATATCAATCTAGTTTACATACAAAACATTACACTAGTTTAGCAGTGGAATGGTAGGTTTATACAGAACAGTAAACTATTTAAAGAAATTAAAATGTTTTGAAAAATCCAGTACGTTGGATCGTAACTCGTAACGCTTCTTGTCCTTCATGCGCGCGTCATAACAGGATTCAATCAAAACAAATGAAGATTTTTTAATTTCGTACAATGATGTATTATGACAGTGGCACAACTGTACTAAAAACAAAAACAATAATACCGAAGAAAAGGAAGCATTTACAAAAAAATCGGTATCAGTATGATAAAAAAATGTATTAAGAAATATTGCAACCAAATCGCATTTTAAAATAAATTGTTATTCTGAATCCTCGTATTAATTATGTGTTTTTTTCTTTACTTAAAATGGTAATTTTGTAACGACTCAAATCACGATATTTTATTTCAATCAAGTAATTTAACTAATTAATTTTTGATATCTTACTGTATTACTTACTGGGAGGCGATTTTTGAATCTCAACGGTGACCAAATGTTTTTTTAAGATAAAAAAATCACTCGAAATTGATATCATATCACCGGTTCAAAAATCGCTCCCAGATTATAAAAAATTATCACGTGTATTGAACCGTATTTCGAAACTGTGTTCTGAATAAAACTGATTCACAAAGCGAATACCATCGCTTAAGAGTCCGTAAATAACTTAAAATATATGATCAAATTTATCATGGCACGTACTATAAGTTGACTTACATCGTCTGAAAGAATTGTAATAAGATGTTAATTTGAAAAAATAACATGAAATTTTTCTTTATCTCGAGACTTAGGCTATATTTTAGCAGTCGATAAGAATTTATTAAAATAGGCTATAATACAATTTATTTTGCGAGAATGCAATAAACGGATGATATTAATAAAGTGATGCATCTATTTTGGTATCAGGTAGTCAATATTTTACTATATTAATTATTTTTTGCCTTGAAATTGGTATAAACTACACCTAACAATATATTAGTTTTAACTATAAGCCACTGGTTTCCCATCGCATGGCAAAGGTCTTTATTTCAATATTTTTTATTTACAAAAGTTTTTACGTTCTCTCCAGCGATGACTGCTTTGCATTAGCTCTTCTCTTTAAAGCGTAACGAAATCAAAATAAAGTAATCCAAATTATTGACAGTATTATATGTTTATTTAGTTCAGCATTTACTTTAAAGCAAGTCCATAAATTGTGTGTAAAAAATACTATAAGACCTTAAGAAAGTATAATATAATGGGAGACTTATATAAAGCACCGCTCAAATTTTTCATTGAAAATGTTACATGTGTCTTTTGATATAAAATTCCATAATAAAAGTTGATTTGAAACCGTTTTGTTTGCACTAACCAAATAAGGAACCTATTATAAGATTTTTATTAATTTTTGTCCTTTACTTCCAAAACGATAAAGGTAGTTAATAAATTATAGTTCGAATTAAACGTTTCTGTTTAATTAAAATTAAAATTTCTCTCTCATGATTTTAAAGTAATGCTTATTAGAAACAAACAATGTGGAACCTGTCAGCACAGCAAAATTTAGGGGAGAAAAGGAGGTTGGTTGATTATGCTCTTTATATTATTCTGTTATTTATAATAACAATAAAGCTTTTTATCTACTTCCAAACAATACCTACAATAATATTTATACATTAAAATTTCTTTGTTTTAACCTCGTTACGATTATAAGAGAAGGTCTAATTCGTTATACACGGTACGGCGGAGTCACCTTCGGCCGCGGGGGGCTGTGCGAGGTGCTGAGGCGTCGGGCCATGCTCCACGCTCATCGGGAACTCCGCCCCCAGGGCGCCTGCGCCCACCGGCTTCATCAGCGTGTACATGTTGTCTCCGCCTGTCGTACCAACACCGTTGATACCAATTTTTTGAGGTATTGAAATCTGGTATCATTTTTTTTTGCAACACTAAAACGTGCTCAGATTTCGTATGAGATACCATTGGACGTGTTTTTAATAAATTTTAAATGTTCAATATTTCTATGTTACAATTTTGATTTAATACCAATGTTTGTTTAATTGAATAAAAAGATAGCTAATATCGAAATGAGGTATTGAAACAAAAGTACATACAGAAAGTTAAATTTATTGGGGAAGACAAATTCATATTTCTTTACGCAATGTACAAACAGATTAGGTTGTAGACTATAATCTATGTTTATAATAAATATAACCTAGTTTTCTAACCAGTGTTATTAAAACAATAACTATCATATTTGTATTAGTCAAATTATAGTACATTATTTATAAACGATTTCTTTTACAACCCAATTACATTATTTCATTTCCAAATTTTGAAGTATTCAATTACAATTAAAGCTACAGATATTATTACATTCAAAAACCATCTTAAATAAATACTACAAGATTTGAAAATAAATAAAGTTAATACACCATTTCTCTAAAAGATTATTTTCACACAATACAACTAGTTAGAAAACTGTCGTATTCTCCAAATATTACAATATGAGTTTAAAGACTCATATTTATAAATATACATCAAGAATTTTACTTACAAGACTTTTGACTTTGTTCTCAATTTTTAAAGACAATTTTTGTGATAGCATTCACCGGACAACTCTTAAGATCCGCTGGGCGATTGTGTAACTTAATTTAACAAGAGAATCAGCTTCATTTCACAGAGGGGAACCCATTGCGCCACCATCTACTTAGCTCAACATTGATGCGTTGTGTTGACAACGAAGTGTACATTATGTACATCTGTGAAATAAAGCTCACATTCAACTTCATGTAAGTTACGCATTCATCCTGCATACACGGAGTAAGTTACTCTCTTTTGAATATTTGGAAAACACCCAATTAAAGGGACCTTACAGACTAACATAGAATTACAAACATAAATAAATAGATGAAAAATATTGTATTACAACAAAAAGGAACATGAAAAGCGTCATACAAAAGTGACCCAAAGCGTGTATCAACCAAGGTTAGCGAGGACGAGAATGAAGCAAGCAGAACTAAAAGTAAGAAAATAACAGTGAAGTTTTATTATGTTTAATTCGTAAAATAATAAGTTAAAAACATCCCATAAATGCGCACCCAAAAAACTGACATCGATGATACCAGAAAAAAATACGATATCGGGCCCGCTTCATGGAATGAACAAACAAATAACGCCAAAAGAAGTGCCACAGTCAAATACCTGGTTTTAGTGTTGTAAATATATCAAGAACCTGTAACTTCTAAATGTAAACGTTAAGAATTACTCTTCAAAGTGTGCTCGGGGTTTAGTCAAGTGTTGTTAACGGGGTCAAATGGGCGATGCGCGAAAGACATCCGAAATTCTTTTTATCTAAAAAAATCATACAAAACACATACGACACGATTTCGAACAGCTTCCGCGTAATTGGACACAGTTTTAATTTGAAAAGCGCTTTAGGATACCAATTTTGTTTTTGTTCATTAAACTTAACTAATGCGTTTATCTTTTAAAAAAACACGTATCAATTTATTGTTTGTAAAGTTGTTTTTTTTTTAACAAAAAAAATTACAAAAAAAATTGGTATCACCAAAATAAAACAAACCCACCGCCACACCGCCACCTGCAGCGTTTATCTACACTCACCCGAGTTGGAGGAGTCTTGCGGGCTCGGCATTATGGGGGTGGGCGGGCCGGGCGGGCCGTTACTACCCGGCGGCGCGCCGTATGCCCCAGGCGAGCCGCCGCTGTAGTTGAGGGGGGCGGAGCCCCCGCTTCCACCGGCCCAAGCGCCCCGCGGCCCCATCCCCATGGGTGGCATACCTGTTTTTGGTAATGTTTAATGTTTAACATAATAATAATTAATCTTATGCTGGTCTGAGACGTGAAAACAATGTGTCAGCTGCAATGCGTGTCGTAAGAGCCGACTCAGGGAGGTTCCAAGATGCTCGCACATCAAGTGATCGGCTAGCAACCCATTACTAATATACCTATTCCACCTCGGAGCCCTACTTACGATTAGCTAAATGTGGCGTGAGCTCTGAATTATATCGAGGTATCGGATTGGCACCACGACGCTGGTCTTCTGCAGGTACCAGAAAAAGTAAAACGATACCAGACTTATTGTCCTCGCAACGACCGTAAAATCAAAGATACCACAATTATAACAAAATTCTAATCTAACGTAAAATAAAATGCGGAAAATTCCGTTCGAATTATAAAATAATTAATAATTTTATTAATTGGTATGGTCAGGTTGTCATTTAGAAATAAATTAGGGAATCATTTGGTTATATGTTAGGGATCATTTAGTTCTAAGTTAGGGGGTCATTAAGGCATTATTAGTTAAGAGATATTTTAGATAATTTAGTGTGCATTTTTTTGCGCCCATTCTTCTCCACAGATTTAAATAAAAACGTTGACTATATGTTAAGGGTTCATTTTGTCATACATTAGAGGTTCAAGTGAGTTCAAAGTCTCGCCTGGTGCCTGAGGCGGGGAAGGGATCAAGTGGGATCACAATTAGGTCTGACCTGGTTCCCGTGGCAGGGAGGAAATTAAATGGGTTCACACCGCTTTATTTATATGTTAGGGAATCATTTAGCCATACATCAGGGGTTCAAGTGGGTTCACAAAGTCTCACCTGGTGCCTGGGGCGGGGGGCCGCGCATGCCCGAGGCGTACGCGCCGGGGCTCATGGGCCCGATGCCCGGTCGAGGGGGCGTCATGCGCGGCCCGCCCAGAAGCCCCGCCGACCCGGCGCCTCCGCCCCGCTCCATCGAATTGCCCATCATGCCTTGACCTGTTCGAAATAACATGTAAGTTTTTAAATAATTATAAAATACTAGATGACCCGGTGAACTTCGTATCACCTACATATATTTGTGAAAAATTACTTTTACACTTTTTTTATTTCTAAAACAGAACTGTTTTGTATTCCAACAAAGCTGACTAAAGAGATCGGACCTCATACTACAGCTATGAAACAAACAAATTTCTGAACGCACCTATAAATATTTGACAACCAAGTGACAATATTTTATTTCTAAAACGACAAAAGACATCAAATCACAGCTAGAAACATTTTGTATTGGAAAATTAAATTGTCGTTTTAGTATTTTCCGTTACTTATTATTTATGTTTCTCACCGTTTAAACCTTCCCTGAACTTCCACAAATATTTCAAAATCAAAATTAGCCAAATCGGTCCAGCCATTCTCGAGTTTTAGCGAGACAAACGAACAGCAAATGATTTTTATAATTATAAAATACTAGACGTCACCCGCCCGCTTCGCTGTGCGAAAATAATGGATCAATGAATGCTAAATAAAATAATTATTAGGTTTATTAACATCATATATTAGCCTATCATTTGCACAATCTCATGTTCTTACTACATAGAAATTTTCATCAAGATCGGTCAAGCCGTTCTTGAGTTATAAGAGGACATACAGACAGACAGACAGACAGACAGACACACAGACAAAAAATTTAAAAATCGTAGAATCGGTGTCAGTTAGTCATAAAACGAATATTTATCCCAAAATTCGTCAGAAAAATTGCACGTACAGACAGAGCCTACAGATTCATATAGTAGTATAGATAAGGACATCATCTTCTAAAACTGCATCACACAACAACCCACACAAGTACTTTCTTAGCAGCAGAGTAATTGAAGCCTGGAACAGATTGCCTGAAGACAGCACAAAGCATTAACCAATTTAAAAACAGGCTCGACAAACATTTAAAATTATAAAAAGAGTTGTAAGACTAGACCAGTTGTCTAACTGCCTGTATGTTTAATGATACAAACGGTCTTTTAGCCAAAAGCCTCGATCAAGAGAAGGTTGAGTCAAGAGTCAGATGCAAAAGGCAGTACTCCTTGACACGGCACGTATTGTCAGGAGGTTCCTCACTCTGCAGCCCTAATCACCGATAGCTTGGGTCTATCCCCGCTGCCGATGGCAACCTAGGTTAAGTTTTTTATAATATTTTATATTGGCGTATAATAATTTATTTATTTATTTACATTACAATTATATTTATTTACAACATAATTAAAAAAAAAAGGAAATAGAAATAAAAATATACACATAATTTTTACAAATAAAAAAGGGACTCCAAATCGCTGCCAAGCGGGAGAGTGCCCAGGACGCTGGCGGCGTTGCCTCTTTGAATGACCAAACTTAAACGTTGGCCAAAATACACCAGTGGTCTCTATAAGGCGAGCGGAAATTTCTTTAAATAGCTTTTTATATTGTAAATATGTTTTTATATAAAATATTGTAAAAAAATTTTCTTAAGATATATATTTAATAAAGAGAATAATAATAAAATATAGAGATAAAATTGAATGCCTACCCGACCCAGACAGGAATCGAACTTGGGTCTTCCGCTTTTCACTATATTTGGAGATTTGTAAATGGCATTGGTTAACTCACATTGTCTAGTTATATTTGACTGTAAATATTCCAACAAACAAACAAATAAATAAATAAATATTTTTATATATAAAAATCTTCTGTGCATGTGTATGTTATTGAACTCCTTCTAAATGGCTGGACCGATTTGGATGAAATTTTCTGTGTGTGTTTAAATGGATTTTAGAATGGTTTAGATTTACTATTGAACCCGGTAGGTGGCGCTGCTATAGGGGTCCATCATGGGATATGGGTGTTCTTAAGTGGACAAATGATTTGTTTATTTTGTTGTCATGGAAACTGTCAAAGCGTTATGAAGTCCGCCGGTCAGCTAGTATTTTATAATTATTTAATTCAGATTTAGTGCAGCAATTAGCACTTAAAAATAGAATATATATTAAAAAATAATACAAGTACACACAATAATACTTAAAATATATAATTTAATAAACAATACATTATATGTAATGCGATTCTACTGCTGGTTTGGAAAGTTGATTCTGCTAAGAAGACTTAAAGAAAAACTTAACTAAACTAACTTTTAAGACAAGAAACTTAGCAGCTACTCTTTTAAACTAAGAGTTGTATACAAAAGTGCAACTACTTACAATGTGAAATAACATGTGCAGGTGAGCAGACTAAGATGACCACACATTCTTATCATTAAAATAATCATCAATTTTATAGTAACCTTTTTTCATTAGACCTTGTTTTATTTCTGTCTTAAACTTGTGTAGTGGCAATTCCATTATAGTGAAAGGCACTTTAATGTATATTTTCATACATTTCCCAAAAAACTTAATCACCAACCTGATTTAAATGGTGGTGGCTTTTGCCCAGCTATCAAACAGTAGTTTCTAATTTTTACTTACTTTATTAAGACAATAATAACAGTGTTGTTTGTAGCATTGTTGTGTTCCAGCAGCTACAGATAAGATAGCCAGTGCCTCAGTAGCTGAGGATTCTGGGTGAACTGCGCTTCCACCATTGGCCTTATCATCACTTAACATCAGGTGAGATGAAAGCACTGTACTCACCCATAAAAAATATATTTAAAAGCAATTTTTCTCAACACATTAATAAAATAACTTTAAAAGTTATTCCCGTGACCAAGGCCGGTGTAACTCGGTCAAAACATCAGGAATAAAAAGTTATGATACCTTTTACTTATTAATTTCCATCAATCCAAGTTTAAATTCTTAGATAACGTAAAAGTTTAAAAGTGTATATTATTTTAAAAAATACTCCTTACCCGGTGGCCCATTAAAATCGTTCCCCATCCCCATCCTGACGGTGCCCCTCGGCCCGCCTCCGGAGTACCACGGCCCTATGAACGGCTGGCCTGTGCCCATCAGCTGCGGCTGAGGCCCGTGGGGAGAGGGCTGCGAGCCGGGGTGGGGCGCGGGGGGCGAAGGCCTTAGCGGGGAGTTGGGGAAGAAGCCGGGGGGCATGCCGCCGCCGCCCATGCCTGAAACAAATTATCATTTAAAAAGGTTGGTAGCATTTTTCCTTACATAAAAAACAAGATCTACATTAACCCAGACCTTCAATCAATAGTACTAGGTATTGGTCAAAGGTCTGGGGATTTTTAATGGATCCTTAATAATACTAATATTGATTGAAGAGTTTAGGCTATAAAAATTTGCTCTTATGAAGGTACCAAATAAAGATTTTTTTTTATTTATATTTCTATTTAAGGTCAATATGTCATTGGTTCATAAGTCTACACAACAACAGGGTAGGTGAACCACAAATCAAACCAACAAACATTGGGTATTGAAGTATGATACAGTACCCTGTGTAGACTGATGAAACAATTGTGTAGTGACATTTATAAGAGCTACTTGTAGCCTAATCTGAATAAATTATTTTTTTTATTTTATTATTGTTCTATGAATAAAATCACACTGTTAAGGCCTTATGATATAGGGAGAATGGCTTAAGCACTTAAGCCAGGGGCCAAATCTGCTTCAGGTACCAGGTAGTACAAATAGTATTTTGATTATAGAATCATTCAAATCCATAAGGCAGCAAGCAACACATTTTAGCTGTCTGATTGTGAAACATTGTGTCAGAATCACAATATGAAATAGAACTAAGCATTAATCTGTATGTCAAATAACTAATATAAGAGTAAGAGATATTTAGTTTTTATATTTTATTTTATGTTTAATTTATCTGACAGAAAACATAAGTTTGACAATAAAAACAGACACAAATAAAAAAATATACAGCTGTTATTGCATGTTGAAATTCTGCACAGTTTAAACACCTCCTGAATAGGCAAAATAATTTGAGACAATTCAAAAGCGCTTATCTAATAAGTTTATTTGAATAAAGACTAATTTCATTCAATTTAAAAACTATAACTGAGTTTACAAAGTCATGGCTTTGAATTGACTTTCACTTGTAAAAGTTAATGTAATGTTGTAATGTTGTAATTTATATAATGCACTTCAAAAGTACAAATAAATTGACGAAAACAACACAAGTATCCAAATATATAGATAGTGGTATTTAAGAAAAACTAACCTAAAGAATTGGTGAGGTTGGCAAATATTTGTTGTTATTTTTAATCTAGTTCATAAAATGTTTTGTTACAGATATTTAGATCCTGTAATGGTCAATACAGATTTTATATTTCATTGCCTTTCATTCTTATTTCAATATTCATAGGGTTCAACATTTGGTGACAACATAGTTGCCAATGTCTTTGATAGGGTTAAGTTGCCAAGTGACCAACCAGTATGACTGACTATCAGTGTTTTATCAAACAGGAATTACTCTATAGAAGTAGTGTCCTAGTACCTTATGTACTAGACACAAAATTACTAGGTCCCTGCAGACATCAACTTTAGGTAACGTTGAATAAAAAGGTTATTTATGGAACTTAATGTATTGGTAAATTGTTATTAGTACTTCTGTGCTAGTGACCTACTTACAGAGGATTAGGCATTTAAAAGATAACCTGGCATTCAAGCTCAAATTTAAATTTACTCTTTATCTATATTTGACATTTTATGGTTTCCATTTCTAGTTACATACAAATATTACGTGTCTGGTTATCTTCATCTAAACAGTTTTAAATATGTGAACCAGTCATTTCTATTTACACTAGCAGTTATAGTAGCAAGTGGCCTACAAAACTAGGTGTCGTAAAATATCACGAATGACGCGCATTTATTGAAGTTTCTAGAGTACATACCGTCGTTCGGCGGCGCTGGGCCTGCGTTGTGACCAATACCGTTGACTCCATAGCCTGAGTTCACAAAACCGTAATCGTGAAAAGCTTTCGCTTCTGAGGAGTGTTCACATGTGTCTCGTCGCTCGGGCGCCGCGCAATACAGGTCCCAGAACACGCACCACCACGAGTGTAGGAACCCAGGCGGCTCCCCAAGCGTTATATTCTTCTCCCATCGAATCTCTGAGAGAAATGTTTGAGCGGCTTTCGTTGCGCCGACATGAAGTAGATACTCGTACACATACAGCGCCAACTTTTCGCGAGCCTGAGCGTCCGAAGGCACCGTAGAGCCTTTGCCCTTGGCATACATATCGACTGGAAGCCGACTTTTATGAAAAAATTGTTTATTATTTACATTAACGCTTTATATCAATAAATTCAACTTCACAAAATGTCATTGATCGATGGCGACATTTGGCGTCTGTGGCATAGAGAAATCGGCTTGTTCTCGTAAACACTGAACTGTCATAAATATTTGTCTATGCGCTACATAGAGTAATCTAAAGGGCTTATTTACACAATCAATAAAAGGCGATGATGGTTTCACTTTATTTCTTCGCCAGTCCTCTTGAGTAAATCACTACATAGTATAAAACAAAGTCGCTTTCTCTGTCCCTATGTCCCTTTGTGTGCTTAGATCTTTAAAACTACGCAACTTTGATGCGGTTTTTTTTAATAGATAGAGTGATTCAAGAGGAAGGTTTATATGTATAATACATGCATATAGTAGAGCAACACTGATAATATCAGCATTGCAACCGTGCGAAGCCGGGGGCGGGTCGCTAGTTAATATATAAAGGAAACAGTAATAAAATAAGTTTTAAACAATTGTATTTTATATTATAAAAATCTTTAAAAAGATAAGATAATTGAAGACGACACTCTGACCGATAATTATAATTCATATTTATTTTGAAATAACCAAATTAACATTACATTAAAACAATTTTTTTTTAAATATAATTCAAGGAAGCAAACGAGCAGAAGGCATCTAGGTCATCTGATGAAAAGTAATCACCGCCGCCCATGGACACCCGCAAAACCAAAGTAATCACAGATGCGTTGCCGGCCTTGAGGAAGGAGTTGGATCTTGAGGAAGAAGTAGGAATTGGAAAAGGGGGGGTGAGAAATGGGCCTTAATAAGAATTAAGCATGAGTTCTACCATAGACCATAAAAGTTTTACTTTATTAGTTTGTTACTGAACAAACTGCACATTGGAAACAGACTTCGACTCTAACAATGTCTACTATTGTCTATTCCTCTTTCCTTTTCGTGCGGCCGTGTCACCGCGTGGTTCACGTCCGCGTTTCTCAAAGAAACAATCAAAATGGCTATCAGACCAGTATACAGGCCGAAAATCGTCAAAAAGAGGACGAAAAGATTTATCCGCCACCAGTCGGATCGCTATGACAAACTCAAGCGGAACTGGCGTAAACCCAGAGGTATGATGCATGCATGTTCATTTTAATCAAATGTTTTTATTGTAAAACCTTCCGGTGTTTATTTTTACTGAAACCAACTTTAATGTAATTTACAGAACATTTCAAACCCTTTTACACTATTATATACAACTTATTTACCTACTTTATTTACAAACTGACCAAACTTCGTAACCTGAAATGTGCATGAGGTTATGTTCAAGTATGGTTTTCGATTTAATGTAACTTTGGCAAGGGCACTCTGTGTTATACATTTATCAATATGATATCCACAATTTGTTACCTTGCTATAATAAATCTACTAAACCCTATTCGACATAGCTTGCAACTCGCTGTGTGGTCATATTAGTAGAAACATTAAATCACAACTAAAAGTAACATTATATTTGCTATTCATTCACATTCATGTTATCCTTTTTTAGTTTTTAGATTACATCACCATAATTATTATTGAAACTCATTGAGTATTTAAAATGTATGTTTAATTTATTATCCTACTACGATCAAAAAGGTTTTACTTGAATTTTTGCGTGGCTGTAAGATTCTGACGAGATATGGGTTATTTTAATACTTATTTCTGCTCAGGCGTAGGTAGCCAGCCGAATGGGGACATTCTCAGGTTGAGAAATTGTGATTCAATACCCATTTTACACTCCATTCTCACATAAACCTACAAAACTACCTGTAAGATTGCAAAAATTCATGTTTATCTTTTATACTTACCACTAAATAAAATAAATGTGTACCTCTAACAACAACCACTTTTACACCACAAATATAATGTCTAATAAGAACATTGACAAACCAATATGGTTGTTGTTTAATCATAAACGATTTTTTAACTTTCAGGTATTGATAACAGAGTGCGCAGGCGCTTCAAGGGTCAATTTTTGATGCCCAACATTGGTTATGGATCAAACAAGAAGACCCGTCACATGCTACCTAATGGCTTCCGCAAGGTAAGAATCTCTTCAATACATACATTACAAATACCAATGCATTACAAAAATATGATAATAAACAATCCAATGAAAATTATATATTGGTATGTTTGATTGATACATTATACATTGAAATGAAAGACCTTTTAGAAATCTACTCAAAATGTCAGAATAAAAGTGAGTAGAATAGATTAATCGGTGTTCCATTTTTATGTAAATAAGTAAATTAAGTATCTTTAAGGTAGGGATTTCTTATTTTGTTACCTAATACACTTAAGCCAATCCGTGTAGGGCTAGTTCATTTACTGGAAAAAATACCACCCTGGTACTTAACAATGCCAAGCATAATGGTATTCAAAGCCATTTGGAATAGTTATTTAGTGTTTTAATTCTTTTCATATGATATGATATTAAACTAGTGACCCGCTCGCCCGTATCCCATGATGGACCTCTATATACACACAAAATTTCATCCAAATCGGTCCAGCCGTATAGCAGGAGTTAAGTGACAATCACACATATAGAAGAATCATATATATAAAGATAAATGAAAACCAAAAACTAACTATGCAAGGGCACTCTGTGTTATACATTTTCAAAATGATACCCACAATTTGTTACCTTGCTAAATTAATTTCTTCTAAAACCTATTCGACATAGTTACATATAGCTATGTGGTCATATTAGTTGAAACATACAATAACAATGCTTTAAGTATATTTATGCAGTTTTTCTAATATGCAGTGAATGCCAGACCCAATAAAAATCGAAATAGTCTAATGTGGATGCTAATAAACGGCATCATTTGTTACATTTATAAAAGTCTATAAAAAAGATTTGCCTGCACTCTATGCTATCATACTTCCTATTGATCTATTGAGTTGTTAGTCCCTGGACAACTTAACTTATCCCTGGTTCTGGCTATTAAAATAAAACTAACGATTATCGGACTTATTGGATTGGATGGTCTAGTAAGGTTTGGAGATAAGTTCTCTTGATGGTTTGTAATAATGCCAAATGGATTAAATATTTCATTAGTAACACCTCTGTGGCCGCGTGACTCGCGGCCATTTGTGATCACCAACCCGTGTGGTTATTAAGCCAATACCCATCAATTGTGGTGATGATTACATTTCTATGATGGCTTTTGCCCAGTTGTGGGTCAGTATATAAATATCATCATCATCATATCCAAATGATGAGTTCTTTGCTGCGCACATCCAGCGTTTCACCATATTAACTATAACTACTAAGGTTCATTAAACTTCTTCATTCACAGGTGCTGGTACACAACGTCCGCGAATTGGAGATCCTGATGATGCAAAACCGGAAGTACTGCGCGGAGATTGCCCACGGCGTCTCCTCCAAGAAGCGCAAGGCTATTGTCGAACGTTCCCAGCAGTTAAGCATCAGGGTAACCAACGCGGCTGCGCGCCTCCGCAGCCAGGAGAACGAATAAACTTAACGTTAATTAAAAAACTTTTAAAAAATCAATATTTGTTTTTTATTGTCTTTGGTCGTCTTTATCTGTGTAACTTTAATCAATATTTGTTTTTTATTGTCTTTGCGTCGTCTTTATCTGTGTAACTTTAATCAATATTTGTTTTTTATTGTCTTTGCGTCGTCTTTAACTGTGGAAGCTTTCAACTTTTGCTTCCCTTGAACATTTAAAAAAAATTGTCTTTGGTGTGGTCTTGCTTTATCTGTGAAAGCTTCAGCTCCCGATTCTCTTTTTTTTTAATTTAGTTGATGGCTTCGTGCGATTAGCACTTTATCCAGTCATCCAAGTCATCCAAGAAAAATACTGATATTTTTCTTTTAAGTAATACATAAATAAACAATATTTCTTCCTGTATGATGAATGATGATGAATGATAATGAAGTGAGAAATGATATAAAATTCAAAATTCAAAATTCAAAATCATTTATTCAGTTTAGGCTACAAGTAGCTCTTATGAATGTCACTATGCCATCGGTTCGTAAGTCTACTCTGGGCGGGAGATCTTGTACTGAGAAGAACCGGCAAGAAACTCAGCAAGTGTCCAGCTCTTTTCTCCCTTACAGCGTCAAAAATATTGGAAAATGCCCTATCATAGCAGGACACTTTCCATTACAATAAACACAAAAAATATAGAAGACAACCACTACATGTAAAAAAAAAAAACAAAATAAAAAATATACGTTAACAAATTTGCATCAGGTAAAAGTTGCAATTTCCACAATGTCATACCTACAGTACTATCGTAAAAGTAAAAATTGTTTAAAAAAAAACAAAGTCTTTTTAGAAAGAATTTGAAGTGACGTTGCAGTTTTGTTTCATTTGCCAACACTCGTGCACACTCACGAACACTTAACGGTTAATAATCCACCATTATTAAACAAAACGCAAAACCTCAGACGTGACTACACTTTCTCGCCAAGACTCCGATTCTCTTAAAAATTAAAAACTTTTGTTATCTATGAAAGCCTTTGTTTAATGCTCTAAGATGGAAGCTTACCAATATTACACACCTATAATGCGGTCAACCAGAGTTTTTGGAGGCGTCAAGGTTTCCGCTCGAAGAATCTAGAAAGATGTAATGACACTAGATACCAGCTACGAGAAAAATTCGGGCTTAAAATATTCGCTTCCAATAAAGTTATTAAGAAGGAGCTCGATGGCGCAGTGGTTTACGCGCCGGTCTGCGAGTGCTGAGGTTAAGCAACTTTGGCAAAGGCCGGTCATCGGATGGGTGACCAAAAATTTATCATCTCGAGCTCCTCCGTGCTTCGGAAGGCACGTTAAGCCGCTGGTCCCGGCTGCATTAGCAGTAGGGACACGGTATTGAATAGAAAGTATCGATACTGTACTCATGAGTAGTATCGAAAGAAAAGTATCGTACTCATAAAAGTATCGAGACAAAAGTATCGATACTTCAAAGTATCGAGTACTTTTCTTAGGGCCTATGCCTATGCCTATTGAGCATACGTCAGTCAGGAGGAGGACGTCAATGCCAGTCAGCAGCAACTAACATCAACAAAAAAATTACCTTGAAGGATTAAGTTTAAGGTGTTTCTTTAAATGTTTATGCATGTTTGACGTTATTTCCTGAAGTTTTTTTGATTTTGAAACATGTCTTGCATTTAACTTCGTATTGATTAACTTTGACAAAATACTGCCAAAGTTCACTTTTACTAGGCAGCATTCTTCTAATGACTGCAATATTGATAGACAACGCAGAATAATAATGAGTACTTTTAAATTACGATTTATTAAATAAAATAATAGTCAAGCACAATAATGATCAACCGCATAACCGCATTGATATATCAGAAAAACAAAACATGAAAGGAACACGAAGAATAAATAAAGCAATAATATTAAAAAACAAACAACGAACGGCGAACAAGTGAGTGATTGTTAGTGAAATGAATTAAATAAAGGAAAGGAATGATAATTGATGAACTGTTAACGGAACGAAAGATTTCGAACTTAACTAATATTGTAACAACTCATGTATACTTATGGAAAGCAATAAATGATTGAATTGAATTGAATTGAATTAACTTAATGTAATGTTGTAGAAGGTTCATCACAATTGACTAGGGCCGTAGGCCAAGTTTTAAGTGAGTAATTTCTAAGATTAATTATCAAATTAATTACGATACGATACCTGTCAAAAAGTACTCATTGAGTAAAAGTATCGAACACAAAGTATCGAGTACAAAAGTATCGGTATCGAAAACAAAAGTACTCGATACCACAAAGTATCGATACTTTTTTCGTGTCCCTAATTAGCAGTCGTTAACAACCACCAATCCGCACTGGGCCCGCGTGGTGGTTTATGGCCCGTTCTCCCTATCCATCCATAGGGAAGGCTCGTGCCCCAGCAGTGGGGACATAAATGAGCTGATGATGATGAAAGTTATTAAGTATCCAGTCTAAAACCGACATTTTTAAAATAATAATAACTCCATCTAGTGACAAACTTTTGAAACCAACTTGTTACAATGGCGTTGCTTTCGATTCGATCGAAACAAAAATGGTGGTTGTCTTAACATTTTTTTTTAACATGACCAAATAATTCTTAGGTTTTCCTATACCAGATAGTGGCTAGTGAGAGTTTTATCTGACAATCAATCGAAAAGTTTGGAATTTAAGCAGCGCCTCCTAGTGACAAACGAGGAGAGTTAAAAATTTAGTCTTTTTATTGTGATCGAATCGAATCTAAGCGTATAGTATTTATGTAAACTCCATTTTCACCCCTTACTGAAACTAAAAAAAGTTTCCTACCTGTAAATGCGATATGCGTACCTACAATTTTATTAAAATCGACTACCGACAATTATTTGAGAGTAATATAATTATTAATATTTTTACCATTGAAAATGGTTATCAGATGCAAATCGCCTGAGACGTATTTTTGGCCATAGCTCAGAGGATTTTGGGAGAATCGAGATGAAAATAGTACCAAGAGTTGAGGAATTTATCAAGACACGTGTGAGCGTTTGAATTTTAAAAATAAGCTGGAAACTTTTTTTGGTATTTTGAAAAATGTAAAAAAAACGGGTTTTTTGGGGGTGTTTGTATACAAAATTGTAAATATTTAAAAAATAAAACCGACTTAAGAAGAAATGAAAAAAGGGTCCGAGGGTATTAGTTTAGTTACAAAATGGCGAAAAAATTTTGAAAATCGGCCTGTAGGTGGTCCCTTTAGATTTGATATTGTAGGAAAACGGGTATTTCCGTATTTAAAAGAGATGCAGCTTCTTTGATTATTGACCGATCGTCATGGTAATGGTGTTAAAAGATGCGGATACAGGCGAGAAGTGCATTCAAGTTGGAATTGTGTTATTTAAAATAAAATGGTTTTTTTCGTAAATTGTTGTATTCATTTTCAATGCTCCGATTCTTGCGGGGACTGAGAAATCTGTGAAATTTTAAAATCTAGTCTTATAAATAAAGAAAATTGATTACCGGATTTAATTTGGTCGTGTATTATGAGAACAGGAGGAAAATGACTACTGAACCAAATAAAATACTTCCCATCGTGGCTACGAGTATAAATAAAGAAAGGCAAAAGTTAATTGGAAACCACTTCTCAATAGGTACTTCTTGAAGTTGATACCTACCTATCTACAAATTAGTGTTCACCAGTCTAAACTCTAAGCTAATCCAATTGAGTGGATAACCAGAAGATAACCACATTGCCGGTAAATGCCTATGCGTGCGGTATATCGCGTGTCATTCGTTCATAACTCCCGCGATTGCCAAACCGATGTCAAAATGTTGGCGGGACGATGCTATGCTGCGTCAACGGTGAAAGATTATCCGTATAATATTATTACAGCTGTTCCCCGAACGCACTAGTATTGTACTTCGTATTCGCTTAGTGTTTTTAGGGTTCCGTAGCCAAATGGCAAAAAACGGAACCCTTATGGATTTCTCATGTCTGTCTGTCTGTCTGTCTGTCCGTCCGTATGTCACAGCCACTTTTTTCCGAAACTATAAGAACTATACTGTTGAAACTTGGTAAGTAGATGTATTCTGTGAACCGCATTAAGATTTTCACACAAAAATAGAAAAAAATACGATAAATTTTGGGAGTTCCCCATACTTTGAACTGAAACTCAAATATTTTTTTTTTCATCAAACCCGTACGTGTGGGGTATCTATGGATAAGGTTTTCAAAAATGATATTGAGGTTTCTAATATCATTTTTTTCTAAACTGAATAGTTTACGCGAGATGCACTTCCAAAGTGGTAAAATGTGTGACCCCCGGTAACTTTTAAAATAAGAGAATGATAAAACTAAAAAAATATATGATGTACATTACCATGCAAACTTGCACCGAAAATTGGTTTGAACGAGATCTAGTAAGTAGTTTTTTTAATACGTCATAAAGTACGGAACCCTTCGTGCGCGAGTCCGACTCGCACTTGGCCGGTTTTTTTTTGCTCGGCTCTCAAATGTAACAACAAGCTATGACCCTTGAGAGTCGCTCCGCACATTGCTGAAGGATTCAGGGTTAGGTTGCCAGCTTAGGAACGAGGGTGAGGTCATTTCTCATCTGTTATGGACGACCTCAAGCTATTCGCACCGAACGAGCAACATTTGCTGACATTACTCAAAATAACACATGTTTTCAGTAGTGCCATCAAAATGGAGTTCGGTCGGTGTTGATAATGTGCGGTTGTGCATGTGAAGCGGAGGAAAGTTGTGGATTCACCAAATTTACAGCTTTCTGAGACAATGTCCCTCAAGTCGATCTCTGAAGCAGAAACCTACAAATACCTTGGTATGTCACAGTCTTTGGGTTTTGAGGAAGGGCGCATTAAACAGACGGTGAAGGAGCGCTTCTATTGCCCATAAAAATTGGACTATCAAAAACAAAAAGATTTTTCAAATCCGACTGGTACAACGTTGCTCCAAGAAGAACCGCTTCACTTTGTTCAGGATTCCGAGTTTACGTGAGGCTGTGGTTATGATGCTCTCAATATAGCTCTTCGGGTTGAGGTCGCTGTGTATGTCCATACCTAAGAGACTGAGACCAGTCTGGATGGGTAAAGGTTGCTCTGGAAGGAGGGTTGGGGGAGAAATGCGGTAGTTCTTGAGTTTAGCGCGTTCAAACAAAAAGACAAACTTCTGCTTTATTATACCTATGGCTATCAGTACTTCAATAACGTGACGCAAAAACTTCGTCCTCTTTTTAAGCTCATTGCGCGCACCGAAGAGTGTTAGTTTTAGGTTATGTTCCGATATACACTGCAAGCACTAAGGTGTGACGTCAATTTAGTATACTGCGAAGCCGAGCCGTTCCTTTATAGTTAGCAATACTGGTTACTGTTTCAAACGGAACGCAGTCTAATATATACTGTCAAATCAATAGTGCAAGTTTTCAAAATTTCTGGACGCTGTTGATCACGTGATCAAAGCACTGAGAGCACCTTACCTCGAAAATGCCAGTGCTTACAGTACAAAAATGGCAACGATTTATGACGTCATATATTTCCTTAGGATACTGCGGCAGTATACTGTCAGTCCATAACGGAACAAATTTCTCACCAGTAGAGCACTGGACAGTGCTCGCAGTGTATATCGGAACATACCCTTAGTCCAACAAAGTTTATATATAGGTGTCCAATAATATTAAATTTATTTATTTAGTTAATATGTATTACTATACGTTAGTGTACATGTCCATTGTATACATTGTAGGTATTTTGTAAACTACCATTGAATTTCGACTACTGAGCAGCCAATAGATATTATTAACGGATATATTTAAATGAGGAGCTCGATGGCGCAGTGATAAATGCACTCAAGCCGCGATTGCTGTACTGTAGTTAAACAACTTTCGCAAAGACCGGTAATCAGATGGGTGACCAAAAATGTGTTATCTTGCTTCGGAAGGCACGTAAAGCTGTTGGTCTCGGCTTACCAAACCGAATATATAAACAAGTAAACGGCGCAGGGAATCGAACCTAGAACTATCGGGTCTGAGACCGGCAGCTTTAACGACGCAGAGGCGGTTAAATCAGAAGTAGACTTAATTATTTTATGTAGTTAATGTTAATTACAGCAAGGTAACAGCAGATATTTGCGTTCGTCCTTGCCATACAAAACTATTTATTTTATTTATTTATTACCAATTCGTAAAATATTTACTTGCGGCAACACCGCATAAAGCCATCCAAAATGGCTGATCATTGGCGAAATGCGCTGCGATTTTATTTTTTACGATACACGCGCGCCCGTACCAAGTACGACTGGTTGGGGATGTTATACAGGGTGTTGCGATTATTTACATTTATTTTATTTTTACCTCTTGATAATCACATTAATGTTATATATGCGACAGTTTGTGTGTATGTGTGTATATTTGTTGCTTCTTCACGCTGCAACGAATGGATGGATTTAGATGAAATTCGGCATACAGATAGTTTATAACCTGGATTAACACAGTATACTTTTTATCTCGATATTTAATTTGACTTTTTAAAAACATGCAAAATAATTTTACTTTTATTTAATTAAATTGGTTTATTATACTCATCGAAGGCAAACAGTATGGGCATATTAGCGCTTTAGCCTACCGACCTACCGCATTTTATAAAGCCCATTATTGCATTGACTTACGTTTTGTTTTCGTTTGGTTTAACTATTTAACGAAGGAGTGACTGTAATTTCAATAAGTTTGAATAGTTTTGGGAAAAAATTACCTATATTTTAAATATTTTTAATCGATTGAGAAGCCGATTTATAACAAACTACTTTCTGGGTGTACGCTTAACCTGTTACAGGTTGTATAGAAAGCGAGCGGAAAGATGTTACACATCAAAAATAAGGAGACTGCAGAAGGTGAGCTTTATACTAACGCTCGAGCAACCCACGCATAGACAAACCTTCACGAAAACGGGATCTTGCAACAACTGCACTCGTCTGATCTGATCCGAACCCCTCGGAGAACTACTAGGGCACGAGGACACGTACTAGCGCGTGATGCAGTTTCCTCTAGAAAAACTCTGACGGTGCTTCGTTGCACACAGCTTAAGGAACCTGTGGCGGCGCCACATACCGCATACGCCGCATATTATTTGACACGAAGCAAATACCTTCTCAACCGTGTCAACAGATGGCGCAACAAACGCATACCAACGACGTCGCCATACTACGACGATAAAATAGTATGGGAAGCCTGCATCGCGGTAGCGAAGTTTCACCATCTCCTTCGCTATATATAGCACCTCCAACTAACATCCGTTGGACCTCGGTCCCCGAGCTATTACCACCCAGCTCGGAGGAAGATCTTCCCTCTGGCCTTCCTCAATGTGGTTGTCGCATATTATTCTGTGGCATGACTATATGGTTAGCTCTATGGTGAGCGGCCTCTCTCTTGTTTCGTTCTCCTACACATCGGAACGTATTGTCTGTTGTAAGTGCATATTAACAATAAACCAATATATTAAACGCCGGTTGTCTGATTTGCTCTTCTCCTATTAATATGCAACAGTGGCATTCTACATACCCATTGGCTTCTCTGCAGTGGTGACCCCAATGTGATTTAATTACTACAATTAACTATTAACTGCACCATCGAGCTCCTCAAATGCAAAATTATTGCAGATATTATTTCACCTGAAATCGGAGCAGCCTGTATATGGCACCCCGTTTGTTTACCGCGTCCTGTGTCGTGCATAAACTGTGCAAAGCTGCGCGCACAGAACTGGCTACCCGCTGACGCAGACACGAAGGAGTTTGGGCCTGCGTTACTTATTTTAGGTAAGTTCTATATTATTTCAATGAAAATTTTATAGTGATTGAAAACAGTAATACAAAAAAGTTTAAAAAAAAAACGAGCGAGCCTTACAGTAGTCGCATATGATGTGTAACATTTGACATCTCACCTTAGTAATAAGCAGTTTTAACATAATATTCTGAAAAAAATGGGTCAGGTATAACATCATTTTATAACTATAAAATAAATGCAGTAAATACTCATTAGAAAACATTTGACATATCAAAATGACCTTTGATAGTCAAAAGACACAATATGTCACTTATAATAATAATATGTCATGTTCGTATAGTATCGACTTTAAATTTACAAAATGGCGCGCGCTTGCGTGCTTCCCCGACTTCCTGTGACACTTACACATACTTCCGTCCCATTTCACGAAATCACTCCCACAAATTGCTTAAATAGAAAGCGAGCGGAAAGATGTTACACATCAAAAAATCTTTCTACGAGCAGGATATTGTCATCATCATCATTATCATCATCATCGTCATTCTACACTAGTCACTGCTGGACATAGGCCCTTCCTTGTGCACGCCACTGAACACGGTCCGCGGCTACTCTCATCCAGCTGTTTGCTCTTGATATCGTTGTCCCGATAGCCGATATACCTCGTAGGCAGTGCGCTTAAATTTACGTAAGAAGTTGCGGGTTCGAGTCCTGCTTGTGGAAAAATATCGCCACTTATGTGGAAATCAAGGTCAATAATTCTAAATTAATTAGGCAATAAATCTGTGAACTTGAATAAGAGAAAAAAGGAGCACTCTTACCTAATTGATATCATAGCGTGAGAATAATTCATCGGATCAAAATCGCACGCCTGGATTCTGGATTAGATTCAGTGTAGTTACAAGAAAAATAGAGGCACAAATTTATTTATTTTGTGACTAACGGCCGCCCGCAGTTTACCCCGCGTGGTTCCCGTTCCCGTGGGAATATCGGGATAAAAGTATCCTATGTGTTAATCCAGTTTATAAACTATCTGTATGCCGAATTTCATCCAAATCCATCCATCCGTTGCAGCGTGAAGAAGCAACAAATATACACACATACACACAAACTTTCGCATTTATAATATTAGTGTGATAAGCTACGAATAATCGTTTGTTTTCTGACAACATTTGATCTGCACGATCTCGTTCCTCCAGCCTTTTTTTTGGAGAGAGTTGGAGGCTTTTTTGGGGGCGGCGGGACACTTAAAGGGTTCCTCAAGCCGTGTGAAACGAATCACTTTCGGAGGTTTTCTAGAGGGAACGGCATCACTAGTGCGTGTCCTCGTGCCCTACTAGATTCTCCGATGGGTTCGGAGCAGCGGTCCTCCAACCTGTCCGTACCAAGCGGTTTGCGAGCACTTTTCTTATGCGAACCGCTATAGAGTGGAATGCGCTGCCTGCGTATGTGTTCCCAGTTCACTACGACCTAGGTATCTAGGCGAGAGTGAATAGGCATTTCATGTCCAAGCATGTACCACATTAGGCCACATCCTTCTCACCAACAGACTGGTTGCTGGCCAAAAGCTTGGACAGTATGCATAAAAAACTAGTCTATGGTTTTAACTGAAATTTAATTTGACAGTTGTAAGATTACAAAATGGCGACGAAAACTATGCACCCAAACAAGATGGCGCGCAACCCGCAACACTCGGTGCGGTTCACGTCAGACGACTTGCCCAAGTTCAAACCAATGGTGAGTACTTTTTCACTGACAACTACTATTTAGAGGATGTGGGTGCCTATGTGAGTTTTGTTTACAATCCGTATTCAAGAATTAGTATGGCATTGAAGCAGCGCCTCCTGGCTGGCGACATACGAAAAGTGTTAAAATTTTGCTATTCCAATCTCGTTATCGTTAAAGTTATCGAATGGCGAATGTAACTCGCAGAAGGCACCCCGTGATTTAGAAACTACCGATCCCTTATCCCGAGTAACTAAAATAAGGGTGCACCGTCCGTTAGTGACAAGTGTCATATATTTTATAGCTGTGCCCCGCGGTTTCGGGTACCCTATCTGATCTGCCATATTCGGGATTAAATACCCTGTATGTTACTGCGCTAGTTTAATTAAACCGAGAAGGACCAAATGTGTTTTTTTAAAATAAAATTTAATAGAAGTTATATTGATACAAAAAAAAGGCAGAATGTGTGAAAAACAGAACCAAAGAGATTAGTCAAAACTAAAGACACAAGTGACCAGTGTGTGTGTAGAGGGATGCTAGCAAATCATATAGCAGGCGGCCGCTAGGGTGAACACTGGTTTTTAGTGGGTAGGCCCCTCCTCCTCCCGAATCCCTGTCGAGACCCTCGGGTCTTGGAAGGGAGGCGGGAGCTGGAGGGGAGAACCCCACATAACCATCTGCATCTCACCGGGCGCGGTGGTAATCGGGTGACGAGATTTCAGTTGTCAAAAAAAAGGATTATAACTAACGCATCAAGACTGGGAGTGGGAAAACTGGCACGACGAGAAAGTGTCATCATCATCATCAACTCATTTTATGTCCCTATTGCTGGGGCACGAGCTTTCCCTATGGATGGGAGAACGGACCGTAAACCACCACGCGGGCCCAGTGCGGATTGGTGGTTGTTAACGACTGCTAATGCAGCCGGGACCAACGGCTTTACGTGCCTTCCGAAGCACGAAGGAGCGAGAGATGATAAATTTTTGGTCACCCATCCGATGATCGGCCTTTGCGAAAGTTGCTTAACCTCAGCAGTAGCAAATTGGGCGCGGTACTGCACCATCGAGTTCCTCAGAGAGTGTAGTAGTAAGTACCTAAGTAATAAAGCTTGGTAAGATATTTTATTACGCTAAACATCACAATGATGAAATAAGTTTTGGCACTGATTTAAAACAGCAGTTATACTGTGATAAATCATTCATTATTCTGCCTCTATGGACAAAGCAATGGTTTCGGTACTCTTTCAAAAATGTTAATTGGACTAGCATACAGATCTTTGCAGAAATGTATTGACATTTTTATGTACATAGAGTCGCAAAGTGAGCATGTTTGTATGAAAATAACGGGGTGGGCGGTTAGATGTGCCCTTCAGTGTGTACTATAGTAGTGTTGGTAAGTTTAAAATTAGAAAATGCATATTTATTAACAAGTTCGGCAGTTAAAACTTAGTACTAAAATAAACAAAAATGAGTCATAAAAATAATGAAATGGATCATTGAATAGGTAAATATTGAATAGTAAAATAACTAAATGGTCAGTTACGTGTGGGTATATAGTTAATAAATCGGAATTAGTTTCATTCATTCTTATAGTAAGAAATCTCATTCTAAGCAGTTCTATAAACAATAAGGTGGTAAAATGTATTCCTTCACTCCTTCTGTGCCTGGCCCTCGCTATTCTGCGCTTCGCTCTGGAAAAAAATTTAACTTAACCTAACCGTAGGGATTTCGGTATTAAGTTTGGAATAATAATAAATAAATATAAAATAATAAAAATAAGGGTAAAACAACCTAAAATTAATTACTGGAACGCAAAATAACGCCTCCTTCTAAAGAAAAACCTTTCTTTTCAATCGGTTCGGATTCTGGTGTCTCCGCTCCCTGTGAACTGACGAACTACCTATATATCTAACTGCCCATTCCATCATTTTTACTGGCGATTTATTTATTAGACTGCTTACGTATTTTTAGTACTGATATTGTAGGAGGAAATAACCGACCAATTGTTTTTTATTACTGTCTATGTTTTACTGTCGCACTAATTTACCAACAGCCGACAAATAAAATAAGTGCCTAGTCTTTTTTTTCATAATAATAACCTCTCGAATGTTTATACAGCGTGTTAGATAACACGAGGGACATATTTTATCCTATGGTAGTTTATGCCTGGGTAAACATTAAAAAAAAGGCGCAGACTGCCCGCGGCGGGTTACGCGCCGGGGCACGCGCCGCGAGGCGGGGATGAAGGCGTGGCCTCGCAGAATGCGTGCGGTGTGCAAAGCAAAAAGTGAGCTTTCGACATGATCTATTGGCGCAGTCAGTCGGCACATATTTGATCTTTTCCCGCGCTTAGTCAATACGCTAAATTATTTATTAGGATTATGCAAAAAAAAAATAAGAATTTTTTTTTTAATGAATCGGATCGGGTATCAAATACCTAATGTCCTCCCTTAATATGTCCCTTGGTTTAACTAACAAGCTGTATTACAGTTTAAAAAATTAGTTCCCATAAGTATTTCTATCAAAAACTACCTTTGTCTTCCGATTTTCTACCCAAATGACTTTCAAATCTTAAAACAACCATTTTTGACTTACGCGGTGTTAGAACTTACGACGTGTATCATTTATCAATGTATCTGCAGCAGGAGTCACCGGAGAGCCTGCCGGGCTATGTGCCCCAGTATCAGTCAGACTCAGGCGCGCCTAGCCCTGATGGTTGCAGCTTTACTCCAGCAGCGCAGCGGTACAGACTCAACGAGCAGAGTTAGTAAAGAACAAACTAGAAGTATTAGCGCGGTAGTAGAACTTTGAAATATCTGCTTGGCTCCACCATCAGCACATCATCATCAGCTCACGAGCCTTCCCTATAAATGGATAGGGAGAACGGGCCATAAACCACCACGCGGGCCCAGTGCGGATTGGTGGTTTTTACGTCTTTACGTGCTTTCCGAAGCACGGTGGAGATTAAGATGAAATATGTTTGGTCACCCATCCGTTGACCGGCATTTGCGAAAGTAGCTCAACCTTAGCAATCGCATACCTGCACCATCAACCTCGTTGCACGTGCAGTAACCTAATACTTATTTATTTCCGCCACCATACAGCCTTAATTAATTTATATTAATTGATTCATTACTACAAAAAAAATATTAAATTGCTATTAAATAAGTATTAATTAATAACTAAAATTAAATATTAAATAACTTATTAATATAGCACTTTGACGGCGACTTCGTTCCGCGTTGATTTTTCCGTACAAAAATATTAAACAAAATAAAGCGTGTTACATTTTGATGGAACATTAAAGAACGTTTAGCATATTACACCTTCATTATTTTTCTTTTGCAATCACAATGTAACACGCTTTTATTTATAAAAAATTGGGTCTGATTTAATTATTTTTAGTTCTTTTTTTTATTAATAAAATCCTGTTTTTAAAAAACTTTTTTCTTTTAATTTTATTTTTAACTTTTTAGTATTTTTGTAGGGGACCCCTATTTTTAATGATTTAAGGGGGAAAATGGATCACTGGTGCTACTGGTTGTCTCTTGCATTCGGCTACCTATGTTTTGTTTTGCATTACTGTCCCGGTTTGTAAATGGTCGACGGGACAAATAAATATAATAACCTTCCTTCCAGGGATCAAACTCCTTACCACTGTGAACCAAATCGTCCAGCAGCGCGCCGAGCTCGAGTCCAACCGCGTCACACTCTCTGGACTCCTAGACGAGCTCAGGAGGAAGCTGAAGAGGAGGATAGAGGAATGTCACTTCGAGAAGAAGGAACAGATGAAGGTTACACTACTCGTCACTAGATGGCGTTGCTTTGGTTCCCATAGAAATTGTAGTTTCATAATTCATAATAAATTGCCTCATGCATGTCAGAGCATCACTTGAGAACGGCTCGATCGATTTGGCTGATTTGTTTTTTGTTGTGTTCGTAATTGTCAGGACAGGGATTGTATTTAAAAAAAAGGTTTCGACGAAATACAAGTGTTCACTGAAGTGGACGAAGTCGTGAGTCGGCCACTAGTTTATTTTATAGAAGAAAAATACAGAATAGAATAGAATAAAACAGAAAATATTCAACATTTTTAACAGTTGCTCACACAAATTGGTTTTTCCGCTTTTTCCGCTGCTTTAAAAATTCTAAAGTTACCACTTGAAGAAAAAGAAGATGATCACACAAATCACGAAGTGTGAAGAAGCAACTTGCGGGTAGGCAGAATCCTGCTCTGCTAGCTGTCCTCGTATCAGGACACTGCTTTCACTTAACATTAGAAAAAGGCAGAGCAGAGTCATTAGCCTAACATACCATTTTAAAAAAATTGGTTTCACTACTTATCACTAGATGGCGCTGCTTTAATCTCATACAAATTGTATTGAATTAATAGGGTCTTACAAGAAACAAAGAATAAGGTCCGAATTGTTATTCCATGTTTTGTTCCTGTCATGTAAACGTCATTTCAAATTAGAGTAAAAGAGACAAAACACGGAATAACTATTCGGAGCTTAATCTTTGTTTATTTGTAAGGGGGTATATGTTTCGTGTAGATACTGTTTTGTCTACAAACAAATACATAAAAATAAAATTACAGGCACTAAAGCAGGCGAACCAGAGGTTGGAGAAAGAAAAGTTCGGCATCATGACGGAAATAGAACATCTAAAGAGACATCTGGAGAAGGAAGAGTCACACCACGTAAAGCACGTGAGGAATGTGGTGGCGCAGGTGAGAGATAGGACCAAATAATACAGCTAGGCTTTACATAGAGTTCCACCAGCGTTCGACTGGATCTAATGATCGACATTTTTGTCTTATCGAATCAGATAACGGCGAAACTCCGTCAAACCCCAAGCGATCGAATGCGATCGCGCTCGCCACTCGACATTAAAACTTAAATATCGTCTATTTAGAGCCTACTTTTGTATGAAGAAGTTTAGCCATAAACAAACTAGGATACATTTGCTACACTCTAAACACCCAACAACTTTATTCTGTGTGCGTTTTCCATTTTAGATTTCAGATGTCAATTTTTTTTTAATTCGCCATTTTGCGAATTACGTCATCGACGCAGGTGCTTTCATTTGTTTTGTTCGGGGTTTGAAAGGCACTTAAAATAGAGATCAGTCAGCTACTGATTTTCGTATTAGCGCAGCTGTTGTCTCGTAAAATTTTAATGAAAATCTAAGTTATTTCATGGTGACTATGCTTGAAGTCGTTGTCACAGACGCCTGCCCCTGTACCCGACTTCATTTTTGATCCGTCGGTGTACCAGATTAGGCTGTCTTTTTCCGGAAACGGTGGCCCTCGTTTCTATTCGTCCCTGGTTGAAACATAAACTTTAAATTTGGCGACATACCAGAAGAGTTAATATTTTGCCATACAAACTTTCGTTTTCGTTAACGTGATTGAATGGCGAGTGAAACTCACACTATGCACCCTGACGTCTCCCCGCCCGATCCTCTAAATGTCACTACACATTTACAGAATACACTAAACATGCACACTAGCTTAGGTCCAAGACACCGTACTCGTAGAACAAGGGTACAAAGAACCGGTTCACACGCGCTCTATACCAGGGGGTCGACCGCCTAACTCTCTCGCTTTCGATCGCTTTGAAGGCGAGGCGAGGAGGAGGCGTCATCTTGTCATTTCGAAAGCAATATGAAAGCAATATCAAAAGCTATAGGCTATAGCTTTCGATATTATTCGATATTATATTTCGATATTATATTAGAAAGCGAGGCGAGGGCCTCGCTTTCAAAGCGATCGAAAGCGAGAGTGTTAGGCGGTTGGGGGGCAGGTACAGACATGTACCTGGGCGCTTCTCTCCTCCTCCACGGCCCGGTCTACCCGAGCCGAGGTCCAAGCCTTTAGAGGCGCCCTCGGGTGGTTCCGCTCCCCGATCCGATCCGAACCCTTCGGAGAATCTAGTAGGGCACGGGGACGCGCAGTAGTGCGCGATGCCGTTCCCTCTAGAAAACCTCCGAAGGTGATTCGTTTCACACGGACCCTTTACGTTCCTCGCCGCCCCCAAACAAGCCCGGTGAAGCTGAAAATGCCGTCTGAGGCAATCAGCAATCTCTCTCAATAAAAAAAACCCTGGCGTCTGTTCGTCTGTACGTCAATTCGCATCGAGCCCCTTCGCTGTTATCTTCTTTTTAAATTTCCAGTTTCTGTATTGATCAACCAGTCAACTATTCCAGACGATTCAGAGTGTGGTGAAGAACACCGAGCTGTTCACTCCGTGCTCGGTGTCTGACTTACCGAACCTGGTCTGCCGGAATGTAGCCAGGAATGCACCGTCACGACTTGTAAGCCAACGTAGATCGTAAATATTTTAAAACTGTTTTTGTTGTTTATTTACATATAAATTTACGCAATTAAATTGTTGCGAACAAATTACAATTTGAACAAAATGTTGAAAAAATTCCACACATTTTTGATTTGATTTAATGTTTAAAGCATGTTGTTTACACATATCTGTGGAGTTGCAGTCTACCTATTTTACTAAAATCATGTAAAAACTGAACAACAATTACTTTGAATCTGTTTTGTGTAATAAAATTAAATAAAAACAAAATAAAATAGACCTCTCCAGCCTTCTTATGAGGCTCTTGGAGCACATACAACTTACTATAGTTATAGTATACATTTTGCTTCTACTTTATAAAGCGTACAGCCAAAGAGTGGCATTCCCTACCGGTATCAGTCTCCCATCAAAATCAAATCAAATTCGTAGATTATTATTATTTATTTTTTTTACATCCCGAGTGCATCATTCATAACCCCGAGGTTTTTAAAGCCAGAGTGAATAGGCTGTTTCTGGGCAAGCTCGTTCCATTGTCGGCCTCTTAGCCCTAGGGATTCAAATGAGGCCAAGAGCAAGCTTATTTTTTATTAAAAAAATAAATAATACTTTACTATGTTCTGATTATAGGCAGATAACAAGCTAGCTGCCGCGCGTCTGATGCGCGACATCGCTGAGCTGAGGCAGAGGGTTGCTCAGGTGGAGTGTCGGCTTGCCAACGAGCTCAAGGTAAGTTCATTATACGGTCATACGGCCTGCTTTGAGAAAAAAAAAACTATTTAATAAACGTTTTTCATGAGAATACTTGGAATACCATGCAATTTTGACAAACAAATAAGTACGTACATTTAAATGAAACAACTTTTACGGATCTACTCGCGTTTATTCTGTGTTCTCGCGTTTATTTTACACATTACTTTTAGTTAATGTTTATCCTGACGTTTCGAACCCTTTGCAGGGTCCGTGGTCGCAGGGAGACTGAGGTGTCGGTCGTCTCATAATTAGTTAGTAGCTTGTATACCCTCATTTAAATAAAAAATCCTGCTCGTGGAAATTTTTTCAACATTTGTTTTTTTTTACATTACTTTTACAAAACATCGGGCAAACAAATAGAAGTGTAGGGACCCGCGTTAAAGAACATATAGCCGACGTCAGGCATAGGCGCGAAAATAAGTCTGCAGTAGGTATGCGAACATGCCCTAGAGGGGCCCAACCATTACATCAGATTTGATAAACCACAATGATTCATCCCTAGGATATGCGAGGCTATTAAAATTAAAAAAACATTCTAATTTCAATAGAGAAGATGGTTGGAATCTACCACCAACCTGGGATCCCAACATGCAAAATATTAAATCCCAGCACCAACACCATACTGCCAGACCAAAAGATACTGTAACCTCTTTCTGCGTACAACGGAACGCACCTAATTAAATTTAAATGAGGGTATACAAGCTACTAACTAATTATGAGACGACTGACACCTCAGTCTCCCTGCGACCACGGACCCTGCAAAGGGTTCGAAACGTCAGGATAAACATTAACTAAAAGTAATGTGTAAAATAAACGCAAGTAGATCCGTACAAGTTGTTTTATTTCAATGTGTAGTGTTCGCGTAAACTTTAGAAAATAAATACGTAAGTATATTATTATAATTGAAATTTTTGCATACACAATGCTTGTCAATCAAATAGTCTAGTGAAGGCAACTTCACAGTGACGTAATACCGCTGGCATGCAGCCTAAATCACAAAGTACTAGAAAAATCAACGAGTTGTCTGGGTCCTTGGTAGCTCAGTGAGTTGTCTGGGTCCTTGGTAGCTCAGTGAGTTGTCTGGGTCCTTGGTAGCTCAGTGGTCAAATCATTGGACGGGTAATCCAAGGGTCGTGGGTTCGAATCCCACTCGAGCTACCTATGACTACTTAGTTGTTTTTTTTCTAGAAATCCTATATTTTTTTCATTATTCCACGCCACTTTTTTCGCAGGAACTCATCCAGAATGCATTAGAATGGGTTCATTTTATCAGGTTAACAGAGCAGCTACGGAGATTGTACCACGATTTCTCTGATTCAGCCAGAATATAGAGCATTCGGCTGCCGACGCTTCCAAGTTCCCTTTTGTCGTCCAGACTTCACAACAAACTTCACCAGTAGGGATACTCTTGAAACACAATTGCAATAATCAATTTCCAATCACAAATCTAAAAAAATCAAATGGCACTCTTAAAAGCGATAATAGCGCCACATTGGAATTAAATTGCGTGGAAATTGAGTGAACAAATTATTATCGAGATGGGGCGTTCCAAAATTGCGAAACTTATCCCAATATCGATACACATTAATTGCATTGGAATTGTATTGAGATTGAGTTTGCGTCAACAGTAGCCTACCAGACAAAAACCTCTTTACAACCACCCAAACAAAAAATACCAATTCACATAATTAACTACACATATACAACGCCAGTGTGTTTGCAGCGTAAGAGGCAGGCTGAGCACGACATTAGCCGGCTGAGGAAGGAGCTGTCAGCAACCAAGAGCTGTGTGGCGTCGCTGCGGTTGCCGCCGAGACCCATGATGAAACAGTGCTCTAAGTTCGCTTAGAGTTTAGAGCATGTAGTTGCAATACTCTTAAGTTCAATTAGATAGCAATGCTCTAACAGCCGAAATTAATAACCTATCCTCAGCAAGAGATAGGCTTACTAGAGCTCTGTTGCTTACCCCCTTATTCATGAAAACTATTTAAGCATTATTTAGTTAAATATTGTTTTGTCAATGTCACACAAACGTCATTTTAAATTTGATTAAAAGAGACAAAACAATGATTAACTCAATTATGCTTAAATAGTTTTTATGAATATGGGATTCAGTTATTTGTTAATTATCGAAAAATAACAGCGGTTGCTAGGTAACTAAACTAAGGATAACTAAGAAATAGGCCTTTCTTACCATAGATAGGTTATTAATTTCGGCTGTATACCAAGATAGATCTCTTACCAGAGATAGGTTATTAATTTCGGCTGTTAGTTGGTTTTGAAAGCAATGCTCTAAGTTCGTTTAGAAACCGATGCTCTAAGTTCGTTTAGAGTTTAGAGCAAGATGGAGCAAAGTTCGCTTAGATTTTAAAGCATGAAGCATCATCTACGCTCTACCACAGAATAAATAATAGTACAAGTGCTCTACGTTCGCTTAGAATTTGGAGCATTAAGTTCGGTTAGGATTTAGAGCATGATAAGACATTGCTCTAAGTTCGATTAAAATTTAGAGCATCGTGAAGCAACGCTTTTCGTTTTTAAGCATGGACGAAACAATGCTCTGAGTTCATAGCTTAAAGTGATGTTCCAATGCTCTAAACGTCCTTTGAATTTAGAGCTTGACGAGGCAAATGCTCTGAGTTCATTTAGATAATAAAGTCTTTAACAACGAGCATTGGGGACATGTTCTCTTCTATCAATAAGCAATTTATGTATGTCGTAGATCTAATACTGTTACCACTTGACCACGAAGACCACGGGCGGTTTCCTTTCCACGCAATTTCTTTGTTCACTGCGCTCTTTCTATTACTGTTGACTAAACCTTTCGTAGTGTAGCGCGCAATGAACTAGGATTTCATTCACCCGTGCTTTTGGCCGAGGCTTTCATATGTCGAACAACTAGTCTAGTTAAAATTTGGTAATGCTTCTGCAGATTTTGCAGTTCGACACCACTTTCTTCAAAAGCATCATCGGTCTCCTAAACTGCGCTCCAATGCCGGAGATATGCGCTTCAGATCCGGCAACTTAATTACATGGACAACAAATCTGGCCGACTCATTAAATATTAAATAACATCTTGAAAGTTAGTGAATTTAAAACGAAAGGACATTCGGGGTTATGAGCAGTTTGTTCTATTTGTAGTTCGTTCGTTCAACCAACTGTGGACGAACAGGTGGGTTACTCTTGAAACACAATTGCAATAATCAATTTCCAATCCCAAATCTAAAAAATTCAAATGGCACTCTTAAAAGCGATAATAGCGCTACATTGAAATTAAATTGCGTGGAAATTTAGTGAACAAATTATTATAGAGATGGGGCGTTCCGAAATTGCGAAACTTATTCCAATATCGATACATATTAATCGCATTGGAATTGTATTGAGATTGAGTTTGCGTTAAGAGTAGCCTACCTGATGAACTGCGTATAACCTTCGCCATCGTACTTACTTGTTACATTTCATGATAAACCTCTTTGGGTTAACAGAAATAGTCAACACAAGAAGACATAGCACATTCTCTAACTATAACGAAAGTTCTTTAACCGGTGTTTTTGAACCGGTAACTAATTCTCATGCTATATATATTATCAATCACGAATGCTCCTTTTTCTCCTATTCAAAGTTACTGATTTCTTATTTTTAACACGAAAAATTCTGGAACCTATTTTAATAATCAAATCATAAATAATGCAGAAAATATTATATTTCACAGAGTCTTTTATGTCACTTTAAATTGCGAGATTACCGGTGAGATTAAAAAATCCTCCTGCACTTGTGCGGTGTAGACTTTATAGCGGTCGGGAAGAAGGGCGAAATTCCTTTCGCATCAAATACCTAACAATTAATATGAGGCCCTTGGGAGGAGCTCGATGGCGCAGTGGTTAACGCGCCCGGTCTGCGATTGCTAAGGTCAAGTAACTTTCGCAAAGGCCGGTCATCGGATGGGTGGCTAAAAACTTATTATCTCGAACTCCTCGTGCTTCGGAAGGCACGTTAAGCCGTTGGTCCCGGCTGCATTAGCCGTCGTTAACAACCACCAATCCGCACTGGGCCCGCGTGGTGGTTCATGGACCGTTTTCCCTACCCATCCATAGGGAAGGATCGTGCCCCAGCAGTGGGGACATAAAACGAGCTGATGATGTTGTTGACTTGTGAGGCATATAATCCGCGTAGGGGCGTGTGTGTCGGCGAATAAAGAGTCTAATTCGAGTTTTATTCACCATTCAATAATGTTAAGGAAAACAATATTTGTATGTTGCAACTCACCTCGTTTGTCACAAGGAGACGCTACTTCAATGTCATACAAATTCTAGTATTCGTTAACGGTCCAATGGAAAATAAAACTCAAACTAGGAAAATTTGTTTGACTACTCGTCACTAGGTGGCGCTGGTTCGATTCCATGAAATTCATACAAATTGTAGAAAGCCGCCATAATGTTTGTATCACTGTACCTAAGGATCAAAACAACGAGTTCTCCCCCAGTGATGGGCAAAAAGTAATCAGATTAATGATTAAGGATTACGACTACAATTTTTAATCTTCAATCACGATTACAGATTACAGAAATTAATCAAAAATGTAATCATATCGGTGATTAATGATTATAAATCTGTAATCGTAATCTTGATTACTTTTATGATTGATTTGATTGATTAATAAAACCAACAGTCGGAACGTAAAAAAATAAAAGAACTTTATTTTTTTATCAGTCTCATACACTGTGCTTTTAGGATAATTATTTTACGCAAAAAATCTGCTGAATGGTAATTTTTCTGGTACTCTCACTTTCAAACTTAAAAAAATACTCGATCACGTACGATAAAAGAATTACGTCGTCTCGTATCGTCTCCTTGAGCTCGATTCGTTTGACTGATGCGCACTGAACAAAATGGCGCGTGTGCACTTGTCGACTATCGACAATGCGGACGCGGCGATTGGCTAGCCGGTGATCGTACAATACCCTGTCCTCCGCACCCTTACCGCGCGTCTTACGTAGTAGGTATAATTTATAGTACAATAAAGCCAACCACTCAACTTCTAGATGCATACCTACAAATTGTGATAATTAATGGCAAATTTCTAAACCATAATTCATATAAACTTAGTTAAGAATAATCATGTAATTTAGATTACTGATTACTGTAATCAAGATTAAAGATTATATGTTTAATCTTGATTAAAAGTAATCACGACTACTTTAATCTGATTAAAAGTAATCATGATTACTTTCAATCAGATTATTAATCTGATTAAAAAAGTAGTTGATTACGCCCAACTCTGTTCTCCCCATTGCTTGTAGTTAATAAGATTTGTTGAACACTTATGTACCTACCTACAAATATATAAATCGTTATTTATTGTAGACAATTTTAATTGAAAATAATTATATTATATTTTGAAATAAAATATTGAGACGATTTATGGTCTTTTCTTGTCTCTCCAGGATTATAAAAATTAATTACATCGAAACACGAAATATGTTTTGTTTTGCTAGTATAACATTACAAGTAAGACGACCTCCTTGGTCGAGTGGTTTGCACACCGGTTTTCATGGTGTTGCCATCTCTGAGGTCCCGGCTTTGATTCCCGGTCGGGTCAATTTAGAAATTACTGTTTTTCTAAATTGTCTCGGGTCTGGGTGTTTTCTATGTATAATAAGTATGTATTTAAGTATTTTAAGTATGTTTATCCGTTGTCTAGTAACCATTTAACGAGTTTCATAACGAAGCTTTTCTTGGGCTAGATAATTGGTGTGAGTGTAGGAAAATTTATTATTTGATTATAGTTTACTATAAGTAATGCTTTAATCAAGTAAGTGTAATATATGAATAAAGTTATCTTTAATAATTTATGTTCTTTAAAAAAAACACAGAATTGACAAAGAAAAAGTTTTTTATTAACACTCGACACGAAGTCTGTTAATTCAAAATGGCGTCCAAACGTCAAACATTAACTTTTCCCCGTGCACAGTAGTGTTGCAGCGTTTTTCGAAGCCAGCTTTGTCCTTAACAACTTCGGGGGACACTGATAATTCAATATTTGTTTAGTATGCACCTTTATATGTTTTTCGAAGGGCTCATTATTTTTCAAATCCTTCCCACATATTTCGCAGAAAGACTTTTTCCCCTTGCCGTGCATAAATTTGATGTGCTCAGCCAAATGTTGGGTTGTCAAATATCTCTTTGGGCAAACTGGGCATTTGTATTTCGGAACGCTGCGGACTTTCAGCACATCTTGCTTGACTAGTGAAGGCTTTTTAGGCAGGCCAATCCTAGAAAATAAGTGGATACACACGCCTGTACGTCTTACTGCTACACATTGACAAATTTCTTCAATAGACTTCGAATTTTATTAATATGGCGTATGGTTGAACATTTATTGAAGAAATTTTACACTTTGGATATGTTGATCTGGAGGCATGAATATATTTTTTTAAATATTCACAGATACAGCTAGGCTACTCTTGACGCAAACTCAATTTATTTATTTATTTTTTTATTTGCGTGGAAATTGAGTGAACAAATTATTATCGAGATGGGGCGTTCCGAAATTGCGAAACTTATCCCAATATCGATACATATTAATCCCATTGGAATTGTATTGAGATTGAGTTTGCGTCAAGAGTAGCCTAGCAGATCGCGCCAAACTTCAGCCCCCTCTGAAGTTGGCGCGATTCGCGTCGCAGTAGTAAAAAATAGGCGTCAGTTTAACGAAGGCGGGGGGGGGGACGAGCGGCAGGGCCTGACTGTGTACAGCTGCGCGTAGCAACTTCAGAGGGGACTAGAAGTTTGGTACGAGCTATACAGTGCGATTCAAATAGGATGGTGGCTGTGAAGTAAGTCGCGTCGCAGTAGCGAATTTCGACGACGACAACGTCAGGCGGGACGTTACAGGGCGCGTTACCTGCGCGCACCGACGCTGGCAGCATAATTCACAGCCGCCATCCTATTTGAATCGCTTACAGAAGCACAGTGCCCTGATCTCACCTGATGTTAAGTGATGATAAGGCCATTTGGTGGAAGCGCACTTTACCCGGAATCCTCAACTACTAAGGCACTGGCTATCTTATCTTTAGCTACTGGAACACAACAATGCTACAAACATTGATTTTAAGGCGACATAAATTTAGATAAGATGGTGGTAGCTAGCCAGGCGGACAAACAAGTCCTACCACCAACCAAACCGAGTACACAAACACGTACCCCCCGCTGGGAATCGAACTGGGTCTAAACCGGTGGTCTTAACCACTAGACCACAGAGGTTAAACCACCAAATCAGGTCCCAGGTACGATTCCCAGCGGGGGGTACATGTTTCTGTACTCAGTTTGGTTGGTGGTAGGGCTTGTTTGGCCGCCTGGCTAGCTACCACCATCTTATCTAAATTTATGTCGCCTTAAAATCAATGTTTGTAGCATTGTTGTGTTCCGGTAGCTAAAGATAAGATAGCCAGTGCCTCAGTAGTTGAGGATTCCGGGTGAAGTGCGCTTCCACCAAATGGCCTTATCATCACTTAACATCAGGTGAGATGAACGCCAAGTGCGTTTTCTTAAAAGGGGTGCATGCGGGTCGGCGAACGAGATGACAATAGCTAGAGGTTCGCGCACATTATGTCGGGTCGCAGCGCAAAAATCCTCTCAAATCGCTCGTACGTACTTTATATGAACTATCGCACACTATGCCGTGGCGCAGCGGGCAACATATTCTGCCGCGGATTTTGGTTGCGTGCGATGCGGCCTGCCCCGCCCCGCTGCACCCCGACACAGAGTGATATAGCAACATTAACTTCTTCTAACAACAGCCAAAAAAAGAAAACAGTTGCACGCGACGTCTGGCAGTACACTGTATTCGAAATCCGTCAATGCGCTGCGACCCGTTCGGCCTGTCACAAATGTGCTATCTAAGCATTTTGCGCTGCGCTGCGGCCCGCTCCGCCCCGCTGCGGCCCGACATAATGTGCGCGAACCTTTAAGGTTATCCTGCTCCACTCGCATCCTGGTGGGTTACTCTTGAAACACAATTGCAATAATCAATTTCCAATCCCAAATCTAAAAAATTCAACTTTCATTGCGCCACATTGGAATTAAATTGCGTGGAAATTGAGTGAACAAATTATTATCAAGATGGGGCGTTCCGAAATTGCGAAACTAATCCCAATATCGATACATATTAATCGCATTGGAATTGTATTGAGATTGAGTTTGCGTCAAGAGTAGCCTACCTGGACTCCACTTCTGCTCAACACCAGGTCTAGCAAAGAAATTTGCCTACTCATAGGTAAAAAGCACCCTTCTGACCTGCTCTTCCTCCGCACATCAGCTTTCGCATGCAAGCTCAAGTGCTCCCGCATCAAACCGTAAGGTATCGCCACATTGCATATCCTACAAACACTGCGCTTATCACAGTTCTTTTTACACCGCGAACAGACGAACTTATCCCCCCCATCAGACTGTAACATGCGCGGATACTTCTGTTTGCACATCTCACACTGAGCGTTCGTTTTCGCGACCAAGGAGTCCGGACGTTTCTCGTCCCTCATCCTTTTGACACTTTTTGTTTCAGTATGAGTTTTGTTGTTTAATAGCTCTATAATGTCTTTATAGCTGATGATAGCTGGTTCCTGTTCTTGAAGTCGATGTTTGACGCTGCTACCACTACCGCTCATACCTGTAAAAAGTTTTCGCGTTGTATTTGTACTCCACAATGGGTGGAAGACTTGACCTCCGGTAAAAGAAGGTTCGTCGCGATGACGCTGAAGGTGGAAGCATGGTTGTATGAAAGTTAGAAAAAAAACAGCTAGAGACTCAGGAGTTGAGGATTTCAGGGGAAATCATCAGGTAAGATGAAGGCGCATTTTTATTAAATATTTGATTTTTTTACATTTACAATGCTGTAAGATCAAATTTTACTAGATAAAAATAACCAGAATCAGAGTAATTATAAGAAATTACGTCCTTATCGATTGTTAATTACTTGCAAAAGTGTTTCTTTCCACTGTGAGGGAGGGTAACTTCACAGCACAGCTTCACAGTGACGACGCTGTCTGGCTTGCAGCGTAAATCACAAAGAACTAGAAAAATTCAACGAGTCTTCTCGGTTCTCGGTAGATCAGCGGTTAGGGCATTGGACGGGTCCATATTGGCTCACCTAAAGTTTTTTGCCCGATATTGTTATTCCTACCGATTTGTAATCCGAATCACTCTTCCTAAAAAATTTTTCCTCAAGTTTTTATTCATACAATTTGTAGTACTACAGACGATGTACATAACACTCATGTTTGCGAAAATTGTAATTAATAATATCACTAATGTAAATATATTTATACTCCTACTGTTGTTTTTCATAACGCTTTTATCCCTAAACATAGTTTCCATTGTAAAATGATGTATATTAACGTGAGAAACCCCCTACGTCGCTTCTGGCACTGTGTTTGTGTCAACCTAACCCGCTCGTCGCTTCGCTCCTCGCTAACCTTAGCGAATTTATTTTAAAGTCGCTTCAAAAAAGATATGACTTTGAATAATAGTGTAAAAGACGGTTATGTTGAGAAAATATAGGAAAACAAATAATAGTATAATAGATGTTTATTGCTACTGACATTATGAAGTTGAATGATTCGCAATTATAAACATTAGAAACAGAGTAGTTAGGAATTGTGATTGTTAGGATGAAAAATGTAAGGAAGAACATTTTCGGAGTTCCAATTATCGGAGTTGAAAATTTAGGTGAACTTTGGCGCACCCGCATTGGACCAGCTATCCAAGTGTCGTTTGTATAACGATATCTACTCGAGCCTGCGACTGGTTGATTTTTTTTAGTATAATTTTTTTTATGAAGGTACTTACTAAACTACATGCTCGGTGGTACTCACTTAATGGTTTGCCAAAGGCTGCATGCACCATGACTCGAAACCTGTTAGCATTTCGTAGTTGCCTCACACACCATTCGCAGATCAAACTGTCGGACGGAGATACCTGAGAAAGGCCAAGTAATGTGGTACAATCGAGGATATCGCTTTCTGCCATCTTTTAAGATAATTCTATAATTGTTTGCGCTGGTCGACAGACTCCCAGCTTCTAGCTCTACCACTTCACATTAAAATAATAACTGATGTAGTGATCCTAATCACCAACCAGAATTTTTAAACTATTGAATGTAGGGAAGCCTGGTGGTAAGATGGAATGCCACATTGAGGAAGGCCAAAGGGAAGATTTTCCTCCGAGCTGGGTGGTATAGCTCGGGGACCGAGGTCCAACGGATGTTAGTTGGAGATGCTATATATAGCGAAGGAGACGGTGAAACTTCGCTACCGCGATGCAGGCTTCTCATACTATTTCATAGTCGTAGTATGGCGACGTCTTTGGTATGCGTTTGTGGCGCCATCTGTTGACACGGTTGAGAAGGTGTTTGCTTCGTGTCGAAATAATGTGCGGCGTATGCGGTAGGTGGCGCCGCCACAGAATAATTACAAAATCAACCACAATCAAAAAGAGAGGGTGATTCTCTTCTCCCCCGAAATTAAATTACGGATACAATCGGGACTGAGGATACCCTGCTGGATATAGCTGTTATGTGGTGACTCTCCCTCCAGCTCACGCCTCACTGTCCAGGTCCGAAGGCATCAACCCACTTACTTAAACCTGTATTGTACTATCCCATCACATGTCGCGAGAGTGGTACGGGACTACGGATAGCAGACTTTGAGTTCATCCCGTTTGAGCACCCTCCAGACTCCAGTGAGATTCATGCAACCCAGCTACGGGGTGCCCCACCCCACAGTCACGCAAGCATCACTGCGGTGGAACTGGTGGAGGTGGGCTAACTGCCGCCTCTTTCTACCGAGACGCCTGCGACAACTTGGGCTCGCAAGTCGCAAGGACATATCCTCTTTCCGTGGCCTTCTTCAGCGAAATGACTGCTTTACTGAACAAAACCGCTCTGTGGCTAAGACCACCGGTTTAGACCCAGAGGTCCCGGGTTCGATACCCAGCGGGGGGTACATGTTTGTGTACTCGGTTTGGTTGGTGGTGGGGCTTGTTTGTCCGCCTGGCTATAGCTACCACCATCTTATTCTAAATATGTCGCCATAACATCAACGTTTGTAGTATTGTTGTTTCCGGCAGCTACAGATAAAATAACCAGTGCCTCAAAAATTGAGGATCCCGGGTGAAGTACGCTTCCATCATTGGCCTTATCATCACTTAACATCAGGTGAGACCAAGGCACTGTGCTTACCCATTAATATAAAAAAATTAAAAGTAAAACCATGACCCTACACGACATGTCGTTCTCCAGCATGGTTTTAACTAAACTCGGCAGCGAGAGGTACAGCTCACACACACACTCCAGCTAATTTTTGTCGCCACTGCTGGAGCACGAGCCTTCCCTATGGATGGATAGGGAGAACGGGCCATAAACAACCACGCGGGCCCCGTGCGGATTGGTGGTTGTTAACGACTGCTAATGCAGCTGGGACAAACGACTTTACGTGTCATCCGAAACACGGAGGAGCTCAAAATGATGAGTTTTTCGATCACAATTGACAAATCTCGATTTCGATCCGATGACCGGCCTTTGCGAAAGTTGCTTAATCACAGACCAGGTAGGCAACTCTGGACGCAAACTCAATCTCAATACAATTCCAAACCCAAATCTAAAAAATTCAAATGGCACTCTTAAAACGATAATAGCGCTACATTGGAATTAAATTGCGTAGAAATTGAGTGAACAAATTATTATCGAGATGGGGCGTTCCGAAATTGCGAAACTTATCCAAATATCGATACATATTAATCCCATTGGAATTGTATTGAGATTGAGTTTGCGTCAAGAGTAGCCTACCAGGCACGTTAACCACAGCGCCATCTAGCTTCTCGCCTCCTAAAACACCTACCCTAACACCGAAGCAGTCGTACAGCAGCTGGTCGTATCTCTCTTCCACACCCTGCCACATGTGACAGTCTCCGAAGCCGCGCAATCTGATGTCCCCCTCGCACAGGCTGCAGCACCGCCCGCCCGTCGCGCCGGCGCTGTCACCGGATGCATGGAACACGACATTGTCCTTGGATTTAAAAAAAAAGTTGAAAAAGCCAGTCGGTAATCTCTTTGCTTGCATTCCATTTCTTGCATAAATCTTCAACCATTATAATACTTAGGACATAAAGTTAAAAATCTATTAAGGAAATTTGACAGTCTGACGTACAGGCAGGCACGTGTACATATAATTCCTTAGAATTCTGCCCTAAACTTAATACTATCCCTAATGAAAACTTAAAACTAAGCAGTGACCTCTTAAGAATTTGGCAGACTATGTTAGAGAAATTACAGCCTTATCTTTCTTTTGTATTAGGCAGTGGCGTAACTATAGGGTGGCAGGGCTGGCAAAATGCCACGGGCCCCGGGCCATAGGGGGCCCCCAGCCCGAGAGGCCGCGAGCTCAGAAGTAACCTAACATTTTTAACAAAACGTAGTTAATATTATAAATTTTATACAAGAACTTAAAATCATCTAAAGTTACTCATCTTTATATATATAATGACTTGTCCTGACTGACTGATTCATCATCGCCGAGCCGAAACCGCTGAAGCGAATAAGATGAAATTTGGACTGTAGATTAATTGAGTGACGTAATCAGCCACTAAGGATTTTACGGAAATCATCCCTTAAAGGGGTCAAATAGAGGGAGAAAGTTTGTATGAAAATCCGTCCGTTTTAAAGTAAAATACATGAAAATTGGTATTTGGCTTTTTGAAAAGAAATAAAGAATGACGTGTCTCAGGAATTTCGTTTATTTTTCTTTAAATGAGTAAAAAAGGGAAGAAGTTATTTTTGGAGAAAACGTTATTTTTAAAGTAAGAACTATAAAATGGATTATTTTAATCGATAATTAGATTTCTCAATAAAAATAAAGAATTACGTGTTTTAGCATTTTTCAAAAAACATTCCCTAGATAGATGTAATAGGGGAGGAAAATTGTACGGAAAACTGTAATTTTTAAAGAAATTATGAAGTGTTTTAGAGTTATCCCTATTAGACCAGGGCTGAAGCCTTTGAAAATGGTAAAAAGAGAAACAAAATCATAGTAGGATGAAATCCATTGGAAATGGAAGAGAATATAACAAAAAAGAAACGAAAAATAATTTACGGGCGATCTGAGATCGGGAAGTGGATGGGGGGTTTAAGGGTAAAAACAGTTTATCTCGATTTCCGGCAACACTTCAAGTCCTATGGAAAAATATTAAATAGCAAAGTTGTGGGTAATTAAACGATCTACAACTTTTATATTTACACTTTTTTCACATAACCTCAAAATTGATGTGAAAAATTTAAATAACCAAGTTTTTGGTTTTTTTTTATCTTTTACAAAAAAAAATATTTTTTTTACGAAATTAGGTGAAAACTTACCTTTTTATGTCCCAAACACACTGTAATTTTTTTTATTTAAAAATATTTTTTGTTTTTCACCTTATTTTGATTTAATATCGAAGAAACACCCTAATTTTCAATCAAAAATTCTCGCGTCAAAATATCTGCTTTTTTAACAAGTCGATGGGCTTTTTGTTCGTTGAAATCTCTACTCTCTGATGGTGTTAAAAAAATTTATACATTACTATGGTAAATGTTCTCAGAAAATGCAAAAGTTATCTATACTAATATTATAAAGCTGAAGAGTTTGTTTGTTTGGCTGAAATTATTTTTGTGTTGAATAGTCCATTTATTGAGGAAGGCTTTAGGCTATTTTTTATTTTTTATTTAAAATTTTTTTAATAGCGATTCCGGTTAAGGGTTAAGACTGACTCCCTGCGCACAGGCAGGTAACGTGGCCGCGTCCTTATTACGTATGTAAACATAATGTGTCGCCACAGTACTTCCCCTGTTAATTTTTGAAAATTTTTTATTTAAAAATGTTGCAATATTTAATAAGACATCTACAATATTTTGAGAAAGTTGTAGAATCTTCTTTAAGTTATATGCGTAGATGCTTATTTATTACTATTGATAACTTATATACCAGCCCCCCAACCGCCTAACACTCTCGCTTTCGATCGCTTTGAAAGCGAGGCCCTCGCCTCGCTTTCTATTATAATATCGAAATATAATATCGAATACTATCGAAAGCTATAGCCTATAGCTTTTGATATTGCTTTCATATTGCTTTCGAAATGACAAGATGACGCTTCCTCCTCGCCTCGCCTTCAAAGCGATCGAAAGCGAGAGCGTTAGGCGGTCGACCCCCTGAGTGACCTACGAAAAATTTTAGCCCATCAAAGGTATTTCATTGAGAAGTGGGGAAGAGGCTATTTTAGAATATTGATAAATCCATAAATGACAAAAATATTCCTCTAAATAAGTGTCGAGGACAAGGATATGATGGTGCTAACAATAAAAGGCACTTAAGGTGGAGTTCAAAAACTCATAAAAGATATCGAGCCAAATGCAGTATATGTTCACTCTTCACTGTGCTGCTCATAACTTAAATCTAGTACTTATTGATGCAGTTCGCGAGGTTACTGATATGGAAATTTTTTGAAACAGTTCAACAAATTTATATTATTTTGGGCATAGTATCAAAAGATGGAATATCTTATAAATTTTTTTTCTGAGGGGCCCGTCTAATGGATTTGCCACGGGCCTCAGATGGTATAGTTACGCCACTGGTATTAGGTAACTACTTTACTAATAAAATATATGGATTGTAATTGATTTTGAAATAAATCATTATTATTACGTATACCAGAATCCTTTCGCCTTTAAATTTAGCACCCTGATCCTTGATCCTGACCCCGATCCTGCACCTATAAATCTAGCACGTGATCTAGTACCCTTTGAAGGATCTAGAATCTAGATCAAGTGTAATTACAGGAAAGCATAATTACCACGAAGAAAATTTGCTTCGTGTTAATAACTGCATTTTCACGTGCGTAAACCGTCAAGCAACAAGACTGAGCCTGACGATATTGATACGAGTGCAATCTATCTAAATAGTATGTATACTTTATAAATAGTATCTATAGTCTAACAACAATCAACTCACTGTACTAAATATTGTTTGATGTTTGTCTTTTGTCCACAACACGTTCATAGTGTGGCGTTTTGGTTATCAAATAGGTACTACAAAAATTACACCAAAAATATAATAGAAAAAACGATTTATCTAACTACATACTGCTTTGGAATTTTGTTTTAATCATCAATCGAATCATATCGTCCGTCAATCAATATTTTGACGTGTTTTATTCTCTTTGTTATTCTATAAGAGCATTTCTTAGTAAATGCTCTAAGGAGTATTTACAGTAAATATATATTTTATAAATAAATATTTAGTTAAAATATTGGGTCTCTTCTTGAAGGATCTAGATTCTTCCGACCCTCTACTACGTTTTCCTATGATCATTCTTTCATATTTTGTAGTTAAATCATTAATTGACTAAAAATTGCTTGTCATAGATAAGTGTTAAAAGGCATAAACTCGAAACCGAATAAACAAACGCCCGCCGGCCGTTGCTGTACGTTTAAAAAAACTAAAGTCATGTGTCATGTCGTTTGATCGACTGTTGACATCAGTTGACATGTCTGCTGGCTACAAAATGTATTGTTGTTTTCGTGTTAATATTCCACATTTCTCTTATTAATTGCAAGAATTTATAGCTCAGACAAATAGTTTACATATTTTTTCATATAAATACATAATATTACACCAATAAAATCGTTCCATTGTGGCAAAACAATCACGTTTGAGATCCACTACAGAATCCGTATCAAAACTCAATCAAAATGGGTGGTAAGGCAGAGAAAGGGACACCCAAATACATAGCCAACAAGATCAAAGCTAAAGGTCTTCAGAAACTACGTTGGTACTGCCAAATGTGTCAGAAACAGTGTCGAGACGAGAATGGCTTTAAATGCCATACAATGTCAGAGTCTCATCAAAGACAGCTGTTATTGTTTGCTGATAACGCCAACAAGTATATAGACGACTTCTCCAAAGAGTTTTCGGATGGGTACATAGAGTTACTACGAAGACAGTTTGGTACAAAGAGAGTTAACGCCAATAAAGTGTACCAAGAATACATTTCTCACAGGTAAGTTGTTTTTTCATTATACATTAAAACAGCTTCTAAAAGCTATTAAAAACTGATTTTTAAAACTTTTTTATAATACCAAGAACTATTTTAACCCTAAAATAAAAAGTTCTGAGTATAGGTAAAATTTTGGCCTTAACCCGGTACAGTAGTGCGGTCCGTAAGGCAAAGAGATCTGCCTGGAGGAAACATTGCGACCAGATACAATCTGTTCCGGAAGCAATGCGACTAACCAAGGCTATCTCTACAACAAAGGCGATTCCATTAACCACGTTAAAGAAGGAAAATGGAGTACGCACAGAATCAGGGAGTGAGACGTTGAAGGTTATGTTCGACACTCATTTCCCTGGATCAGAAGTCATCAAAGACGATCATGATCCAATCAGCTGGAGGGAACAGCAAGGAAAAACCTCCAAATATGACTGGATAATAGCGAAAAGGGTAGTAGATGAATGTAAAGTCAAATGGGCGCTGGGGAGTTTCCAACCGTTTAAGGCACCAGGGCCTGACAACATTTATCCTATTCTACTACAACAGGGCGCCTCCATCCTGGGACCCCATCTCTGCAGGCTGTATAAAGCATGCATAGCCTTTGGACACATTCCCAGAACATGGAGGCGTGTTAAGGTAATCTTCATACCCAAAACGGGAAAATCAGATTACGAAGAACCCAAAGCCTTTAGGCCTATAAGTCTACAATCCTTTCTCCTGAAGACCCTAGAGAAAATGGTAGACAAATATATCAGAGCGGGACCACTGAAAAGATTCCCACTCCATGGACTTCAATGTGCATATCAGGCAGGAAAGTCAACAGAAACTGCTCTTCATCATGTGGTGAGTCGAGCAGAATTTGCGCTGGAAAACAAAGAGATTTGCATCTGCACTTTCGTAGATATCGAAGGTGCATTTGATCGCACTACCTTTGAATCCATCGAGGTTGCAGCCAAGAACCATGGTGTGCCACTACCGATCTGTAATTTGATCGAATGCATGCTAAAGGGTAGAATTATCAACTCTGAATTGCTAGGTGACAGTCTACTTGTACGAACAACCAGAGGATGCCCGCAAGGAGGGGTTCTCTCGCCCCTTCTGTGGAGCCTTGTGGTTGATTCAATCGTAGTAAGGCTGAATAAAGGACCATTCCATACGGTTGGTTATGCGGATGACCTGGTCATCTCAGTCAGTGGGAAATTTCCCTCAACGGTATTGGGGCTAATGCAATGTGCCTTGGGTTTGCTGGAGGAATGGTGCAATGCCCATCACCTCTCTGTAAACCCGGGGAAAACAACAGCCATCCCCTTTACAAGAATGAGGAACACTACGGGTCTGGGTAACCTAACACTTTATGGTACCCAGATCTCTTGGTCCAAGGAAGTGAAATATCTAGGCTTAACGCTGGATAAAGAACTTACTTGGAAACAGCATGTGGACACGACCGTAGCCAAGGCTTACAGAATCTTTGGCATGTGTCGGTCTACCTATGGCAAGACGTGGGGACTCAACCCCAAAATCATTAGGTGGATCTACATGACGATGGTGAGACCGATCCTCACATATGGCAGCATCGTCTGGTGGCCCAGAACCAGGCTGAAAATCTGTAAGAATGCTCTTAGCAAACTTCAGAGAACAGCTTGTTTGGCGGTCACTGGTGCCTTTAGAACCACTCCAACGGCAGCGCTGGAGGTCCTCACAGACCTTCCACCCCTGCACATCGTAATAGAAACAGAGGCAAAGAAAGCGTTGCATAGACTAAAGGTGGCCGGACTGTGGGACGCATCTAAACCTCTGACTAGACACACAAAATGGGAAACAAGTGACATTCCTGACAGGATCATGGAAATGGGGTGCGATAAAATATCCCCCATATTCATGTTCGAAAAGAAATTTAAAGTTTATGTTCCAACCAGGGACGAATGGAAACGAGGGCCACCGTCTCCGGATGAAGACAGCCTAATCTGGTATACCGACGGATCAAAAATGAAGTCGGGTACAGGGGCAGGCGTCTATAACAACGACTTCAAGCATAGTCAAAGCATGGGAAAATTTGCCACTGTTTACCAAGCTGAAACTTTCGCAATTCTCCTATGTGCAAAGCAGAATATAGAGTTAGCTATGAAAAAGCGCAATATATTCATCCTGAGTAACAGCCAATCAGCGCTCAAATCGCTCATATCGCCCCGAATCGACTCTAGCCTTGTTCTAGAAACCACCAAAGCTCTAAACAAGCTAGGTGGACATAACAAGGTGCGATTGATCTGGGTCCCAGGACATATGGGAATCCACGGCAACGAGATGGCGGATGCACTTGCCAGGGAGGGCTCAGAGACCCAGCTTATTGGTCCTGAGCCGTTCGTGGCACTTGCACCAAGTACCATCAACAAGGCCTTAAAAGATTACATCAAAAACAGGCACGGCATCGAATGGAAAGAGCAGCCGGGTATGAAACACTCCAAATCCTTCCTAGGTGAAAACGCCTTAGGACGGAGTAAGTTCATATGCGGAGGCAGTAGAAGGCAGGCCCGACTAACCATCGGTGCCTTGACAGGGCACTATGCCACAAAACAAATGCTCCACAGAATGCACCTATCAACAAATAACTTGTGTAGGGCATGTGGAGAGGAAACGGAGTCAATGCAGCACCTACTGTGTGACTGCGACTCTCTGGCTAGGAAAAGAATGGGACTCCTGGGGTCGGCTTATCCGAGACCGGAGGACTTCAGGCTCTTCGCTCTTAAGGACGTGGCCAAACTTATGGCATCTATCTTTACAGAGGAAGAAGAGTGAAAGGACGGGGTTGCACAAAAGATCCCGATGGGTCGAAGTGCTACTGCAAGAGGGAAACCTCAGCAGGCCCCACTAAGATAAGATAAGATAGGTAAAATTCAATTTTAATAAAATCTTTGTTAAAGTTAAAAGTTGGGTTCTGAAAAAGTTTTGCTTGGTAAAGTTTAGTTCAGGTTGTACAACAAAAATTTTATTGCATAAAGGAAATCTTTGAAACAAGATTCACAATAGCATTCTTCTTTTAGGGACCATCTCCATATGAATGCCACTCAATGGGAGACATTAACCGAATTCGTGAAATGGCTAGGACGGGAAGGAAAGTGTGTTGTAGATGAGACAGAGAAAGGATGGTTTGTGGCATACATAGACAGAGACCCGGCTGCTGTTGCTGCGATGGAGGCTAAAGCGAAGAAAGAGAAGATGGACAAAGATGACCAAGTATTTTATTTGTGCATATCTATACTAATATTAAGAGGAAAGCTTTGTATTTTTGTATGTATGTTTGCAACAAATAAACTCAAAAACTACTGGACCAATTTAAAATATTCTTTTACCATTAGAATGCTACATTAGCGCTAAGTAGCTATATTTAAAAATATTGTGGTACGAGGTCCGCCAGGTCATGTAGTTATTTATAAAATGTTACCTACAAGCAGAATGAGAGCACTCTGGAGCATCTTGGAGGGCAGCCGTTAATAGTCAGTGGAATCAGATTTAAATTAGATCAAGAAGTGACTTATTGTTGATTGCTATGGAGCAGAAAAGGAAACAAACAAAAAAAAACCTATGTGCAGTTCATTATTATTACTATGATCATCATCAATTATTGCCATCTTCATACTGAAGTTTGGAGATCAGTATACAAAATTTTCTGTGATCCCATATAGCTTGTTTTAACTGGCAATAACAAAGTTATTATTTTTATCATTATTGGTAATTCAGGCAGGCAGTTGGAACCAGAGGGGTGAATCTTCCATACATTGAATAATTACAAAAAAAATCATGTCCTCCATGCATGTAATGTGCTTAAAAATGAGCAATCTGAGCAATGAGGCAATCTGTTCCAGGCTTCAATTACTCTGCTGCTAAGAAAGTGCTTCTGTGGGTTGTTATGTGATGCAGTTTTTGATAGCTTAAGATGGTGTCCTCTAAGATGTGTATTAAGGTTAAAAAAAATATTTGAACATTTTATAAATTGCTTGCTTACTTCTTAACTGATCTTTAATATTTGTAAAAATATTATGATCGGATGTTAGTGACGGTAGTTGTTGACATTGAATGGGCACCTTTGGCTTTCAAAGTAAAAAGTGTTACACCACAATAGCTCAATTGGAGGAGCACCTGACCCGGAATGTCAGAAGGGTGCAGGTTCAAATCCTGCTCGTGGAAATTTTTTCAACATTTGTGTTTTTATAATTTGTTCGCAACAAAATTTTTAAAAATATATTTAAACGTTTATAGGCGTTTGGGTAAAAAATTATAAAAGTCTTAATATTTTCATATTCATGTTTTTTAATTGAAAAATAAGACAACAGTGACCTGCGGAATATCAATACAAACATTTTGATGTCGGATCATTGTTTCATTTGTGCTATATTTACAAAGTTTCTGAAGAAATAAGTTTTTAGATATCATTATTTTACGTAATGTTTATGCAGTTTCTGGGTATTTGTTTCAAATTCCAAGACAACCATGACCTTGTGAAAGGATCAAGCTAACCTACACTAGTCCTTTTTAATGTATAAAACCTATTCAGCGCCTAGCACCAGTGACTTAAAAACACGTAAATTTTCAAATTCCGCGCTGCACCCCCTTGAACAGCGGTGCACCGTGCGTTCCGTTGCTGTGAGACAGCCGCGCGCTTCGTGCGTTTACCGAACGGCGCTGCTCAAGCGCGCGACTTTGAAACGCAACTATAAAACCAGCCAAAACCTTGAATATCATAATGTCAATATAGAATTATGTAGGTTGATTTTTTTTAACCGATTTCAGGAGAGAATACTGGAGTTCATCCAGAAGCAAGTAGAGCGTGGTAAGAAGGAGAGCAGCGGTGTCGAGCAGCCCTCGTACTCCGAGTTCAAGAGAGAGAACAGCCAGGAGAGAGTCACCTTGAATCTGAACCTGAAAAGGAAACCTGATGGTATGTATGTTCTATAATCGTTTAAAAACCTCTCTAATAAAATAAACAAATAATTAATGTAATTGAAATAGGTTACATGATAAAATTTTATTTCTAGTAAAAAATGAAAAAATTAACAAAGTCCCAGGAGTGGGAATCGAACCCACAACCCTTGGATTACCGGTCCAATGAGCTGACCACTGAGCTACCAAGACCAGAGCATAATTAAAGTAATATTAATAAGTAACAATAGCCTCTAATAAGAGTCTAAATCTAACAGTCTAAAGTTTGGGTTGTAAAAATTTACCAATAGATTTTAAAACATTATTTTATCACACTATCACATCACACCAGAGTTGGGCGTAATCAACTACTTTTTTAATCAGATTAATAATCTGATTGAAAGTAATCATGATTACTTTTAATCAGATTAAAGTAGTCGTGATTACTTTTAATCAAGATTAAACATATAATCTTTAATCTTGATTACAGTAATCAGTAATCTAAATTACATGATTATTCTTAACTAAGTTTATATGAATTATGGTTTAGAAATTTGCCATTAATTGTCACAATTTGTAGGTATGCATCTAGAAATTGAGTGGTTGGCTTTATTGTACTATAAATTATACCTACTACGTAAGACGCGCGGTAAGGGTGCGGAGGACAGGGTATTATACGATCACCGGCTAGCCAATCGCCGCGTCCGCATTGTCGATAGTCGACATGTGCACACGCGCCATTTTGTTCAGTGCGCATCAGTCAAACGAATCGAGCGCAAGGAGACGATACGAGACGACGTAATTCTTTTATCGTACGTGATGGAGTATTTTTTTAAAGTTTGAAAGTATCGAGTACCAGAAAAATTACCATTCAGCAGATTTTTTGCGTAAAATAAGTATCCTAAAAGCACAGTGTATGAGACTGATAAAAAAAAACGACGGGTTGCACTCTGGGAGTGCCGGCAGAAGTGAAAACTTGAATATTAACGTTGTGCATTTTTGATATTTTAGAATGGTTAGGGAATAATTTTGCACGAATTGCTTTAATTATCAGTATAAAAGTACTCTCATTTATATGGTAGAATACAATATTTATTTATTGGGCTATCGTACACAAACATGACAATTTATATTACATTAAAAAGTTATATTAAAAATTTATATTACGCCGCGCCAGCTGTCTACTCTCCATCCGTCTTACGAATTTTCGATCAGGTCACGTGTCCTGACGCGAGTTTAACATTTTTTACTCATTCCAAAAAAAGTGCACAACGCCGCTAAAGAAGTTTTCACTTTAATAAAGTTCTTTTATTTTTTAACGTTCCGACTGTTGGTTTTATTAATCAATCATAAAAGTAATCAAGATTACGATTACAGATTTATAATCATTAATCACCGATATGATTACATTTTTGATTAATTTCTGTAATCTGTAATCGTGATTGAAGATTACAAATTGTAGTCGTAATCCTTAATCATTAATCTGATTACTTTTTGCCCATCACTGCATCACACTAATATTATAAATGCGAAAGTTTGTGTGTAGTGTGTATATTTGTTGCTTCTTCACGCTGCAACGGATAGCTGGATTTGGATGAAACTCGGCATACAGATAGTTTATAACCTGGATTAACACATAGGATACTTTTTATCCTGATATTCCCACGGGAACGGGAACCACGCGGGTGAAACTGCCGGCGGTCGTTATGTCGCAGAGTTGCGACGACAAGCTAGGGAAGTCGCGAAACTGACGCGTGCACTTAGAGAAACAGAAACTGAACAATACTTTGGTGCATTGGTAGTCGTGACTCACAATATAGCTTGTTTTTTGTATTATTTTATTTTATTTTCATCATCATCATCATCATCATCAGCTCATTTATGTCCCCACTGCTGGGGCACGAGCCTTCCCTATGGATGGATAGGGAGAACGGGCCATGAACCACCACGCGGGCCCAGTGCGGATTGGTAGTTGTTAACGACTGCTAATGCAGCAGGGACCAACGGCTTAACGTGCCTTCCGAAGCACGGCGGAGCTCGAGATGATAAATTTTTGGTCACCCATCCGATGACCGGCCTTTGCGAAAGTTGCTTAACCTCAGCACTCGCAGACCGGGCGCGTTAACCACTACGCCATCGAGCTCCTCTATTTCATTTTTATATTTTTTAATTATTTATCATATTGTTGATGCACAGAGCAAGAGTTACATTTGAATATTATTTGTTTGGTTAAGAAGACAATATCGCAAATCAACAATAGTGCAAAACCTGATTGATTTAGGATATTATGTATTGTATGTATGTAATAGCAATTGGGGCTGTGAAGTTTCAATCTGATGGTGGAGCTGGTATTACTGTCTCCGCATTGTCCAAGTGGTTGTGGCTGAAAATCAGCGTTTTGCTCCCGGACAAATGAGATACATTTGTTTCGACCTCTTTTGCACTGCTGCAGCACACACATATCGTCGCTATAGAATGATAACCTCGTATGTCCAAATATCCAACCGCCTCTGTGGTCTAGTGGCTAAGACCACCGGTTTAGACCCAGAGGTCCCGGGTTTGATTCCCAGCGGGGGGTACATGTTTGTGTACTCGGTTTGGTTGGTGGTAGGGCTTGTTTGTCCGCCTGGCTAGCTACCACCATCTTATCTAAATTTGTCGCCATAATATCAATGTTTGTAGCATTGTTGTGTTCCGGCAGCCAGAGATAAGATAGCCAGTGCCTCACTAGTTGAGGTTCCCGGGTGAAGTGCGCTTCCATCATTGGCCTTATCATCACTTAACATCAGGTGAGATCAAGGCACTGTGCTTACCCGTTAATATAAACAAAAAAAAATATATCCAATTTTAACAGGAAACGAAAAAAATTGCTCTTTTGGTCAATGTTTGAAATATTGTTATGTGCTTTCGTCTCATGTTTTGAATGATAAAAAGGCCCTAATTATATTATTAACCAATCCCTTACTTAACTGGATTATACCAGTTAAATGACTTAAGAGGTTTTCTTATTTTATATGTACATAGTTACTAGGTTTTCAAAAGTAAAGAAACTGATGTAGACTAAAAAACCGGCCAAGTGCGAGTCGGACTCGCGCACGAAGGGTTCTGTACTTTATGACGTATTAAAAAAAACTACTTACTAGATCTCGTTCAAACCAATTTTCGGTGGAAGTTTGCATGGTAATGTACATCATATATTTTTTTTAGTTTTATCATTCTCTTATTTTAGAAGTTACAGGGGGGGGGACACATTTTACCACTTTGGAAGTGTCTCTCGCGTAAACTATTCAGTTTATAAAAAAATTATATTAGAAACCTCAATATAATTTTTGAAGACCTATCCATAGATACCCCCACACGTATGGGTTTGATGAAAAAAAAAAATTTAGTTTCTGTTCTAAGTGTGGGGAACCCCCAAATTTATTGTTTTTTTTTTCTATTTTTGTGTGAAATCTTAATGCGGTTCACAGAATACATCTACTTACCAAGTTTCAACAGTATAGTTCTTATAGTTTCGGAAAGAAGTGGCTGTGACATACGGACGGACAGACAGACAGACATGACGAATCCATAAGGGTTCCGTTTTTTGTCATTTGGCTACGGAACCCTAAAAAATATGTTTAATGAACACAAGTAGTCATTATATTGGGTACCTGTTTCGCGGTATTATAAAATACGTGGTTTTCATTTGATTTTTACATAAATTAAAAAAGATATGCTTTTTTGCCATACAAGGTTATCATTCTACAGCGACGATATGCCACATCATCATCATCATCATCATCATCATCATCATCAGCTCATTTTTATGTCCCCACTGCTGGGGCACGAGCCTTCCTTATGGATGGATAGGGAGAACGGGCCATAAACCACCACGCGGGCCCAGTGCGGATTGGTGGTTGTTAACGACTGCTAATGCAGCCGGGACCAACGGCTTTACGTGCCTTCCGAAGCACGGAGCCATATAAATATGCCACATAATGTAGGCTTATTGTATCGGATGCCGGGAAGGCAATGCCGACACAGCAGAGTGGGCAGATTGGGGAGGAATAAGGAGCTGAGGAGGGATGGATAATGAATAATGGGATATGTGGGACTTACTTGGCGAGCTGACGTTGACGACGTGGCCACGACACGACTATCGTGAAGGTGGAGCTGATGCTGGTAGAAGTCGCTTATTTCGCGCGCACACACACACGCGCACGCGCACTTTATGAAGGGGTGTACCGGCCGGTAGGCAATTCACGAGTAGTTCTAGAAGGTTCTGGAGCGGAGAGCTGATGGTATAACGCGACGTCACGGGCGGGCCGATCGGTGAGAACTTAATGACTGAATGCACACCGCACACACCTTCGCTCCGCCGTCGGCTTGTGCCGGCGTATCTTTTATTTGAATGATACCGTCGCGTTTCTGGCGTTTATTTTGAAAATATTTTTTCCTTATATCTATTGTATCTTTGTTTTATGTGTGTGAGTCTGTGGTTTTTGTAATAAATGTTTTTATCTATCTACCTATCTGTCTTTCTTCAGTCTCCTCATTTTTTGGTTGTACCCAGTAATAAAGGCGTGTTCTAAAAAGTGCGGCCAGTCTTACTTGTCCCCCAATTACACAGAAAGAATATAGGTTATAACTTTTTTATTGTTGTAGATAAAAAAGCTGAGCCATTACAGTCAATATCGATGAAACTTAAAGGCAAAGACAACAGAGACGCTATGTCCACCTCAAGCAAGAAATCGAAGGTCGACGAAGGCAAGAGCAGAACAGCGCTAGACGAACTTATGGAGATGCAGGAGCGTGCGAAAGAGAAAGCGAATAGGTCAGTGCTAACTTGTAACAAGTCAGCTGTTGCTTCGCGACTTCTAAAAAATAGTCGTAAATTGGGACGATTCAAAATCACGTATTCTCAAATTTATTTGAATAAAAAATAATTTACTTTGACTTAATCAAGACTTAATAAGATCATTAGACCGGTAATCCAGGGTTCGTGGGTTCGATACCCACTTTTTTCCAGTAAAAATTTTATATTTATATAAAAGCATTGTGAAAACAAAAATTAAAATAATAAAACATTTTTTTTCTTTTGGCCTTTAAAGGAAAGACTACTGGCTCACCGCAGGCATAGTGGTGAAGATTGTCACCAAATCGCTCGGTGACAAGTTCTACAAGAAGAAGGCGGTCATAGAGAGAGTCGTAGACAAGTATGGCGCGGAGGTGAAGCTTGTCGATGGCAACACCAAACTCAAGTTGGATCAGGTAACATTTATCATCGCAAATTTTATTATATATGAGTATATTATAATTTTTTTAGCTTTTTTTGGAAATATGTATCTATGCTTGTAATATTCAATGTATTTATAGATACTCATTTATTATTTAATATTATTTAAGTATAGGTATCAGACAGGGAAATATTTCAAGATTTCGAGTTGCATTCAACATTGCTCAAATTGAATTCTGGGAATGTAGAGCTTGTTTTTAACGTGACAACGTCTTATAATTCGATAGAGCCGGCTGCACGCACGAAAAAGTTCGGCGTTACCTCGCTCTGAGGCGTTCCATGTAAGGCTTGAAGTGCAAGCGAGAGCGCGGAACGAGCGACAAAGAAGCACAATCGGCTGAGTAGAAATTTAGCCGTGCTGCTGTGCAAGCCCGTGTCCGGCATCGCCACCGCGGTACTTACCCCCAACACCCCCCGACACCCCCAACACCTCCCGACACCACCAACTCCTCCCGCCTACCTGTTCGACGGGCTGTTGCTGCTGTGCAAGCCCGTGGCCGGCATCGCCACCGCGGTACGTACCCCCGACACCCCCAACACCTCTCGACACCCCCAACTCCTCCCGCCTACCTGTTCGACGGGCTGCTGCAGGCTGCTGTGCAAGCCCGTGGCCGGCATCGCCACCGCGGTACGTACCCCCAACACCCCCCGACACTTCCAACACCTCCCGACACCCCCAACTCCTCCCGCCTACCTGTTCGACGGGCTGCTGCAAGCTGCTGCGCAAGCCCGTGGCCGGCATCGCCACCGCGGTACGTACCCCCAACACCCCCCGACACCCCCAACACCTCCCGACACCTTCTTAAGACGTTGTCACGTTCAACTATCGTCAGTAAACCGACTTTACAGACAACCAATTTTTTTCTTTTTAGTTTTTTCTCTTTGCAGTTATTTTTTTTGTTAGTCGTAGTAGTAGTTAGAGTAGTTAGGTTTTTACGAGTATATAATTGTTTTTTAAGCAGACGGGCTTTTAAACTCCGAATTAATAATTGCCTTGCTTACTTACAGAACCATTTGGAAACTGTGATTCCTTCGCCGAATCGTGCGGTGCGATTCGTAAACGGCGCATATAGAGGTCTCGCTGGAGTGTTGAAAGAGGTTGACACCGACAACTACTGCTGCCAAGTGGAGGTGAGACCATCATCATCATCATCATCAGCTCATTTTATGTCCCCACTGCTGGGGCACGAGCCTTCCCTATGGATGGATAGGGAGAACGGGCCATAAACCACCACGCGGGCCCAGTGCGGATTGATGGTTGTTAACGACTGCTAATGCAGCCGGGACCAACGGCTTTACGTGCCTTCCGAAACACGGAGGAGCTCGAGATGATAAATTTTTGGTCACCCATCCGATGACCGGCCTTTGCGAAAGTTGCTTAACCTCAGCTCTCGCAGACTGGGCGCGTTAACCACTGCGCCATCGAGCTCCTCCCATGCATCGGTGGTTCAGTGGTAGAATGCTCGCCTGCCATCATCATCATCAGCTCATATTTATAATTGGTGGTAGGACTTGTTTGTTCGTTTGACTATAGTTTGTTCATTACAGCTTGATACCTGTGACAGAAGTTATCAAAATCGAAGACGTGACTTTGTAAAAGCGTATGAATTTATTTGACTACATGAAAATAACATTATTTTTATAATCCATCACTTAATATACTACAATGACTTTAGTGATTCTATTTTATACGTTAGATTAGGTTTATCCCAACAAACTCTCGCATAACACACATTTTTCACAATTTTAAAACATTACAATAAAATAAACGTACTCCCCTTACAAGATCATTTCATTACAAATAAATACTAATGTTGGGATCGTACACCAAGTGAAGCTCAATTGATATTCAATTACCAGTCGATTAATTTACTTTCCTATTTTTCATTATAGCTGAATTAATAAATTTTTCTTGAGTATATGACGTTTATATAGAACTTCTGAAAATTAGACAATAAAATCAATTGGCACATTAAGTAGGAACAGTACTTCATTAGGATAATGATATTCAATTAATAACTTCAATTTATCATTTGATGCAATTACGTCAGTATTGTCTCAACCCTAGGCATGACAATTTGACATCTGTCACGGGTATCAACGGGTACCCTATAATGAACGGACTATAGCTACCATCATCTAATATAAAAAATTCTCGCGTCACAGTTTTCGTTGCCATACTCCTCCGAAACGGCTTGACCGATTTTGATGAAATTTTTTGTGCTTATCCGGTATCTATGAGAATCGGCCAACATCTATTTTTCATCCCCCTAAATGTTAGGGGTAGTCCACCCCTAAATTTTTTTTATATTTTTTATGGCAAAACAACGTTTGCTGGGTCATCCGGTATCTATGAGAATCGGCCAACATCTATTTTTCATCCCCCTAAATGTTAGGGGTAGTCCACCCCTAAATTTTTTTTTTATTTTTTATGGCAAAACAACGTTTGCCGGGTCAGCTAGTATTATCTAAATATGTCGCCGTAACATCAATGTTTGTAGCATTGTTGTGTTCCGGCATCTGAGATAAGATAGCCAGTGCCTCACTAGTTGAGGATCCCGGGTGAAGCGCGCTTCCACCTTCGGCCTTACCATCACTTAACATCAGGTGAGATGAAGTTCAAGTCCATGTTCAAGATATGAAAAAAAATGTCCCCATTGCTGGGGCACGAGCCTTCCCTATGGATTTTTACAACACGGTGAGAATAGGCCATAAACCACCACGCGAGCCTGGTGCGGATTGGTGGTTGTTAACGACTGCTAATGCAGCCAGGACCAACGGCTTTACGTGCCTTCCGAAGCACAGAGGAGTGAGAGATGATACATTTTTGTTCACCCATCCGATGACCGGTCTTTGCGAATGTTGCAAAGCTCTTTAATTATTATTGTATTGTACCCTGAATCTTTAAAAAATTGTGCATATTATATGATATATGACCCCACTAACTTAAGACCAATTTCTGTGCTACCCACATTTAGTAAAATATTTGAAAAGATAATTCTAGACCAAATTCAAGTTCATTTATTATAGAAATAAGCTTTTCACTTCAGTAGCTCAAACATGTAGGTTTTGCTGCCTGAAATCAGTGAGCAAAATGCGATTTTGCTCACTGAGTGAGACAATAGTATATTATGCAACTAGTGAATAAAAGACGGATTTAATGCGAGGGCCATAGATGAATCACAAGCAAGTAAAGGATTCTAACGAGTGAATCACGACCGTAGGGAGTGGTTCATGATGATTGAATCACGAGCGTAGCGAGTGATTCAAGTCTTAGAATCCTGAGCGAAGCGAGTGATTCATGGCCTTCCATATAAATCCGTCCTTTATTCAAGAGTTACATACTATACTTTATACCATGACTACGAGAAAAAGAAAGATTTAAGCGAAAATAGACATTTAATGAAGAAAAAAGAAGAATTAATAATATTTTCATGGCTCTGGATACTAATGACAGCAAAGAAAAACACAAAACTGTTCTAAACTCAAGCAAGGAGTTTGTATGTCGAACAGTTTTTGCATGTTATCGAGTATATTTTGCGCAAGGAGGTTATGCATATAGTATTGAGATGAAGGTCGAGTATATTGGTGTGTTCTAAATTCAAACACCAAAACAGTGATTAAAAGGGCTTTTTATTCACTGTTTTCAGTGAATAAAATACGCTTTTTAGAGTGGGAATGGTATAAAGTAACTTTTTAATTTTTTGACGTGACAACGTCTTATAATTCGATAGAACCGGCTGCACGCACGAAAAAGTTCCGCATTACATCGCTCGCTAATGCCGCGTTATATCGCTCGCTAATGCCGCGTTATATCGCTCGGGTATCATTTCCATGGTTTTGGGGGGTGCCGATTTCGAATACAACATTTATTTCGAGATCCAAGATGGCGGACGCAACTTTTTTATGTAAAATCAATATGGGTATCATTTCCATGGTTTTGGGGGGTGCCGATTTCGAATACAACATTTATTTCGAGATCCAAGATGGCGGACGCAACTTTTTTATGTAAAATCAATATGGGTATCATTTCCATGGTTTTCGGGGGTGCCGATTTCGAATACAACATTTATTTCGAGATCCAACATGGCGGACGCAACTTTTTTATGTAAAATCAATATGGGTATCATTTCCATGGTTTTCGGGGGTGCCGATTTCGAATACAACATTTATTTCGAGATCCAAAATGGCGGACGCAAATTTTTTATGTAAAATCAATATGGGTATCATTTCCATGGTTTTCGGGGGTGCCGATTTCGAATACAATATTTATTTCGAGATCCAAGATGGCGGACGCAACTTTTTTATGTAAAATCAATATGGGTATCATTTCCATGGTTTTCGGGGGTGCCGATTTCGAATACAACATCTATTTCGAGATCCAAGATGGCGGACGTGACTTTTTTGACGTCAACATTTCCCGACACCTTCTTAAGACGTTGTCACGTTCAACTATCGTCAGTAAACCGACTTTACAGAAAACCAATTTTTTTTATTTTTTTTGAAAGCCGCGAATATTTTATTCAGCCTTGGGTTAATCATACAATTTGAAACATTCACACTCTATCTTTTTCCCACCATTAGAAAGAGAGAGACAAAGACCAGCCCTTTCGAAGTTCCAATTTTGAATTCCACCTCAAAAACAAACACGTTCGGAATCTCGTACCTACTAACTAAAGAAATTTTGCAAAAAAATAATTGTCTTTTAATGTAATTTATTGAATGTTTAACTTATTGCTGTATTTAAACGAAAATAAGTATTTACTGCAAATAAAACTGATATTTAACCTGTAAATATTTATTTCTAGTTTCAATAATGTTACGTAATATATTTTATCTCCTAAAGTGTTCTCGCTGCTGAAGTGAAAAATTATGTGTGTTACACGAGAGCAAAGTTTTTTGCATCTCGTGCCTTTAAATCCCTCGCCACACTCAGGATTCAACTTTAGAATCACTCGCTACGCTCGTGATTCAATCTTTGAATCCTTCGCTTGCTCAGGATTCAAAATCAGCACTCGCAGCAAAAAACGACTTTGCTCTCTTGTTGCACAAATAACTATTTACATTCTAGACAATATCGTTTCACTAGGGGTCGCTCGACTACTGACTCTGGTGTTGAGCTTTTACTTCAAATATTTAACGCCTGGGAGGATTCACACGATGCCAGGGGTTTTTTGTGATTTATCCAAGGCCTTTGATTGTGTTTTAAATTAAACCTTGGTCAGGAAGCTCTACCACTATGGATTTAGAGATGCATCATTGAATTTTCTTATCTCATATTTGAGTGATAGGGGTCAGAGGGTTGATGTTAACGGTAAAAGATCTCGATCGGTGGTTAAAAAAATACTCGTTTCATACAGTGTTTGTAAAGTTGGAAACTGTTTTTTTTTTTCAGATATCGGAAGGACCCCTTACAGGACGAATAGTGAAGAATGTTCAATATGAAGATATTAGTAAATCGGCATCGTGATAGAGCTAGTTTTTAAATATTTATAAGTATTTTTTAGAAAAATAAATTAACTGGTAAAGATTTGTAATTGTTTTTTTTTATATCTTACTTGTGATCCGCTCACGACTTCGTCCGCTTAATGAAGACCCGCAGGCTTATTACCGATCTTTAGGGCTAAGGGTAAGGCACACTAGCGCCGCTAATGGATTTAATTTGATAACTGCTAAACTGGATTTTTTTTCAAACATTGCGGGCCTTCCGACACTAGACAAACATCTATTATTTAATAATTGTGCACTACTTTTAGGTTTGTTTTTGTATTCATTCGCTAACACCAACAGTGGCCATTGTGAATAAATGCGATAGCCCGTTTTGTGAATAAACCACGCAACAAAAAGTAGTGCACAATTATTAAATAAATGCTATGGATGCTTTCCTGTTGTCGGACGGTACGCAATGTTTAAAAAAAGATTCGGTCCGTTAGTAATTGTCAAATTATCAATTGGTGGCGCTAGTATGCCTTACCCTACGCCCTAAGTGACAGTCGCAATTGCAACAATTTGCAATTTATCGCAAACAAAACACATATTTCGTATTACGGAACGTAGAACGCTCCGATAGTGAGTGATGAACTAAAAGTGCATAACGGCGCTCTAAAAAATAAAGCGACCGATTGTAGCAACCGCAACTAGTAGCAGTCGCGTTGCCATTGTGCAATTAGCAACTGGTTGCTTTTTTCCGGTAATAAGCCTGCCGTGTCCCGTCAAAAACTTTCAATTTGATACAAACCTTGGCCTGACAATCACGAACACAACAAAAAATAAATCGGTCGAGCCGTTCTCAAGTGCTGTGACATACATGTGGCAATTGATTTTTATTAAGGGGGTGCAGCGCGGACGCAAAACTGCGAGTTTCAAGTTTCTTTATGATAGCGAGCGAGCGGCGCGTGGCAGTGGTGTGACAACGGCGCACGACAAGAATACGCACGCACACTAATATCTGTACAGAGTAGGCTGCTGATTTAATTAGAGCAATGTTTACTTTCGTAAAATCATAGGCGTTTGGGTAAAAAATAACAAGTCTTAATATTTTCATATTCATGTTTTTTTTATTGAAAAATAAGACAACAGTGACCTGCGGAATATCAATACAAACATTTTGATGTCGGATCATTGTTTAATTTGTGCTATATTTACAAAGTTTCTGAAGAAATAAGTTTTTAGATATCATTATTTTACGTATTGTTTATGCAGTTTCTGGGTATTTGTTTCAAATTCCAAGACAACCATGACCTTGTGAAAGGATCAAGCTAACCTATACTAGTCCTTTTAATGTATAAGACCTATTCAGCGCCTAGCACCAGTGACTTAAAAACACTTAAATTTTAAATTCCGCGCTGCACCCCCTTTTCGAATTCCGGTCCCATAGATAATTGTTTCTAAACTTAACCTCCAAAGTTACCTTCTAAGTTCATATATTAAGACCAGATTTAGATAAAAATATAATAAATATGATGATAAGGTCCAAGACAAGATTGAAGCGCACTTCACCCGGAATCCTCAACTTCTGAGGCACTGGCTATGTCATCTCTAGCTGCCGGAACACAACAATGCTACAAACATTGATGTATTTAGATAAGATGGTAGTAGCTAGCCAGGCGGACTTAATACAAGCCCTACCACCAACCAAACTGAGTATAAACCTATACCTACCTACTAATCGAACACGGGACTTCTCAATCTGATATTGGTAGTCTTAACCACTAGACCACAAGTGGTCAATCCCACCCATCCGGTTTTACTGTGGGGCAATGCTGCCAACATTCAAACTATCTTTGTGCTGCAGAAGCGGGCTATTCGAGCAATGTATAACCTAAAAGCTAGTAATTCTCTCAGGGAGAGATTTAAAGATACTATTAATATAATGAATGACAGTTGCATCACAATATATTTACGAGAACCTAATGTATGTTTATAAAAATATTGTAACTTTTTCTAAAAACAGTGATATTCACAATGTAAACACTAGAAATAAAAACAAAATAGCAGTACCTAATACTAGGCTCCACAAAGTAAATAATTCATTTAAAGGCCTGTGTGTACGTCTTTACAATAAAGTTCCAAGTATTATTCAAAAACTTGTTATTAATTAATTTAAAATCACCATTAAAGAAAAGCTTTTCAAAAAAGCATATTATAAAGTGTCTGATTACATTGAAGACAAGACAGTATGGGTTTAAAAAGCTCCAATCACTCCAACAGGTATTTCTTTAATATATTGTTAAGTAATTTTAAACTTGTATAACTTGGTAACGGCATATAATTTTGTAAATGTCGTTACTTATATTAAAGCTGTGGAGTTTCTTGCGCCCATTCTTCTCCACAGCTAAAAAATAGACGTCCTGAATGGGTAGTAGGTAAAAATTGTTTGAACGATTTAAAAGCACTTTTCTAAAGTTTATTTGAATAACAAATATTTGACTTTGACATTGGTTACCAATCCGCTACGAACGAAAAGTAAAAATAAAACCACCACGAAATATTATTCAAAATGAAATATATTCTTTCATAAGTAGTCAAGGCACAATTTTCGATATTATTGTATAAAAAAAATCTTTGTAGGAAGTGCTAGATAGGATGGTGGCATCAGTGCTCGACAGGAGCCATTGATCGACATTGTTTTCCTATAACCATTAGCAACAATTGAATACAGGCCACCTGCTTCCTAGTTGTTATCATGTCGGTTTTTGGCGACAAAAACTGTGTCGAAGACCGGACTTAGTGTCAACCACTGGTGCTACGATGTCTACTGATAAAATCAACTACCTTTACTTTGTTTAAAGTTACGTATTTTATTATATAACAACAAACACATAATACACCATTTGAATCGCAAAGTAATGCAATTTGCATGAATAATAATAAATAATTAAAATAATAATAGATAATAATAATATGTGTAACAATAAAAATTGACATTTCAAAATTATTCGATTACATTAATTACAAAATGGATACACTATGTCTTTCGTACACGGACATTTAAATTAATAATATTCATAGTGAACAAATAATCTTAATAAAAATACAAGTTCTATCAAATAGGTAAATAATAACGCATTTAATAAATTCACTTTATTAGTAACAAAATAAGTACAAAACTTGTGATATTTTTAAATTTGAACTCATCAATAAACATTTTGCTAACACTATCTTAAAATATAATATTGAAAAAAGGAATAAGGACCATTCGATTGTAAAATGTCAGACTTTACCGCGTAAAACAATGTTGCCATGCATCAAACAGAAATAAGTACCATAAGGCTAAATAAAAACTACTAATAGTTTAAATATCTAATTGTTAAAAATAGCAACAAATGCTTTATTAAATACTATTACAAAAAACTATTAAAATACTATGCTTACGTAACTAAATAAAATAACATGCTTTAACCATTAAACTGCTGATTGCAAAATTAATGGAACTCATTCCATATAGAATTAATACTGTGTGACCATACCACTTGACAATGGTAGAATTTGGTAGAATTTCAATAGTATTTATATAGTTTCAATAGTACCAATAATATTGTACAAAAAATCGTATATAAAAGTAAGTAATTTAAAAAACTACCATTGACCAAGCATCGGCACACGTTGTAATTGATCAGAAACTGATATGATTTATGTTCATGCTACGCAAACCTAAGCTATTTGTCATAGGGTTGAATTGGTGTTGCCATTGTATGACTTTTCTACTTCTTTAGTAGTGTTTCTTCCTCTGGGTTTCGCAGAGCATCCTTCGCGTTCTGAGTGAACTGTGGAATTAAAACATGTTATTATTGCATAAGTTTGGAAACTTTTTATCTGTGCACACGCTTGCACATCAAACTACCACAAAGTTTCCTCTATAGACTTAAAACTTTATGTATACGTCACATGGTTGAACATTAATTGAAGAAAGAAGATTGACAGTTTTGGATCGGTTGATGTACGGAGGTCTGTACACAAGGCTTGCTACCAGTACCAAAACATATATATTCATAACGCTTAACCTTTCAAGGGCTTTAGAGCAGATCAGGTAGGCTACTCTTGACGCAAACTCAATCTCAATACAATTCCAATAGGATTAATATGTATCGATATTGGGATAAGTTTCGCAATTTCGGAACGCCCGATCTCGATAATAATTTGTTCACTCAATTTCCACGCAATTTAATTCCGATGTAGCGCTATTATCGCTTTTAAGAGTGCCATTTTAATTTTTTAGATTTGGGATTGGAATTGTATTGAGATTGAGTTTGCGTCAAGAGTAGCCTACCTGGGGGTAACCACGAGCTCTTATAGCAGTATTATTGTCGTTGTAAAAACGAGACGCGTGTAGCGGCGGATATACTCGCGTCTCTTTTCCACAACTGCAATAATACTGCTATAAGAGCTTATAGTCAGGGGGCTGCTCTTACACCTATTGCTTGCACCTTGATCGCTTGTCACCTGTGTTAAATTTTTTGCAATTTTCGGAATAAATACAATGCATTACAGTCTAAATTCTTTTCTACTCTGATAAATGAACTATTCACTGATTGGGCGAATCCGTTCGAATGACGAGTTTAAAAATCGAACATCAAAATTTGAAGTGTTATTAGACAGTGTTTTTAACTAAGAAATCTCTATAAAGGTAAGTTATTTGTTATGTTTATAATGTGTTTTATTGTATATAGAACTATTATTTAAACGAAAAACGTTGACAAACAGTTCTGATTTCGAATAATCTTTCGTCAAATGTTTATCAAGGTACTGACTGTTTGTCTCTGTTGCGTGTGAAAAATAAAAAGTTACAAAGTGTTTCAATAATAAATTACAATATAATAAGGTACATTGACTATCTATAATTGAAATAAAATAGTTAGCTACATGTCGACCGAAGGATTTATTAAAATTATTCAATAAATTCTAAACCATGTCTAGTGCGTTCTGCGTTCGCGCCATTGTGCCGCAGACGAGGGGGTACCTACATAGACTCGAGTTTCAAACATTTGAAAGGTTAATACTGGTATTTATAGATTCTACTTTTTACCATTGAAAATGGTTATCAGATGCAAATCGCCTGCGACGTATTTTTGGCCATAGCTCCGAGTTTTTTTAAGAGAATCGAGATGGAAATAGTACCAAAAGTTGAGGAATTTATCGAGACACGTGTGAACGTTTGAATTTTGAAAATCGGCTGAAAACTTTTTTTGGACTTTTGAAAAAAGAAAAAAATCGGGTTTTTTTGGGGGGTGTTTGTATACTAAATTGTAAATATTTAAAAAAAACCGACTTAAGAAAAAAATTAAAAAAGGGTCCTAGGGTATTAGTTTAGCTACAAAATAGCGAAAAAATTTTGAAAATCGGTTAATAATTGTGGTGGTAAAGGTGGTGCCTTTAGATTTGGTATTGTAGAAAAACGGGTATTTCCGTATATAAAAAGTGATGTAGCTTCTTTGATTATTGACCGATCGTCATGGTAATGGTGTTAAAAGATGCGGATGCAGACGAGAAGTGCATTCATGTTGGAATTTTGTTATCTAAAATAAAATGTTTTTTTTTTTCGTAAATTGTTGTATTCATTTTCAATGCTCCGATTCTTGCGGGGACTGCAAAATCAGTGATTTTTTTCCGAATGTAGGCAAATACTCCGCTCCGCCTGAATTTAAGCTGAAGGCTACTGGAGCAAGATTGTGCATCATTACCGTCCTCATCGACCCGCAAGTTGCTTCTTCAAACCTCATTTAAAGAACCTCTTGTTGTAAGGTAGGAGGGAATTCGTGTGCTGGGAGAATTTTTTTGGTGGTGCGCCAAAATAATTATAACAATAAAATACCGATATATTTTTGAAGATTTGTATGTGATCCAAACCACCTTAGTATCTCGTTTTTTGACCATCCATTTGCTAGGCAGCGTGTAATTAAAATTAAACATTTAAGTACCTACTTAAAAATAACTAGATATAATAAAAATTTATATTTTTTTTATGAACAGTATCGCATACAAACTTCAAAGCTTTGTTTCATTCAAACCAATCAACTGATTATAATTAAAATACTTTGTATACGGAACGTATGCGTAGGGCTTTGAACACCGTTAAAAATTATTAGTTACAGGGTCACTTTTTTATCACCATCCAAACCTTCTGAGAGGACTCCCGTGATACAAACGAACAACTCTTACTATTGGACCAACTCCCTAACTCGAAAATAATATTCAGCTGTTCCATACAAAACATCAATATTCATTCGACCGAAATGTACTAATTTACACTCTAAAATCGGAGGTGCAAATTATCTAAACAAATATATACTTTGACAGTTTCTATGACAACAAAAAAAAAACGTAAATCGTAGAACATTTTGTATTAAAAAAGTAAATTGTAAAAAAAAATGTTTGGGATTGATTTTTCATACCCCTAAGTGGTAAGGGTGGTCCCACCCTTATCACTTAGGGGTATGAAAAATAGGTTACAACCGATTGTCAGACCGACCGAATATGCATATAAACTACTACAACACTTTACTTGACAAATTAGACGGTGTGCCTGATATCCACGCTTCATCGCTCTCCAAGTGGAAGTCGTCGCTGCATAGGCTTGTTTCAATAGACTGACATGATGCCATGTAATTTTTGCAACCGTAAACATTTTCATTTTATTTATTTTTTATTTCGTAGTTTTTTAATTTGTATTGATTTCCATAATGTAATTGTAATTTTAATGTATAATTCAATTCATTAATCAATATAATAATGTATAATTTTCACAATTTAATTTAAATTTACATGTTTTTTTTTATGATTTGATTTAAAGTTTAAGCATTGTTGTTTACACGTATCTGTGGAGTTGCAGTCTACCTATTTTACTAAATCCATGTAAAAACTGAATGGCTATTACTGTAAATCTGTTTTGTGTAATAAAATTAAATAAATAAATAAAATAAAATTTCATAAAAATCGATCGAGCCGTTTTGGAGGAGTATCTAACATGTGACACGAGAATTTTATATATATCTAGCTGACCCGGCGGACTTTGTACCGCTTTGACGTTTCCATCATTGAGTTAAATATATATCAATGGTTTCCATGACAACAAAACAAACAAATTATTTTGTATTGGAAAATTAAATTGTTGTTTTTAGTATTTTATTTAATATATGTATATTTTTTTTAATATAGCCTATGTTACTCAGCGCTAATGCAGTATTCTTGTGAAAGATTTTTTTAAATCGATCCAGTAGTTTTTGAGTTTATTCGTTGCAAACATACATACATACATACATACATACATACATACAAAAATACAAAGGTTTCCTCTTTATAATATTAGTATAGATATTGACTAGCACTTCAACTCGCGACTTCGTCCGCGTGGATTTGAGATTTAAAAAATAAAAACTTTTTAAAAATTAAATGTAGCCTATGTTACCCGCAACGAACGCAGCATTCTATCAGTGAAAGAATTTTTGGAATTGGACCAGTAGTTCCAGAGATTACCCTCCGCAAACAAACAAACAAACGAACAAACAAACAAACAAACTTTACCTCTTTATTAATAGTAAGTATATATAGATAGTTTCAATAAATTTGGCTGATTGGTTTCAAATAATTTAAAGCTTTGAAATTTGTAAGGGATCACAAATTGTACAAACACTCGTAGTACCTAATAAATATAATAAGATACAATTTTACTAGAATAAAAACTCCATCTGGACCGGTAATCCAAGGGTCGTGGGTCCGATTCCGTTTTAAACCTCCTGAGACGGGATTTTTATTTTTTTTTAAATTTAATTAATAAAAATAATATGTAGTTACTTATATTATAATAATATTTTATAAAATATGCCAATAATTACCACATGTGGTGGCTTCTCAACTTCTCTTATTTCCTCCATGTGACCTCCTTCGCTCAGCAGCTGTAACAAAGGTTTTTAAACATTAGGTACTATAAATACACTGGCTGACCGACGAACTTCGTACCCCTTTAACAGTTTCCATGACAACAAAAAAAAAACAAATCATTCGTCCGCTTAAGAACAGGACCCCTATAGCAGCGCCACCTACAGGTCCAATTGTAAATATAAACCATTCTCGAGTCCACTTGAACACACACAGAAAATTTCATCCAAATCTGTCCAGCCGTTTAGAAGGAGTTCAATAACATACACACGCACAGAAGATTTATATATATAAAGACTAGAGGCCCGCGCGCGACTTCGTCCGCTTGAGTACCGGGTCCAATTCTATGTATGTATTACATATCTATATATTAATACGTGAAGCAAAAACTTTGTACCCGTTTTTACGAAAATTGCGCGCACGGAGGAGTATGAAATTTCGTACACTTATAGTTAATATAGGGAAGGTTATCCGAATGTTAATACTTTTTTTAATTATGCATAAAAATACATTCAATCAATAAAACAAACATTAAACACACTACCATGTATTTGTTGACACACACGCATATATACTCTTTTCAAATATTTCAAAAATGGAAGAGGAGCGGCCGAAAACTGTCAATGCCAATCCAAGCTCACATTCTATCTTTTTTAATTTTTCATTGCTTAGGGTACAATCCGTGCAGCCTTAATAAAATTACGGTCGAATTTTGACCACTGGTCGACAATTTTTTTCTGCTATGTATACTAAAACTTCTCCCTACCCCCACAACCCGAGCCGGGTCCTATAGAGGCGCCCTCGGGTGGTTCCCCTCCCGATCCGAACCCCGAGAATCTAGTAGGAAACGTGGACACGCTTGCGTGATGCCACCCCCTCTAAAAACCCTTTGACGGTGTTTCTTTGTACTAAATTCTTCGAGGCGTTCAGATCGGAACAGACCAGAAAATACAAGACCAAATTCTCCTAACGCGCAAATTCGTGCGAGAAAAGGACGGCGCTATGCTCTTACCTTGTCTACTTCTGGCTCTATCTGCTCGTTGGTCCCGCCCTTGTTCAAAGCACCTTTCTCCATCAGTGTAGCACGTTTCGCAGCCAAGTACATTGATCTGTGAATAAAAGTTGGTGAAGTAAAATAAATAGCCTATTACTGGCCTCCATCATCGAAATCAAGTCATTAGGGTATTTGACAGGTTTTAGTAAAATATGTCTGATGGTTCATTATAGCATAATATATTTGCAATTTTATAAAATCGTTGTGAATTTCTTTATTTTTTATGAAAATCGCCATTAAAAATTCAAATAGATAAAATAGCGGCCAAAAAGATGCATGCAGGTCACGTGACGTCGTGACGTCAGTTGCATGTAAAAACTGTTAGCTGTCAAATCACACAGTACAAAACTTCGAGTGACATCTTTGATTTGCTTGCAAATGACGTCACTGAGTCAATGAGTAGCTCGATGGTGCAGTGGTTAACGCGCCCGGTCTGCGAGTGCTGAGGTTAAGCAACTTTCGCAAAGGCCGGTCATCGGATGGGTGACCAAAAATGTATCATCTCTCGCTCCTCCGTGCTTCGGAAGGCACGTAAAGCCGTTGGTCCCGGCTGCATTAGCAGTCGTTAACAACCACCAATCCGCACTGGGCCCGCGTGGTGGTTTATGGCCCGTTCTCCCTATCCATCCTTAGGGAAGGCTCGTGCCCCAGCAGTGGGGACATAAAAATGAGCTGATGCTGATGATGATGATGATGATGATGATGATGATGATGATGATGATGATGACGTCACATCACGTGACCAATTCCGTGCGTTTTCGATCACGTGGTCAATCATAAAATCTGCGGGCCCAGTGCGGATTGGTGGTTGTTAACGACTGCTAATGCAGCCGGGACCAACGGCTTCACATGCCTTCCGAAGCAAGGAGGAGCAAGAGATGATAAATGTTTAGTCACTTATCTGATGACCAGCCTTTGTGAAAGTTGCTAACCTCAACACTCGCAGACTCCTCACTCCTTAATCTTACGTTGCAAAAGATTAAATATAATAGTATTAAGAAGTAGAATAGCGTGTTACCTCTTGATGGTCAAGTAGTGCAGTTCAGCGATCGCCTTCACGGAGTAGTCGGGCACGAACGTATGGCGCAGCATCGAGTCCATGTTGAGGTTCTGCAGCGAGCCCAGCGTCGAAGGAGCCGGCGTCTCCGCTGAGATGAGATAAGTAAGATAAGATAGTTTGAAGCAATGATTTTGCGTAAAAAGAAACGCACCGGCGAAGGGGTAAGGCACACTAGCGCCGCTAATGGATTTGATTTTTTCATTCGTTAACACCAACAGTGGCCATTGTTTGTGAATAAATGCGATAGCCCGTTTTGTGAATAAACCACGCAACAAAAAGTAGTGCACAATTATTAAATAAATACTATGGATACTTTCCTGTTATCGGACGGTACGCAATGTTAAAAAAAAGATCCGGTCCGTTAGTAATTGTCAAATTATCAATTGGATGCGCTAGTATGCCTTACCCTTCGCCTTAAAATAAAAGATAAGGTTTGCAAGTCATTGCTGTGACGGGCACAGCTTTATGCTCAGAATATTACTAAAGCTAGTAATTATTCTGAGGCTTCATGCTACGAACCCTGGGTTTAAAACATGAGAATAAAATCTGCTAATATTCCCGAAAACAAAACATCATAAAATTAGTACAAATGAAAATTATTAATTACATCTACGTCCATAGAAAAATTGGCCATATCCTTTAAATTCCGTAGACGTTGTAGTTCGTTTAAAGAATTTTGATCGTGTGGTCGATCTAACAGTTTTTTGGGGTCAAGACTATTAATAGCTAAACCGGCCAATATTTGTACTTTTTTCTTTTTTTTTTGTATGTTGCTCCTACAGTCAAAAAAAATGTAACGACACCTCATATGTAAAAATCCACCATGCCATTTGGGCTGCAGGACATGCCAAAGAAACAGACACACATACATACATACACTCGAAAAATATAACCCTCCTTCTGACGCAGTCAGGTAAAAATAACTACCAAAAATGGTAGAAAACAAAATTTGTGGTAGTTTTACACACATCATATTTTTATTGATAGACATTCCATACCTAACCCGACGTTCTGCGTGAGCGCCTGCACGCCGAAGTACGTGAACGGCCCCGCCTCGAACACGAGGTTCTCGCGGCCCACCGTCACCTCCACGCGGCCCTCCAGGATCAGCACAAAGTAGTCCACCTGTGGGCAAACAACAGTTATAATTCCGATCCGAACCTTTTTTCTTGAGAGAGTGCTGATTACCACTGGGCGTTTTCAGCTTTACCGTACATTTTTGGGGGCGACTAGAAACTTAAAGGGTTCTTCAAACCGTGTGAAACGTAACAAACCGAGGGCGCCTTGGCTCGGGTTGACATAAAATTTACAAAAACACAAAATTAAAATACTTGGAAATTTTGGAGATTTTGTTGAAGGTTTTTACTGTAAATTGAACGCTTGGTATTAGCGTTTTCGCCATCCAGTCGAATTTTAGGCAATATAACAGGAAAATATTAGTACCTCAATTAACAGAAATCAATGATAAATTATAATTCGGAAAAACTGTTTCACGCTCGGGGTTCGAACCGGCAACTGAGCTTTTGACAATTCTCTAAAAAGTCAAAGTCAGTAACAAGCTTATTTATGTGCTTCATTTGAAAATGCTTTAAAAGAAATGCTTTTTCATAAAGCTTCTACAAAGATGGACCGACGATCAGGTAAAGGTCGCGGGAAGCGGCTGGATGCGAGCAGCACAAAACTGGTCGTTGTGGAGATCCTTGGGGGAGGCCTTTGTCCAGCAGTGGACGTCTTTTGGCTGAGATAATAATGACGATGATAAAAGCGCCCACTCCTGATGCTTGATCTGATAAGTCCGTTGATGAACTGATAAGTCAGTCGCTCACCGGCTTCCCTTCCTGGAAGACGTATCGCTTGGGGTCGTTCTTGTCCTCGTCGCCGCGCGGCTTGATGTGGTGGATCACGTCCTGCTTCAGCAGTCGGCGGAGCACCGTCTCCGAGATCAGGTCGGGCCGGAACGGGTCCACGCCTGTGGAGGATATTTTCTTTATTTTTTTTATAAACACTTAGGCATGTAACCTGTTTATATAAAATACAGCGAAAAAATTAACGCCCACCCGAAATTATTTCACTATAATTTTATATAAATATTTATTTCAGCTTAAGTGTAGCAATTAACACTTTAAAAAAAGTAAAAAATCATATAACCTATGTTTTTTTTGTTAATGTTGTAACCACGATTTTAAGTTTATATAAAGTCACATTTTATCAACCGCAAATATTTTGAGGATAAATTCAACAACACAAATAAACTATTTTTATAAAAAAACCATAATTTTTTTTTATATGCTACTTTTCAAGAAAAACGCCAAAAGACATTTCGATTAAAAAACACCCATTACGCACTTTCGGTAGTTTCAATTTAAAGGCGCCGAAACAGAGAGGCCGCGTTTCCTACACCGCTTACACGTGCCCGTAGTTTCATTCAAAGGAGCCGACAGAGAGGCCGCAATGGGTGCTCTTAAAAATATTACAATTTTTGTATTAGGGAAAGTAAAAATAAAAACTAGCCTGAATGTTTTTTTAAATGCAGGGTCTTATTTCTCTGATATAATTAGATGTTTTTAATATTCGCGGTTGATAAAATGTGACCATACAAAACATCAATATTCATTCGACCAAAATGTATGGAACAGCTGAATTTTATTTTCGAGTTAGGGAGTTGGTCCAATAGTAACAGCTGTTCGTTTGTATCACGGGAGTCATCTCAGAAGTTTTGGACGGTGATAAAAAAGTCAACCTCTTATAGGACGTTACAAGACGAAATTTTTCTAGAAAAAATGCTGAAATTAAAAAAGCTCGAGTGGGAACCCACGACCTGTGGGGTCCAACGCTCTAACCGCTGAGCTACCGAGGCCCCAGAAGACTTGTTGATTTTTTCTAGTAGTTAGTGAATTACGCTGCAAGCCAGCAGTATAACGTCATCGTCACTGTGAAGTTACTACCCTTCGATTCCCACTCAGTTTCCTGACGCTAGTTGATTTTTTTAGTAAAATTTTATGTGTAACTATAATATTCAAAATTCAAATTCAAATTCAAAATCAATTTATTCAGTTTAGGCTACAAGTAGCTCTTATGAATGTCACTATGCCATCGGTTCGTAAGTCTACTCTGGGCGGGAGATCTTGTACTGAGAAGAACCGGCAAGAAACTCAGCAAGTGTCCAGATCTTTTCTCCCTTACAGCGTCAAAAATATTGGAAAATGCCCGATCATAGCAGGACACTTTCCATTACAAATAAACACAAAACATACTTATAGAAGACAACCACAACATATAAAAAATAAAAAAAAACAAAATATAAAAATTCTAGGTTAACAAATTTACATCAGTCATATATAGTATTATAGCATATAACGGATAATTTTTTTACCAGTGCGCAAATTTTCTAGAGCGACTCAGAATCGGTAAGTAAACAACTTTCTCATAGTAACATGGGTTGAAATATGTCAAACATGCATAGAATATACATAACCTTCCTCTTGAATCACTAATAAATATTAACAAAAAAACGCATCAAAATCCGTTGCGTAGTTTTAAAGATCTAAGCATACATACATAGGGACAGACAGAAAGCGGGAAGCGTCTTTGTTTTATACTATGTAGTGAAGATGTACTCACTGGTGCTGAGGAACTGGAAGGTGGCCAGCACGAGCTGCGGGGAGACGTGCACGCGCTGGTGGTGGTGGCCCGCGAAGGCCGCGAGGTCCTGGAACTTGTTCGCGGGCCGGGAGAGACGCTTCTTAGTGCGGTTGTCGCCTGCAAGGGGATTTTGTTTGAGATGAGATTGTTTTTTTTTTAAATATTATTTAAACTATTTTCCTTAATTATTAATGTCAATGTTACACTTTTCACACTCACAATAATTATGACAGGAGATAATATTATTGTGTGTGTAATTGTAGTAGTAATACCTACCTATACGTACCACAATTTATTGTACAAGTATTTTAAAAGTTTATTCGTCATTCATTGCTTCATTCATCACTTGATCATTCATTCATCATTCGGTCCTTATTCATCATTCGTTCCTTTATTCACCATTCGATCACTCATTCATAATACATACCTACATTATTCATTCCTTTCATAACTCATCTATCGTTCCTGCATTCCTCGATCGATTATTAATTTTTATTTTTTGTTCCTTCATGCACCATTCAATCTATTACTTATCATTCGTTCCTTCATCGATTATTCTGTTCATCATTCATTATCGATCACTCATACATCACTTGTCCCTTTAAGCACCATTCGTTTATTTATCATTCGCTCCTTTCTTCGATATTCGATCATTCATTCATCATACAATTATTCATTTATCATCATTTGACCATTGATTATTATTCGACTATTCATTCATCATTCAATCTTCATTTACCGTTTGTTCCTTCATTCACTATTCGATCATTAATTTATTATTCGGTCCTTCATTCATCAATCGTACGTTCATTCATCATTCGTACCTTCATTTGCCATTCGTTCATTAATTTTTCTTTCGTTCCTTCATTCATCACTCGATCATTCGTTCATTAATTCGTTCGTTCATTACATATCATACACAATTTTACAATACATTCTAGTTTGTTACTCACTGATGACGTCCGACTCGTCCACGATCTCTGCCTGAATCATCTCTTCGATGACGTCTTCCAAGGTCACCAGCCCCACCGTCTCGTACACAGGGTCGCCGTCGCCGCCGTCGCCTATACGCTGCACGAACGCCATGTGACCCTTGTGGCCTGGGGGATAAAGGTTAGATTTGAATGCAGAAAAAAAATATGATTCTACTATTTGTACATTAAATATTTATTTTATTGAAGTCATGCGCGTCAGGCGCGAGGTTACTAAACCACTAGGGCTGTGACTTGTTCACTTTGAAGTGACGTCACAATAGAAATATTTAACCAAAAATTGCATTACAAATTAAAGTTAATATTTGTGTCTTAGTAACTCTACATACAAAATGTAGATCGAATATACTTTGAATCACTTAATTTTTACCACACCTTTCTGTTACACGTTGTATCATCCATCACATACCAGCTCATAATGTCCCCACTGCTGGGGCACGAGCCTCCCTATGGATGGATAGGGAGAACGGACCATAAACCACCACGCGGGCACAGTGCGGATTGGTGGTTGTTAACGACTGCTAATGCAGCCAGGACCAACGGCTTTACGTGCCTTCCGAAGCACGGAGGAGCTCGAGATGATAAATTTTTGGTCACCCATCCGATGACCGGCTTTTGTGAAAGTTGCTTAACGTCAGCAATCGCAGACCGGGCGCGTTAACCACTGCGTCATCGAGATCCTCGATGTCCAAGCTTACATATTGACATACGTGCCTGTACCTCGAACACATGTTTCGTCTCGCGCGCATTTCTCACGAGTTTTAATTTAAACACAACATATAAATCCGTCTGGCCGGCGGCGCCATGAATCATGCGTCTAGTCTAGAGTTGCCAGATGACCGGGACTCACCGGGATTGTCCCGGAATACGAGCGTACGTTTCGGGTACCGGAATCCTCGAAAACGTTCCGGAAACGCATAATTTCAACTTAAATACCACTAAGTCAAGTCGCAGCAAAACTCTCGGCACCGCGTCGTTTTCAAATTTATTGAAATGTTAAGAAGACCAGACGATCAAAAAATGATTTCCTCTGCCAGAACTAATGATAAAAATTATAATTAAGCAGGTTAATTTTATGTGTTATTATAAGGTCACTTTTTATCAACTGCAAATATTTTGACAAAACATCAAATTATATCAGAGAAAAACGGCCCTAGCATTTTTAAAAAAAATTCAGGATAGTTTTTGTTTCTACATTTCCTGACACAAAAATTGTAATATTTTTAAGAGCGGCCTCTCTGTCGGCTCTTTTGAATGAAACTAGGGGCACGTGTAAGCGGTGAAAGCATTGCGGCCTCTGTTTCGTCTCCGTTGTATTGAAACTACCGAAAGTGCTTTATTTTTCTTTTTAATCGAAATGTCTTTTGGCGTTTTTCTTGAAAAGTAGCGTATAAAAATTTAAAGTTTTTTTTCATTAAAATTGTTAATATATGTTGTTGAATTTATCCTCAAAATATTTGCAGTTGATAAAATGTGACCTTATATAATAGGTAAATAAAGCTATGCTATCTTCATTATAGGTTTTGTTTTTTTGTCCTGGAATTCTCTTCAGCAAATCTGGCAACCCTAGTCTAGTCTGGCGCTATTGGCAGGCGTTCAAGTCGGTTTATTTTAATTATAGGTAAAGTCTAAAGTAATTGTTTAAAGAAAAACGTGTCTCTTGATGAATGAGACAGGGAAGCGTGTCTGTTCACGCTTGTAACTTGTTGCCATATGTGTATAACTTGTGAGTTACCGACCCCTATGCTATACGCTACTTATTTTATTCTGTACGGGTAGCATTTATTTGGCTTTCTTCTTACCTGATGTTAAGTGATTATAAGGCAGAAGGTGAATACGCACTTCAACTGGAATCCTCAACTACTGAGGCACTGACCTCTGTGGTCTAGTGGTCACCTGTTTAGACCTAAAGGTCCCGGGTTCGATTCCCAGCCCCCCGATCCGAACCCTTCGGAGAATCTAGTAGGGCACGAGGACGCGCACTAGTGCGCGATGCCGTTCCCTCTAGAAAACCTCCGAAGGTCGTTTCACACGCCGTTTCACACGGCTTGAGGAACCCTTTAAGTGTCTCGCCGCCCCCAAACAAGCCTGGTGAAGCTGAAAATGCCGTCGGAGGAAATCAGCAATCTCTCTCCAAAAAAAAATCCCAGCTTTCCAGTTGGTGTACTCGGTTTAGTTGGTGGTAGGGCTTGTTTGTCCGCCTGGCTAGCTACCACCATCTTTTCTAAATATGTCGCCATAACATCAATGTTTGAGGCATGGTTGTGTTCCGGCAGCTAGAGATAAGATAGCCAGTGCCTCAGTAGCTGAGGATTCTGGGTAAAGCGCACTTCCACCATTGGGCTCACCATCACTTAACATCAGGTGAGATATAGGCCAAGTGCTTACCCATAAGATATATTTCAAAAAATATGTTTTCCACCACTCACCTTCCTTGAACTGCTTCAGCATCACATCTAAGGTGACATCCTCGAAGACGAAGTTGCAAGGGTTCTGGTAGTACTGGCAGAGGGTCCGCAGCGGGGTGTTGTCGTCCGGGTCCACGAACGCCAGGTCCTTGATGAAGAGCACTGTCACTATGTTGCCGCGGTGCTCGTCGTACACCGGGATGCGGGAGTACCCTGGTGGTGGAAAGCATTGGTATCATGATGTAGAAGTTTTTTATATAATTAATAATAATATTTTATATAATTTTAAAAGAATGCGAGGAGACCAGCCTCCTCCTACTAGCTGAGTGCCCTATGTACTCACTGATAAGATGGGAGCTCTGGGGATCGGACACATTAGACATAGAAGACCTGTAGGATCTGAAGGTGGAGCAGATAGCAAGATTTATCAAAGAGACCAAAAGATTCGAAGGGGCGCCGTTAAAGCTGGATAAACCTAAGCCCCCTCAAAGGGGAGAAAGGTAAAAAAGGATGAAGTGGCCCGCAGATAACGCGGGTGGATCGTCCGTTCGGCTGGCGCCGTCCCCACAAGAAATAATAATAATAACATACTTACATACAAATAAAGGTAGAACTCACCAGACTTGACGATCTCGCTCATGGTGTCGAAGTCCAGCACACTGTTGATGGGCAGCATGAAGCAGTCCTTGAGCTTGGTCATCACGTCGCGGACCGTCTTCTTGCGAAGGTCCAGGGCTCCGGAGATGATGTTCACCTCTTCTTTGTCTAGATCATTTACGTGGTTTGTGATCTAGAAGAACAGGAAGTTTTTGTATAGAATAGAATGGGTTAGAAGTCTAAAGGTACCCCCAAAAAAGAAACTACATATACAATAATAACAACCGCCTCTGTGGTCTCACGGCTAAGCCCACCGGTCTCAAACCCAGAGGTCCCGGGTTCGGGTTCCCAGTGGGGGATATATGTTCGTGTTCTCGATTTGGTTGGTGGTAGGGCTAGTTTGCCCGCCTGGATAGCTACCACCATCTTATCCAAATAGCTAGCTAAATAAGCAGTTAGATATAACAGTCAGTTCCTCAGTAGTTGTCCTTAATCTTTTGCGCAGTTCACCCGGAATCCATTCTACACTCGAGAGCAATGAATCCGGGTCACATAAGTGACCCGGATTCATTGCTTCCCCAAGATCGTATAAGGAACTTGGTGTACAGCATGCCAAACCGCTTAAACACAGTAATGGAAGCACGAGGAGGCAATACGAAGTATTAAAATTCAAGAAAATCGTAATGTTGTTCAAAAATGTCGTTTTCTATTTATAGTTGTAGGGTAAGGCACACTAGCGCCGCTAATGGATTTAATTTGATAACTGCTAAACTAGATTTTTTTTTCAAACATTGCGGACCTTTTGACACAAGACAAACATCTATTATTTAATAATTGTGCACTACTTTTAGGTTTGTTTTTGTATTCATTCGCTAACACCAAAAGTGGCTATTGCTTGTGAATAAATGCGATAGCCCGTTTTGTGAATAAACCACGCAACAAAAAGTAGTGCACAATTATTAAATAAATACTATGGATGCTTTCCTGTTATCGGAAGGTACTCAATGTTTAAAAAAAGATCCGGTCCGTTAGTAATTGTCAAAATATCAATTGGTGGCGCTAGTATTTTTATGTAATTATTTTGTTGTATTTTTTGTAAATAAAATGCAATGACTCATAAATTTTATTACTTTCGTTTAAGGAGTATTTAATTTTTATTTATTTTTTTAATTTTAATTTTTATTTTTATTATTTATTTAATTACTAACATAGTTTAAGTGCCCATTGTTACTAATCATAATTGGATCTACTGTTATCTTTAATAAATGAATTATTATATTAATTGTCTATTAAACACAATTTATTTCATTAAGCTAGCATTCTTATTCTCCGAGATTTATAGGTTTCTTTAAGTGACCCGGATTCATTGCTCTCGAGTGTAGGTGAAGATATAAAAGGACTTACCTTGACCAGCTCCTTCAGCCTCTCCCTGTTGTAGTGGGTGCCGATCTCCTCGCCCAAGAAGTAGTCCAGCAGTTTGCTCGTCGGCCACGCCAGTGGTGCGCAGATGCCCATCACGATCTGGTAACCGAACAGATAGATATGATAAGCTTATTATAACACTTTAAAAAGCGTCAGCATTCTTATTTACGTATTGAAGTTTGTATGGCATTATCCAGGTATTAGGTATGATTGGTTAAATTGTCAAAAAAATGTCCAATTCGTAGTTGGTCCAATTTCAGTTGATCCAATTCGTTGTTGGTCTAATTTGATGTTTTATTTAATAAACCAACATTTATCCTAGCATTGTTTCATGAATGCTTAGATACACACTGAGACCGAAATAAACGTTTCTGAAAATATTCAACAAACGATTTAGATGACATACTTATTACTATTTCTGTTTTTATTGGATACGAATATTTCATCCTCCATATGTATTGCTTTGTTTAGCAAGAGTTTGTTTAAATAGTGTCAAGAAATAGAACTGTATGTTAGTTTTTCAATGCTTTTTGATAAAAGACAAAATGTTGAAACATTTTCCACGAGGGGGATTCGAACCCGCACCCCATGACATGCCGGGTCAAGTGCACTGCCAACTGTGCTATCGTGGCTCAATCAATCCAACTCACCGAAATTAATCAACACTATCTATTTCAACTACGTCACCAACATCCGATCTTAATATTACAAATATTTTAAAAAATTACAAATATTGAAAAATCAGTTAAGAATTACGCAAGCTATATTTATGATTATTTACATATAATTTTACGCAAATATTGCTGCTGTTTGCAGCTTTGCAATTACAATTACAATGTTTGCAATTACAATTTGAAAAAAAAAAAAAACAAAGTGTTGAAAAAATTCCATGAGCGGGATTCGAAACCGCACCCCGTGAAAGAATTTTTTAAATCGGTCCAGTAGTTTTTGAGTTTATTCGTTTCAAACATACATACATACAAAAATACAAAGGTTTCCTCTTTATAATATTAGCATAGATAAGCCAAAGGAGGCCCTATTCAATGTCGACAACTACGTCATCAACATCCATTTTCAATGCTTTCTTAAATGTTATTTTTTCCGTTCTCTTTGAAAGGCACGTTAAGCCGTTGGCGTTGGTCTAGTTTGTAGTAAAGGCAGTCTTTCATTTGGCTAGCAGGCTATAGGTTACACCATAAAAACATAACTGTGTTACTTACCTTCTTAAGGCGAAGGGTAAGGCACACTAGCGCCGCTAATGGATTTAATTTGATAACTGCTAAACTGGATTTTTTTTCAAACATTGCAGACCTTCCGACACTAGGCAAACATCTATTATTTATTAATTGTGAACTACTTTTAGGTTTGTTTTTGTATTCATTCGCTAATACCAAAAGTGGCCATTGTTTGTGAATAATCCACGCAACAAAAAGTAGTGCACAATTATTAAATAAATACTATGGATGCTTTCCTGTTATCTGACGGTACGCAATGTTTAAAAAAGATCCGGTCCGTTAGTAATTGTCAAATTATCAATTGGTGGCGCTAGTGTGCCTTACTTATTCAGAAAGACTATTAAGGCGAACCTTAATAGTCTTTCTGAATGATCTTTGATTACTTAGCAATTTTTAATTTTTTTATTATATATACCTAAGTACCTGCTTTGAATAAATTGTTCTAATAGAAGGTTGCTCTTACTGGTGCTATAAGCACAGGTTTTTTTCAGTTCAAGTACCAGCTGCTGATTTCTGTTGTATCTATACTGGTGTCGCTATTCTATTTTCCTTTTTTAACCCATTAAATAATAATAAATTCGTTTATTATTATTTAACGCAACATTTTAAAGTTACAAAACAACAGGTCCATAGATAAATACCTTATCTTTGTTAGTAATATAAAATTAGTTGTTCTCCCAAAGAGTCACCAAAGAGTTATACGAAACATATTACGAATTCGCAACGTCGTTTGTACACAACCGATTTAAAAATAAACATAAGACAAGACAAGACAAATCTGGAACACCAACCTTCATGACCCAAATACTCTTTGCGCCGACGAACAAGCCGTGTCTGGCGCAAATCGCCTGTGGTGTGATCTCCGCTATAAACACTATCGCCAACGTAGACCCGATGACAGCTACCAAGCCAGAAGTCAAGTCGTCCAAGATCACCGTAAAGGTGCTGTTCACTGCAACATTACTCAGGAGAATTGTGCAAAGGAGATAATTGCCGTGAGCACGGACCGGCATGATGGCTCTGGCATATTTCCTCTCCTTTTCCGTACCCGTATTGGCTATGATCTTCAACTCTGTCTGGTCCAAAGCCATCAGGCCTAAGTTCAGACCGGAGAACAGTGATGCCAACATGAGTAAAATAACTATAAGTATTAGAGAAGCCCATAGAGGTAGAAGTTTGTTGTGGGTTGCCAGGATTTTGTAGTTCTCATTGCCTTGGTGTACGAATTCTTCGTCTTTCGAGTTTCTGGCGCAGATGTAGAATTTGTAATCTTCTAGAGGTGGGGGGGCGGTCAACTCGAACAGTGCTGAGTCGACTTCCGATGATTTGACCTGAGAAAAGTGGGGATTGGTTAATAATTTGATTTTACAAGCGTTAGAAGTTAAAGCTCCCGTGGCTTGGTAAAAGCATAGATAGATAGTACATGGTATGAGGATGTAACTACCGAAATATGCAAATTGTTGTCATTTGTAATTTTAATGTTGATTTGTAATGGAAAGTGTCCTTTTATATAATACTAGCTGACACGGCGGACTTTGTACCGCATTTTTTTTAATATAGCTTATGTTACTCAGCGCTAATGTAGCATTCTAATAGTGAAAGAATTTTTTAAATCGGTCCAGTAGTTTTGAAGTTTATTCGTGGCAAACATACATACATACATACATACATACATACATACATACATACATACATACATACATACATACATACATACATACATACATACATACATACAAAATACATAGCTTTCCTCTTTATTTTAATACTATCTGACCCGGCGGACTTCGTACCGCTTTGACAGTTTCCATCATTGAGATATATATCATTGGTTTCCATGACAACGAAACAAACAAATCATTTTGTATTGGAAAATTAAGTTGTCGTTTTTAGTATTTTATTTAATATATATTTTTTAATATAGCCTATGTTACTCAGCGCTAATGTAGCATTCTAATGGTGAAAGAATTTTTTAAATCGGTCTAGTAGTTTTTTAGTTTATTCGTTGCAAACATACATACATACATACAAAAATACAAAGGTTTTCTCTTTATAATATTAATATAGATTTGACATCGTAAACATCTAGTTCAGGCACATTTTTTTGTAAACACACATACATACATATAGAGTCAGTATAAACTGTCTTGATACTGAGCATAGGTTTCCATCATTGAAATCAATTAATCGCTAAAGGGAGTTGGCTGGCTTAATCACGACGTTTGCCACATGCAAGTTGGGGATCAAAAACAAGTCTAAGCTGGGAATCACTCAGGTCCTCTATTATTTAGGTCAAGCTTGGTATAGATATTCCGTGTTTTGAGCCCATCAAGTAAACTTCATTTCAAATTGGCGTAAAAGAGACAAAACATAGAATAACTATTAAAAGCTTATGAGTATACTCATACTTAGAGGAGCTCGATGGTGCAGTGGTTAACGCGCCCGGTCTGCAAGTGCTGAGGTTAAGCAACTTTCGCAAAGGCCGGTCATTGGATGGGTGACCAAAAATTTATCATCTCGAGCTCCTCTGTGTTTCGGAAGGCACTTAAAGCCCGGCTGCATTAGCAGTCGTTAACAACCACCAATCCACACTGGGCCCGCGTGGTGGTTTATGGCCCGTTCTCCCTATCCATCCATAGGAAAGCCTCGTGCCCCAGCAGTGGGGACATAAAATGAGCTGATGATAAGTATACTCAATTTATTAATAAACGACTACGAGGGATATTATGAAAAACTATAATCAATTTAAATTCTCACCTTATGTTCACCGGACAGAAGAAAATGACATTTCCTACCGTAATCTTCGGGGGTATGCGTGAAAGCGATCTCAGTGTCGTTAGTAAAGCCTTCTCCGAACAGCCTCAACATAAAACTAGTCTCCCTCAACACACTAGGAATCATTCCATCAACGATCTTTGGTTCTTTAGCTGCTTCTTCCACCCTAAGCCCCATCAGCCTAATAGGACCATTGTAACCTACATCAATACGTTTAGGACCCAAGCTAGTTTGCGAAGAATTTACTGCCTCAGTATTATTGTCTACGACTTTTCCATCATCCGCCACTGTCGTTCCTGTTTCTGGTGGAACTGTTTCATCGGCCTGTCGTTTTCTACGAATGATGTAGTCTCCACTTTCATCTTCTAACTCTTGTAGTCTCTGTGGTTTATAGAATGTGTCTGCAAGGTTTTCTTCGGCGCTTAAAGCGTTGTTGATAGCTAAATCTCTGTTGAGGGAGTAGGAATCTTCAGTATCACTTAACTCATTGTTGTTATCGTTAATGAAGTTTATCTCCTCGTTAGGGTAGATGATTTCTGCGCTCTCGTCGTTTTCTGTGGATCTGTAACAATGAAAATAATGTTGTTTTAATTTATTTATCTGGATGGATTTATATGGATCTGAAATAAAGATTTTACTGCATTAGCTAATTGTCTGTCTGTGTGGGCAACTTTACGCAAAACAGAATTTTGAATGTCACCAGTGTTTTCCTAATTAAAAGTGACATGAAATTTATGTTAAACTTTTCCGCCAATATATTACATGGCAGACTTGCTGACTGAGGTGTTTTCTACCGGCCAACCATAGCGTAGTGAAATGACATGGTAGGTGCAATTCAATGTACAACTTCATTATTCCACAAAATACCGTTCGAGAATATTCGGCGTTAAAAATTTGTTATAATCAGTAACTTTGAATAAGAGTAAGACGGAGCAATATAATCTGAATCTCGGAAACGGATCCAACGATTTTCATGAAATTTAGTATGCAGGTGGTTTCGGGGGCGATAAATCGATCTAGCTAGGTTTCATTTTTAGAAACGTCGTTTTAACCGTAGAAAAAATACCGAGCAAAGCTCAGTCATCCAGGGGGTCGACCGCCTAACTCTCTCGCTTTCGATCGCTTTGAAGGCGAGGCGAGGAGGAGGCGTCATCTTGTCATTTCGAAAGCAATATGAAAGCAATATCGAAAGCTATAGGCTATAACTTTCGATATTATTCGATATTATATTCCGATATTATATTAGAAAGCGAGGCGAGGGCCTCGCTTTCAAAGCGATCGAAAGCGAGAGTGTTAGGCGGTTGGGGGGCTGGTACTTAAACTGGTGTATGTTTTGTTGGCTGTCCTAATAAATAAAATAAAAAATAAGTAATTGATATCATAGATTGAGAATTGGTCACCAGTTCAAAAGTCGCACCAAACGATTCTTGATGATGTGAAAGAATGCCTTAATGAGATTGCATATCTATCTTTCTATCTTCTTCTATCTATCTTCTATCTATATGTACATATAATAAAGCTAAAAAGGGTCGAAAGTCTGTACATGGATGATATTCCAAAAAAAGTTGGCTGGGAATACTTAGAATCGATAACAGAACACGTTCCAACAGTTTTTAGTATTTTTGTCTGTTTATCTGTTTGTCTGCTTATTTGACCACCACGTGAAAATGGCTGAACGGATTTGGATGAAATTTTGCACATAGACAGACCGTGACCCGGACTAGCATAAAGGATACTTTTTATCCCGGTAAGTGGGATAGTGTAGTCTTCGCGAACGAAGTCGCGGGCGACAACTAGTAAGCAATAAGGCCGCCTATTTTGTTTCTGTATCAATTTATTTTTATTATTTTTTATCTGTTTTCTTCTGTGGAAATAAAGTATACATTATTTGTAGTATTGAAGAGACGACCAACACCTCAGTCCCTCAAAACCCCTCGGAGAATCTAGTTGGGAACGGGGACATGCCCTGCCATTCCCTCTAGAAAACCTCTGACGGTGTAATCGACAAGGTTTAAGGAACCCTTTACGTTTTTTGCCACCCCCAAAAAAGTTCGGTTCCGCTAAAAAGCCATCAGCAAACTCCCTCCAAAAACAGTTGTTTCATTTCAATGACTCTTTGTCGCGCAAACCTGTGTTGTCTAAATGTGTTATTTATGTTTTTCTATGACCTTTTATTAATTTTTGCTGTATTATTATTATAATTCTTTTTTCTATTTTGAATTAATTTGAACTTTTAACTTTTAATTTTTATATGATATTTATTCGGTTTTTTTTTTAATTTGTTAATGTGACATTTTATTGCAATTTGTATGGGTGTAAGTTACCTGAATAAATAAATGAATTATTATAAATTATTATATTATTTATACCTACCAAAAAGTCTTAAAACAAATAGTTATAAAAAAAAAAGATTTCTACAGTGAAAAAAGAGTGGGTCGCACACATAATTATAAACAAAAGAATACCGGTTGGCAGATGTTCATTTGTAATTCAAAATTATTGATAACGCTCGTTTGGAGGTCGTCGACCCCGACTCTGTAAACATTTATGCAAGCAAGTCACGTGGTTTACGCGTTTTGCAGAGATTTTTGAGCATAGCTTATTATTTAGCTAGGAGTAATTATTAACGGGATTGTTAGGTATCATGCTTTTGTGACTTTCCTGTTTTCAATATTTTGCACAAATACCTACCTTCTTTAGAATCATCATTAAGTACCTATTTCTCCAAAAATACAGTTTTGTATATTGGTAATATTGGTATCATTATTTTTCGTTGGCCGGCACTTTCGGTGGAGGCAGGTCTGCTCTTGCTTACTTATCTTATTTTATTATTATTGTACTCGTATACTTTAACTTTGTTTTCTTAGATAATTTTGGACTTTTATTAGTACTGTATGACATTGTGAAAATTGAAATTGGTAGGTACCTGATGTAATTTTTGCAAAACTTTTTTTTTTTTTTTTGTATTTTTGGGTGTTGTGATTGTCTTTTTTGTGTTTGTTTGTGATGGAAAGTGTCCTTTTATGATAGGGCATTTTCCAATATTTTTGACGCTATAAGGGAGAAAAGAGCTTGACACTTGCTGAGTTTCTTGCCGGTTCTTCTCAGTACAAGTTCTCCCGCCCAGAGTAGACTTACGAACCGATGGCATAATGACATTCATAAGAGCTATTTGTAGCCTAAACTGAATAAATGATTTTGAATTTTGAATTTTGAATTTTCAGAAATGGCCCAAAAATGTATACTCAAATTATAACTACTTCGATTGCGCGTAGGGTTGCCTGGTACGCCAAACCTAATAGCCGGACAGACCACACAGTTTGGTTGGACATTTGGGTAAAAAGGTCGGACACCCTTACATTATTGAGGATTTTGTGTCTCAGATACGACAAAATAATTTTACGTAAAATCAAACTTTTTTGATTATTACCATAAATCTTGTTAAATTCTAATAAATAAAAAACATAAATAAAATCGAAAGTCGGACAAGCCGGACACCGTTTATTTTGATCGGACACGCAATCAAAAAGCCTAACTATATCCAGCTTTATCCGGACGCCTGGTAATGCTAATTGCGCGGCATTGCTCCGAGCGTTGGATTCCAAAAAATCCTAAAAAAAATCATATCTCATTTGGAGTGATGGAGTGTCGCGTCCGATCTGATCCGAACCTCTCGAAGAATAGAGGGAACGGCATCACGCACACTAGTGTCTATAACCTCCGAAGGTGATTCGTTTCACACGGCTTGAGGAACCCTTTAAGTTTCTCGCCGCCCCCAAAAAGCCTGGTGAAAAAAAATGGAGTGGCGCGAATGGATTGCCCGAGAATGGGGGACTTTAAAACCAATAAATACATAAATTAAAAAAAAATATGAGCGTCTAACTTAGAACCTCCGCCTTTTTTGAAGTCAGTTAAAAATGAGCTGGTGCAGAAGTCCCGTTACGCTGCAAACACCGTCTGCAGCCAACAACAATCTCTTTCTAAAATAAAATACCGCTTGATACCGGCCCGCTCTTGACCCACTTCAACCAATTAAGGTTGACGCACTTGTGCGTCGGCAATGGATTTAATTATATAACAAAAGACGCCGGCCAATTGGTAAATAACAATTGTGTGTGACTTTTGTTCACTCTCAACTCTATAGCCGATCCTATTTGAACCCCTCGGCGAATCTAGTAAGGCAACGCACTAGTGTGTAATGCTGTTTCCTCTAGAAAACCTCTGACGGTGCTTCGTTTCCCACGGCTTGAGGAACTACTAGGTTTCTCGACGCCCCAAAAAAGCCCCATGAAACAGAAAATGCCCAGTGACAATCAGCAAAATCTTAAAAAAACAACACTACGAAAAGTACATAATCAATGCCATACAAGTCGTGTCAAGCTAAAACACTGTAACACAAATTACATGTTTTACCATTGAAAATGGTTATCAGATCCTAATCGCCTGAGACGTATTTTTGGCCATAGCTCCGAGGATTTTGGGAGAATCGAGATGTAAGTAGTACCAAGAGTTGAGGAATTTATCGAGACACGTGTGAGCGTTTGAATTTTGAAAATCGGCTGGAAAGTTTTTTTGGAATTTTGAAAAATGTGAAAAAAATCGGATTTTTGGGGGGTGTTTGTATACTAAATTGTAAATATTTAAAAAATAAAACCGACTTAAGAAAAAATGAAAAAAAGCGTCCTAGGGTATTAGTTTAGCTACAGAAAGGCGAATTTTTTTTTTAAAGCAGTTAACAATTGTGTAGGTGGTCTCTTTAGATTTGGTATTGTAGAAAAACAGGTATTTCCGTATATAAAAAGTTATGTAGTAGATTCTTTGATTATTGACCGATCGTCATGGTAATGGTGTTAAAAGTTGCGGATGCAGGCGAGAAGTGCATTCAAGTTGGAACTGTGTTATTTAAAATAAAATGTTTTTTTTTTTCATAAATTGTTGTATTCATTTTCAATGCATATTTTTTTCGTTAACGTGTTTGAATGTATTTATATATGTACCTAGTTACATCATAGTAAATAGAACTTGTACTATGATGCACAATATAAGCTCAGTTAACCTATAGACATTCCTTTAATAGACAAAAAACATAATGTAACCGGCATTCTTTGCATTGACTGAGCGTAAGTCACATGATTGTATTCGGCACAGGCGGTCAGGCTAAAAATACATTGATTGCGTAATTACTATGTGTGTGTGTGTGTGTGTGTGTGTGTGTGTGTGTGTGTGTGTGTGTGTGTGTGTATGTGATAATCTGTACAATGTACAGATACATAATGATGCGGTTACCACAAAGGATGTGTATGAAGAGATCTTTTTTTTTTAAATGCACCAACTTTCGGCGAATAGTTTAACACTACAATATGACTCACGAATCTGAAATGTTGATATAGGTAAATTCATGTCTTTATCTTGAATTTGCTTGCTCAAATACACGATTGTATAATTTTGACTCGATCATACTTAAATAATTCGAAAACATCACAAAAAAAAACACTATTGTTCAAATTACAACAGAATTACTTAATTGATATGCTTGGAGACCAGTTAAATATATTGATAACATCAATATTCGTAATTTAGTAGCTGCATATTTTAATAACTAAAACCAATAATTTTTAAAAAAGATTTTTATTTTTTTATTTGCGGTCTCATTGTCGCAGGCGCTACGTATTTTCGACCTTATGACAGCGTTAGTAAGGATCAGCCTTTTTGAATGTTCACAAAGCGAGGTGTCGTCATAAGGACAAAAATGTCGATCCTCGGTTCCACTAACCTAGTTACAAACGTTATGTCTAATTCTTTTATTACTGAAACTTCATTGGTCCTTAAATCTAGCACATGTGCCAAAACGCGCTCAATATTAAAAATAATTTATCACATAAAATGTTGTAACACGATTCATTGACATTTTTGTAATCAGAGACACACATAGAATTCCCTAGCTTGAACCATAGACATAGTGCGGTTCATTTACTGCTAGAATATTTTAAATAATTTTATGTAATCTAATTTATTAAATAATTTATTAAGTAATAACATAAGTTTTCTTTGTTTTCTTTGTTACTAGCATAATGGACCTTTAAGTTGTCTGATTATTAAACATTTATATTTTTTTTATTATTATTATTTTTTTATTTAAAGTGACAGGTAAAATTGAAAATCTTTACAGCGTGCCTATTGCGAGTTTCATTCGCCATTCGATCACGTTAACGAAAACGAGAATTTTATTTGTATAGCAAAATTTTAACTCTCTCGTTTGTCGCTAGGAGGCGCTGCTTCAATGCCATACTAATTTCCGTTTTCGTTAACGTAATCGAATGAATACGGATAGTAACAGAACCCACACTAGGCATCTTGATACTGACGCTGGTAGGCTACTCTTGACGCAAACTCAATCTCAATACAATTCCAATGCGATTAATATGTATCGATATTGGGATAAGTTTCGCAATTTCGGAACGCCCCATCTCGATAATAATTTGTTCACTCAATTTCAATGCAATTTAATTCCAATGTAGCGCTATTATCGCTTTTAAGAGAGCCATTTGAATTTTTTAGATTTGAGATTGAAAATTGATTATTGCAATTGTGTTTCAAGAGTAACCCACCTGATACTCAATAGGTTTGCGGGGGTCATCTATCATTCTATCATCCAACATACGTTATAAGAAAAAACTAACAAATAAAAAGAAAAGACTATTTATGATTATTTACATATAATTTTACGCAAATATTGTTGCGAACAAATTACAAATTGAAAAAAGACAAAATGTTGAAAAAAATCCACCAGCGGGATTCGAACCCGCACCCCATGACCTGCCGGGTCAGGTGCACTACCATCTATGCTATCGTGGCTCAGTTCCGCTCGTAGATTTTTTCAAAACTGTCTTTTTTCAATTAGTAATCTATTTTTTTTTGTGTAAGTTATATTGAGTGAGTTATTTCATTAAGTAATTAGATCTTTATATAATTTAAATTGCTTGTTGCTGTACTACCTCTCATTCTCCGCTTAGTAGTCCTACGACTCAAAGGTTTTCTGGAAGAGATCGCTTTAAGCTTTAAGACCGGCTTTGCCCACCTCTACATTCATTTTTTTTTCTATGTGTTTGTGTTATCTATCTCTTATTCATCATTTAATTAGTAATTTATACGTATAATTTGCACAAAAGATGCCGATGGGTCGACCGACGTGTTACTGCGAGAGGGAAACCTCAGCAGGCCCCACTAAGATAAGATAAGATCTGACGACCTCCTTGGTCGAGCTGCTTGCACACCGGTTTTCAAGGTCCCGGGTTCGATCCCCGGTCGGATCAATTTAGAAATACCTGTTTTTCTAAATTGTTTCGGGTCTGGGTGTTTCCTATGTATAATAAGTATGTATTTAAGTATATTAAGTATGTTTATCCGTTGTCTAGTTAACCATATAACGAGTTTCTTAAGGAAGCTTTTCTTGGGGCTAGATAATTGGTGTGAGTGTGGGAAACATTATTATTATTATTCTCTTTATTTATTTTCTTTCTTAAAACTAGATTTTTACAATATTTTAATATAAAAGCAATAAAACATTATAAAAACCTAATCCTAGAGTACCACCAACAGCGGGGCAGGGCCCAAGCTTCTATTATTATTATTATTATTAAGATATATGTATAATACAGTCCACAATCATAGCGAAGAATGTCATTGACCAATCCGAAAGACACGGTACCTACACCGTCAAAAATATTGCCCCGGTTAATCCATTCAACAGTCACGTGACCGAATTCTTTTTGCCGCGCCCGCCGGCCGGTTCGCGCTAAATTTTCCCCGTGACGTCAGCAGAACGCAGACGCCATCACACGAAGCTATAGATAAGCGCGATCATCGCGAACGCCAGACAGCATATCAATTAGTGTAGTGACGGATCGCGAGTCGACGACGCAGACGGACGCGTCCGTTTCAATCTTAATACCACAAAATAAGACTGCAGAAGGTGTGCTTCATACTTATCGCGCTCAAACAACGCACTCAATCAATCAAATATTTATTTGCTTAAGGGTTGTGCAGCGCGGAATTTGAAAATTTACGTGTTTTTAAGTCACTAGTGCTAGGCGCTGAATAGGTCTTATACATTAAAAGGACTAGTGTAGGTTAGCTTGATCCTTTCACAAGGTCATGGTTGTCTTGGAATTTGAAACAAATACTCAGAAACTGCATAAACATTACGTAAAATAATGATATCTAAAAACTTATTTCTTCAGAAACTTTGTAAATATAGCCCAAATGAAACAATGATCCGACATCAAAATGTTTGTATTGATATTCCGCAGGTCACTGTTGTCTTATTTTTCCATTAAAAAACATGAATATAAAAATATTAAGACTTTTCTTATTTTTTACCCAAACGCCTTTGATTTTACGAAAGTAAACATTGCTCTAATTAAATCAGCAGCCTACTCTGTACAGATATTAGTTTGCGTGCGTATTCTTGTCGTGCGCCGTTGTCACACCACTGCCACGCGCCGCTCGCTCGCTATCATAAACAAACTTGAAACTCGCAGTTTTGCGTCCGCGCTGCACCCCCTTATATATGCTACAAAAATGTTCTTAGAATAAAATGTTAACCAGCATATTCTATCGTATACGATGTGCAAATATTCAAAATTACATTAAAGGTTATTAAATTTATTTCGATTAAATATAATCGAGGAGCTCGATGGCGCAGTGGTTAACGCGCCCGGTCTGCGAGTGCTGAGGTTAACCAACTTTCGCAAGGGCCGGTCATCGGATGGGTGACCAAAAATGTATCATCTCTCGCTCCTCCGTGCTTCGGAAGGCACGTAAAGCCGTTGGTCCCGGCTGCATTAGCAGTCGTTAACAACCACCAATCCGCACTGGGCCCGCGAGGTGGTTTATGGCCCGTTCTCCCTATCCATCCATAGGGAAGACTCGTGCCCCAGCAGTGGGGACATAAAATGAGCTGATGAAATCTATTGACATTACTTAAATTACTAACAAATTATAATAAAATCATAGTCACGATAATACAATTAAAATATAGTCTGTCATATATTATCATTTAAATTGTCGTTAATTGTATAGTAGACAGACATAGACACATAGACGCACAATAGACTATCTAATGAACACGGAATCTCTGAATATCTCGACAGGCTTGTTACCGCAAAAAGCAACCAGGGTGCCTAGTGTTTTGTTTACTATCCGTATTTATTCGATTACGTTAACGAAAACGAAAATTAGTATGGCATTGAAGCAGCGCCTCTTGGCGGCATACGGGAAGAGTTGACATTTTGCCATACAAATTCTCGTTTACGTAAACGTTAACGAATGGCGAATGAAACTCGCACTTGGCAACCAAGTTCTTAATAATTGTACAATTGCAACTACTCTTGTTGCGGTTGATAAATTGGTGTTACGGACACAAATCGCTAAATGTATGTAAACATGTATATAAGCATGCATTTTAATCGCAAATTTATTAAGGATGCGCCGTCCGTAAGTGACAAGTGTCAAATATTTTATAGCAGGCACAGCGGTTTCACCCACGTTAAGCTCCACTCCTATTAGTCATAGCGTGATGTAATATAGCCTATAGTCTTCCTCAATAAATGGACTATTCAACACAAAAATAATTTTTTAATTCGAACCAGTAGTTCCTGAGATTAACGCGTTCAACCAAACAAACAAACAAACTCTTCAGCTTTATAATATAAGTATAGATTTCAAATCTGTATATACTGTATATAGATTTGAAATGTCTTCGTGCATATTTATTTGATGCCGCGCGGCCATACCAATTTTGTATGGGGATTTTAACGTGTTAATTTGAAAAATAATAATTTAAAAAACCGCTCGATAAATCGAAAATGTGAGACGGACGATTTGTAGTTTAAACCATTGGTTATTGTTTAGACATAATCAGAGGTACAATAATTTAGATAAACTATAAGATATCAAGTAAACGCCGCCACTCATTTTCATGATTTTTGCCCAACTTTAAATGATATTGTAGAAAAAACTATAGTGTGTTATGAATTTATGGATTGGACTAATTGTAAACACGTTCCCTTTCATACTAAATATATATTTTGTTTATTTAATACAAGCGGCTCTGCTTCGCACGGGTGGACATTTTTTTAACATAGCCTATGTTACTCAGTGCTAATGCAGCATTCTAATGGTGAAAGAATTTTTTAAATCGATCCAGTAGTTTTTGAGTTTATTCGTTGCAAACATACCTACATACATACATACATACAAAAATACAAAGGTTTCCTCTTTATAATATTAGTATAGACGATAGTATTTTAACCGTGACTGCATTTTTGGCATTTTTTGGTCGGGGCACCCTTAATGCGAGCGATCATTGAATTTATGCAACCGCAACTAGAGCATTTGCAATTGTACAAATAAAATCCGGTCGCTTTTCAGGGTTCCGTAGACAAATGGCTAAAAACGGAACCCTTATGGATTCGTCATGTCTGTCTGTCGGTCTGTCTGTCCGTCCATATGTCACGGCCACTTTTTTCCGAAACAATAAATTTTGGGGGTTCCCCATAGAACTGAAACGCCAAATTTTTTTTTCATCAAAGTCATCTTCAAAAATTATATTAAGGTTTCTAATATAATTTTTTTTCTTAACTGAATAGATACGCGAAAGACACTTCCAAAGTGGTAAAATGTCCCCCCCCCCCCCTGTAACTTCTAAAATAAGAGAATGATAAAACTAAAAAAAATACATGATGTACATTACCATGCAAACTTCCACCGAAAATTGGTTTGAACGAGATCTAGTAAGTAGTTTTTTTTTAAGACGTCATAAAGTACGGAACCCTTCGTGTGCGAGTCCGACTCGCACTTGGCCGGTTTTTTCGTTAATAGGCCTGCCGAACAGTCCAAGCGCTGCTGTTGCGGGATTGCGTGTCCATGAAAGGTTGTCTATGTTGCCGGAGCAAATTTGTACGAAGCTTACATTCTGCTGTCTTTTTATTTTCTATGTCAATACGCAGAAAATAGTTTCATATTCTTATGTGACAGACATGGGGCGTGACGAGGACACATACCGACAACATTACCAACTAGGTTGCAGACTCGGTGCTCTCGATCCGAGCCGAATGCCTAGTAGGGAACGGGGACTCGCTTGCATGATAGTCTTCTCTGGAAACCCTTTGAGGAACCCTCCCAAGTTTCAAATCACCCACAAAACGTAGTTATTGAATCTGTGATTTTTAAGTGTCAATATGTTTTTATGTTAATTGCTTTGCTTTTTATAATTTTTATTCCGAGACTCTTCGGAATGAGGTGATCCGACAGAGAACGAAAGTAATCGACATAGCCCATCGGATCAGGAAGCTGAAGTGGCAGTGGGCCGGTCATATTCGACGCAGAACCGACAACCGTTGGGGTAAACGAGTTCTCGAGTGGAGACCGCGTATCGGCAAACGTAGTGTAGGACGCCCTCAGACTAGGTGGAGCGACGATCTTCGCAAGGTGGCTGGCAAGAGCTGGATGAGAGTAGCCGCGGATCGTGTTCAGTGGCGTGCACAAGGAGAGGCCTATGTCCAGCAATGGACGTGTGATGATGATGATGATGATTTTTTTTTTTCAGTTTTTAAGTGTTGCTTGATGCTTTTGTGACGCACGATTTGGGATATTAGTCTGGCTCTAAGCTTTACACCTTGTTAGTATTTTTTCATTTTATGATTAACTAGTTGACCCGGCGGACTTCGTACCGCATTTTATTTTTTTAATATATAGGGCTATGTTACTAAGCGCTAATGTAGCATTCTAATGGTGAAAGAATTTTTTAAATCGGTATAGTAGTTTTTGAGTTTATTCGTTGCAAACATACTGACAAAAATACAAAGCTTTACTTTTTATAATATCTATATATTAATACGTGAAGCGAAAACTTTGTACCCGTTTTTACGAAAATTGCGCGGACGGAGGAGTATGAAATTTCGCACACTTATAGTTTATATAGAGAAGGTTATCCGAATGTAATTTTTTTTTTAAATTATGTCTAAATATCTATACAATATTAATACGTGAAGCAAAAACTTTGTACCCGTTTTTACGAAAATTGCGCGGCGAATGTTAATATTTTTTTTAAATTATGTATAAAAAATAAATTAAATCAACAAAAACAACATTACACACACTACCATGTATTTGACACACACGTATTGTTTGTCTTTAATGCGGTCGACATATGTCAATGCCAATCCAAACTCACATTCTATCTTTTATAATTTTTCATTGCTTATTATCATATTATTATTATACTATTATTATATTATTATTTTATTGTATCCAATACGTGCAGCCTTAATAAAATTACGGTCGAATTTCGACCACTGGGCGACCACTAGTTAGTATAGATAGATGAACGTCTGTTGCGCTGCCCTATCAAATAAAAAACTTCAGAATACGCTGTTAAGGTGATCATAGGCGGTCACGGTCAAGCTAAACGATAAGAAATTAAGCTAGAAAATGTGCTTGTATTTAAAGTAGTTTAATTTTAAATCAGCCTCATAATTTACTCATGTGCTCATAGTAAATATTCTCGAACTAGGTATGTACATACGCATTACGCCTTCACGTCAGACTATCCAAAACTGACAAATGTCTTCGATAAATCTTCAACCGTATTCCATAAAGATAAAGTTCGAAATCAATTGAAACAATTTGAAAAATTGTGATAGTTTTTGCAGACGTGTGAACATAAAGTGGAGTAATAGTAACATACTACATAATAGTTTATCTTATCTATGGTATCCCCGATTGACTTGTTGATTTAACCAACGCCAGACAGTAGTACATACTATATTCAGCTACATCGTAACCTTGAACGCATCCGAAGCGGGAGTTTCCTTTCTATGGAATGTATCGTTATTTATATGCCAATAAGTCGTTAGCAGTTCAGGGTGCCTCGTGTGATTTTGTTTACTATCCTTATTCATTAGATTACGTTTACGAAAACGAAAATTGTTATGGCATTGAAGCAGCGCCTCCTGGCGACGTACGAGAAGACATTCCACTACACATGACTTTGAAGTTTATACTGACACCCCCCACCAACCGTTAGGTAAGTAGGTGTCAGACATCCTTGCGCAAGCACAAGGGATCATCTGCGTCAGGTCATAACGCCAGATCAGGACGCGCCGAAGCGCATTCTTCATCCGGTACTTTTAAGACTAGTGTCTCGAGCGAGTTGCCCCGTGGACACGTATAGTCCTAATATCCAGATAGATTACCGGAGCTGTAAGCTCGCTCACTTCTCGTTGCACTAGAGTACAACTCGCAATTTCTACTGCTCGGGTCGTCAACTCTAAAGTCATTGCAAAGGGTAATGAACCTTCTGCAGTCTTCTTATTTTGTGGTGCTGGGTGGGCTTCGTGCGAGGTGTATATGTCATAGCTGTGCCCCGCGGTTTCACCCGCGTAAAGATTTTCCCGTTTTTGCAACGTTTTTCATTGCTGCTCCACTCCTATTAGTCATAGCACGATGTAATATAGCCTATAGCCTTCCACAATAAATGGACTATTCAACACAATAATAATTTTTCAATTCGAACCAGTAGTTCCTGAGATTAGCGCGTTCAACCAAACAAACGAACAAACAAACTCTTCAGTTTTATAATATTACTAGCTATGCCCCGCGGTTTTACCCGCGTTAATTAGCGAACAATCTATAGCCTATAGTCTAAAACCTATAGCCTACAGTTTCAAGTTATTATTCTGCTAACTACGAAACTATAGAATGAATTTCGTAGTTGCAGAATACGAGTACGCTATAGTTTCAACATTTTCGTATTCTGCTAACTATTAGTAGTTAGCAGCTTGAGTTTAGACTATAGAGTTGATTTCGTAGTTAGCAGAATAGCGAAAACGTTGAAACTATAGCGTTTCAGATCCATTTTAGATCAAAATATAGAGTTTTTATTCTCCGTTAACGAAAACGAGAATTAGCACCAGCAAGCGCCGTTCAATGCCATACAAATTCTCGTTTTCGTTAACGTGCTCGTATAGCGAATGAAACGCGCAATAGACTAGACACCAAGTGCTCTAAAGGTACTAATAAAACAAACTAATCTAAAATCGAGTGTTTCGTGATAAAAAGTGCAGATATAATAAAAAATTTGATATAAATAGCTGTATTGTGGCATTAGCTGACGTCACATGGTTAATCTAATCAGAGTTTCTTTAAGGTGGGGTAATTCAAGGGCTCTCATCAATTATGATGGTATTTTAAGATTGCCACTAGGATATCCAATCCAGTATCATAATCTCAATCCCGCGGGATTTGCGGGACTGAAAAATAAAACATACTTTTTGTTTTACTTACGTAGTTTCATTAAATAATTTGTGAAGTGTTAGGTTTTTTTTTTTATATTTACGGGTAAGCACAGTGCCTTGATCTCACCTGATGTTAAGTGATGATAAGGCCATTTGGTGGAAGCGCACTTCACCCGGGATCCTCAACTAGTGAGGCACTGGCTATCTTATCTCTAGCTGCCGGAACACAACAATGCTACAAACATTGTTATTATGGCGACATATTTAGATAAGATGGTGGTAGCTAGCCAGGCGGACAAACAAGTCCTACCACCAACCAAACCGAGTACACAAAGATGTACCCCCGCTGGGAATCGAACCCGGGACCTCTGGGTCTAAACCGGTGGTCTTAACCACTAGACCACAGAGGCGGTATACGATTTTTATCATTGGATTAAGCTAAATTTTCTGTAACCTCCGCTCGCTAAGCCCGCAAATCCCGCGAATGCGTTATGTCAGTAATGTCGAATCCCACATTTGCGGGATTGCATTCCCTAGCAGTGTACCTTTCACTTGAGAAGATAAAGGAGATCGGTTGTTGAAGGTCGGAAAAATAAAATATGGTAGGTACATAGGTACAACACTTATTTGCTACAAACATACAGGTTACAAGAATAACTAGTATTTCCCGTCGAGCGAGCAAACACGAAAGCGCGGGAATTAATTGTTTGTAAATACATTGTGTACACACCTTGTTCAATATTAGCTGTACACACAGATTCCCGATAAACGCTTCAATAACAGTCCCGAGAAATACATATACAGCCACAAATAATATTTTGTGGTTTAATTCAAAAGAAGGATGGTCGATTACTTAAGAAGGAAAAGAAACGAGCGAGCCTTACAGTAGTTGCATATGATGTGTAACATTTGACGTACTTATCGCCTTAGTAATAAGCAATTTTAACATTAACCCCCATATTCATAAAAACTATTTAAGCATAATTTAGTTAATCATTGTTTTGTCTCTTTTTCTCAAATTCTAAATGACGTTTGTGTGACGTTGACAAAACAATATATAACTAAATAATGCTTATATAGTTTTGATGAATATGGGAGTATATTCTGAAAAAACGGGTCAAGTATTACATAATTTTATAACTATAAAATAAATGTAGTAAATACTTATTAGAAGACATTTGACATATCAAAATGACCTTTGATAGTCAAATGAAACAAAATAAGTCACATATAATAATATGTCATGTTCATCATTTCGACTTTAAATTCACAAAATGGCGCGCGCTTGCGCGCTTCCCCGACTTCCTGTTACACATACTTCCGTCCCATTTCACGAAATCACTCCCACAAATTGCTTAAACTATAGAAAGCGAGCGGAAAGATGTTACACATCAATAATAATTCAATGTAAATGTTGTAATATTTAAATTCTTCTGGTACCCACGGAAGACCAGGGTCGTGCTCGTGCAGACGTGGTGCCAATCCGGTCCCTCGATATTTTGCTGAGTGGGAGCCATTACAGGGCCACTAGTTTTAAGTTTTTTTTGTTATGCATCTATTGTTTTTTTTTCTGTATGTGGCAATTAATAAATGCTTTTATTATTACTAGTGGTCGCCCAGGTGTCGAAATTCGACCGTAATTTTATTAAGGCTGCACGGATTGTATCCTAAGCAATGAAAAATTAAAAAAGATAGAATGTGAGTTTGGATTGGCATTGACAGATTTCGGCCGCTCCTCTTCCATTTTTGAAATCTTTGAAAATAATATACATGCGTGTGTGTCATTTACATGGTAGTGTGTGTAATGTTTGTTTTATTAATTTAATGTATTTTTTAAACATAATTTAAAAAAAAGTTATTAACATTCTGCAATCCTTTTCTATATAAACTATAAGTGTGCGAAATTTTATACTCCTCCGTCCACGCAATTTCCGTAAAAAGGGGAACAAAGTTTTTACTTCACATTATTTTAAGGTAAGGTTTGGAACTCGCTTGCGTGATACCATTTCCTCTAGAAACCCTCTAACGGTGTTTCGATCTAGCGACTTGAAGAACCCATTACAATTCGTCCGGTAAAAAAGTATGATAAATCCATGGTATAAGCAACTATCATTCAGTTACTCTTGGCCAATGCCAATTCCAATGAAACAGCGCCACCTAACGCGTACTCGTGAAACTAAAAGCTCAAACCAAAGAAAGGTTCTATGTTTACAAAAGCTTCTGTAACTCAAACAAATGAAACTGTTTAACAGCTAAATATTTACCAACACGCGAACGAAGGGACAGCGGGCCACGGTATTCGTCATGGTAACTGGCCGCGTCTGATTATAGCATCGCTCGTAGACTATCGCACACGAAAGTGACTAACTACTGGAGTTTTGTTTACTATCCGTATTCATTCGAATACGTTTACGAAAATTGGTGACATACGAGAAGAGTTAAAATTTTGCCACACAAATTCCCGTTTTCGTTAACGTTCTCTCCCTTCATCCATAGGAGTACGCGTGCTGCTCTCCTCACCGCTGTAGTGTCTCGTACATTCCATCGCGCACAAAGAAATTTGGTGACTTGTTTCTTTGTCGCACTTCCAAAAAATGGAATAGTCTTCCAGCACACGTTTTCCCTCCTTCCTATAACATGGGGTCCTTCAAACGAGGCGTGAAGAGGCACCTTGTGGCCCGGCAGGGTGAGGGTGTCTGATGCTGCGTTGTTTTCACGCTGCACCAGTTGCCCTTGCGTCTGGACTCAGTTGCCACTTAACATTAGGTGGAGTGGAGTCATTTGCCGAGATATGAATAAAAATAAAAACGTTATTGAATGGCGAATGAAACTAACACTCGTCGTCTTTACGTGTAACATAGTTTCAGTTTTATACATAAATAGCTGTGCCCCGCGGTTTCACCCGCATTAATTAGCGATTAGTCCGTTAGTCAGTTACGTGATGTAATATAGCCTATAGCCTTCCTCGATAAATGGACTATTCAACAAAAAAATAATTTTTCAATTCGAACCAGTGGTTTCTGAGATTAGCGCGTTCAACCAAACAAACAAACAAACTCTTCAGCTTTATAATATTAGTATAGATTTTATGTATTGTATGTGTCTATTATAGATACAGACTTGTTAGCCAGTAAGGTATCTATAATATGGTCCTCTTAACTTACCATCTGTAAATAGTTTCTTGCCTGAATTATTTGATTTCTATTCTATTCTATAATACATATTTAGCTAATGAAAGCGTACAGCCCCCCAATTCTGCTATTTATTTTGATCTGAAACGAGTAAGATTAAGTATGAATATGTATGAAAATGCCGTCTGAGGCTATCAGCAAACTCGCTCCAAAAAAAACGCTAGGAATTTCTTCTGTGACGCAATGGTGTCATAGTGGCCCCAGAGTTCATCACCAGTTTATGTCGCCAAGAAATACTATAGAATTTCATTTAAATTTTACTGGATGACAGAGCTACGAAGCAGGTAGTCTGCATGTAGTTTGACTCTGAATTCAATGGTTGTTAGAGTAAAAATCTCGTCATCCATACCGCAATGCTTGAAAACGAAAGTTTTCAATCAGTGCGTCCTACCCGTCATGACCTACGGAGCTGAGACGTGGACACTCACGGTAGGGCTGGTCCACCAGTTTATAAAGTCGCTCAGCGAGCTATGGAAAGAGCTATGCTCGGAGTTTCTCTGAAGGATAGGATTCGTAACGAATACATCCCACAGAGAACCAAAGTCATCGACATAGCTCTAAGAATTAGCAAGTTCAAGTGGCAGTGGGCCGGCCATATCTGGCGAAGAACCGACAACCGCTGGGGTAAACGTGTTCTTGAGTGACGACTACAACTCGGTAAACGTAGTGAAGGACGACCTCCGGCCAGGTGGGATGACGTCCTGCGAAAGACTGCAGGCAGATGCTGGATGCGTCAAGCTGAGGACAGGGCGCTATGGCGCTCATTAGGGGAGCCCTATGTCCAGCAGTGGACTAAGACAGGCCGATGATGAAAGAGTAAAAATCAGATAATGACAGATGCTGATTTTTTATTATTAAAGACTAAAGAAAAAAGTTTCGATCACAATCACTGGTTCGACTGCCTCTGGACTTCTTGGCGAGAAAGTGAATAGTGAAACAAAACACTTAGAAATGCAGTCGAAAGTACTTACTTTAGATCGGTTATGAGTTTTAACTGTAACATATACACCCATACCACTCCTTACCGTTCCTTTTTTACCGGTATCTTCGTTTGACAGAAGTATCGATGCCAATTTTTTAACGGTATTCAAAGCCCTGCGTCAAACACTGTGTTATTACGTGAAGAGTTAAAAACAGTAAGTACGAGCTTTTGTTTAAATATATTTTTTTTTAATACGACCAAGTTCGTCCGTTTTAAGCATCGAGCATCACAGAGGCACGGTAGGGCTACTACACTGACTAATTCTCATCGGCTCTGGTCACGCGATGTTGGGCTTGATTGAAAAACCAAACTACGCCACAGAGAATACATTGCATAATACCGGTGGTACACTCTTCCTCCAGAGTGCCTAGCGCAAGTTTTAATAGTAAATACCTACTTTATTGTGAAATGTAGGCTAGTGTTACAAAATATTAAAGTTATATTTCGATTAATATCTTACTAATGTACACAATAATTTTAAACACAATTTATTATCAATATTGTAGTATATTATTGTTTTCTTTACCAACATGTAGAACCAATGTTACATATCAATGACCCTGTCTTACGAATACAATAATATTAAAAGCGAGGACTTGGATATTTTCTCACTTTCTCGTCCCACCTACCTGAAGATATGCAAGAGCAAGTTGTGGACATGTTTTATTTGTTAATTTTATTGTTGTTTTTCACCTGTTCAATTATTTTAATTATAATTACTGTTTTAAGTTTAGCAAAGATCTCTATTATATTGAATGTATGCATGATAGAATAAGCAAGCGCTGTGCCCGACTACAATCGGAGTGCAAATTTTACTGTATTTTTTTAATTGTATTTATGTATGAAATGTGGTTTGCATTATGTTGTTTGTCGTGCCAATAAATAAATAAATCAAATAAAATAAATTATATGAAACTAGCAGTTTGCCCGCGATTTCATCCACGTGGAATGTAGCCTATGCCACCTGCAAAGTGTAGCTTTCTATCTGTGAAAGAAATTTTGGAATTGGACCAGTAGTTCCAGAGATTACCCCCCGCAAACAAACAAACAAAGTCACAATGAAAATATGAAATTACAAAGTATGAGATGTAAAATTTACATTTGAATCAATTTATTTGCTAATCGATAACGGTATTCTCACACGATGACGGCTCTTCAATGCGGCTGCCGTAGCAACGTGCGTCAGGGTGACTAGAGCAGCGTTGCCAGAATGTTACTTTTGTAACATTTTACGTTACTTTTGACCATCTCATGTTACTTCCATGTTACACGACTCAAAATGTTACTTTTACGTTACTTTGAGAACTTGATAAAATATAGGAACCTATAATTAAATATTTTACAGCATACAAAGATAATCGTGGAACTTAACGCAATATAATTTCAGATCTTTTGTTTATTTACTTTTTGTTCATTTTCTTCTCTTTCTTACGAGGTAGCGAAGGTAGCGAAGCGAATAATAGGTATAGGTAAGTACTTATTGAATTAGACAACATTGGATCCATTGTTTTTCTTTTTTTTCGAAGCTTCAAGAATGGAATAGAAAGTTTTTGTGTAATCAAGTGCTTTATGTGGTATATAATAATAATAATTTAAAAAAATAAGTTATTGTTACTTTTCTCGTGAAAATGTTACTTTTTGAACCGTCTCTTGTTACTTTTGACTATCGGTCACTGGCAACACTGGACTAGAGTAAGTTTTGTTTACTATCCGTATTCATTCGATTACGTTAACGAAAACAAAAATTAGTATGGCATTGAAGCAGCGCCTCCTGGCGGCATACGAGAAGAGTTAAAATTTTGCCATACAAATTCCCGTTTTCGTTGTTTGTTGAAACGTTGTTTTATTGGAAAAAAGCCTCATAAGTTGGTAAAACACGAAATACTTTATTTAAGCGTAGTTTTTATGGTCGGATAGATACGAATGTATTTCTTAAGATATTAATGTTATTAACAATATTTTTATTTTTTTGGTTTTATGAAGCATTGTTTATTTATATTCATTGAATATATTTCAAATTACTGCTTTCGTCATGCCGTTCTTAACGTATATAAAAGCAACGTCAGTCTCGTAACGGCACTCGTACGAGTTACCCGTGAGTTAGTAGGCAGCAAATTGAATAGCTAATTTTTTGTTTACATTGTGCGCGCCGATCTCTTTTGTTCCAAAACCGGTTTGCTACCTGGCGATCGGTGGCGGGCCGCTCGCTAATAGCGATGCGCTTCGATGTCATTAAATACAATGAATGACAATGAATTTGAAGACGGAAACAAATACAACTCAGTATATAGCGATGATTGTTTGAGTGAACAAGAAACAAGTGTGAAAAGTAGTATGGGGAGCAAAGGAAATCTCTTACAGATGGAGGAAAGCATGAAGGAGTCAGTACGACCTTTAAAAAGAGGAAGAGAAGAAGACGAACAAGGGTGGATAGAAATTAAATCAAAAGGAAAGAAACCCAAAAACATAAATATCGAATTATACATTACGTCTAATGAAAAAATGCCTAAATTATTTGCTTTGGCTAAAATATTTAAGTCCCTCGAGTTAAACAATATCGAGAGAGTTAAATTTGTCACGCCCTACAAAGTCAGAGTGGACTTTAACGACGAGGAAAGCGCATACAAGTTGGAGTCAAGCCAGGAGCTGGTAAAAAGGGAATGGAGATGTAATCGAGCTATGGAGACAACAAAGTCCTTTGGCGTGATAAGAAACGTGGACATAGATATGGATGAAAAAGAAATAATAAAATGTATTACGTGTACTGGTGATATGGAGATTCTCGCTGTTTATCGCCTCAAGCGTCGCAGTCAAGAAAAAAACGAATGGAAGACATCTGAATCGGTTCGTGTATGTTTCAAGGGAGCTTCTCTTCCCAGCTACGTTACAGTGGACGGGTTACGCATAAAAGTGGAACCCTACGTATTCCCAGTCTCGCAATGCGCAAAATGTTGGAAACTTGGTCACACTACGAATAAGTGCCCGACTAATAAATTTATTTGCCCGAAATGCAGCGGTGAGCACGCAAATTGTGCAGTCAAAACCTTTTTATGCGTCAATTGCAAAGGCAGCCATATGTCACTAGATAAATCTTGTCCAGCGTTTAGGAAAGAAAAAAAAATAAGGGATATCATGGCGCAGTTCAATTGCACATACAGGCGAGCACTCACCATGTACGTTACACCAGCCCCATCTGAGCTAGGGATCAAGGAACCAAAATCAAAGTCGTATAACGAGAAAATAGTAGCCCCAGACTTTAGATTACTAGCCAATCCACACTCAATAGATTCTCCCACATTCGCAGAAGTAACTAAAACAAAAGCTTTGGTTCATGAAGATAAAAAAAAACATTCCCGATTTTCAAAGCACAAGTCACCAAGAGCTTCGTCGCCTTATGTTTGGCATGAAGAAGTGGAGGATAACATTCCACCTGATCCTAATCTCGAATGCCAAAAAAATGTTTTACCAGAAGAAACTGAAGAGAATACCGCTCATTTCAGCGAACTGTTGAAGAGGTTGAAAGAAGTAGTATTTTTAAAGGGTGTATCATTTAAATCAAAAGTAAAGTTGGGCGTGAAATACTGTGTTGAATGGATGATCCTTGTAGTTGCAGACTTTATTCCAAACTGGCCAATGTTGCAGACGTTCTTGGATTTTATATCTGTTAATGGGTAATACGCCAGAAAAAAATATAACGCTTAACATAATACAATGGAATGCTCAAAGCTTAAAACCCAAATTACTCGCATTGGAACAGTTCTTATCCCAAGAAAACATCCACATTGCTGCTATTAGTGAAACGTGGCTTGACCCAGACACTCACATTAAGGTAAATGGATACAATATTTATCGGCAAGATAGGGACGATACATATGGTGGCGTCGCAATTTTAGTACACAGGTCTATTAAATCAAATAAGTTAAAATGTCCCGTAATCAACCCCGGTATTGAAATTATAGGTATCCAAGTATTTAATTGTAGTCAAATTAGAAATATCATATCAGTGTATTGTGCACCTTCTATTCGTACTAGTCAACGGGACTGGGACGTACTATTCAACCGGCTTAACAAAAAATCTTTAATAGTGGGCGACTTTAATGGGCACCACTCAAACTGGTCCTGTAAGACTGACCAGAGAGGTTCATGCATATTTGATGCTCTTATCGATAATAATTTCATAACATTAAACAATGGTTGTCCTACTCGTGTAAAGCTAGTAAACAACTTTTTACAACAATCTGCTCCCGATATCACCTGTGTTACGTCAGATGTAGCTTTAAAATTTAACTGGTCCATATTAAACGAGACCTTAGGAAGTGATCATCTCATTATAAAAACATCCTCAATTTTTAATGCGGTTTCTAGGACTGCTATAAAAAGAAAATTCGAACAGGCTGACTGGGCAAGGTACAAAAGTGAGCTGGAAACTACCTTTAAGAACTTTTCATTTGCAGATAAGCTACAACGCTCATACAGTCTATTTATTGATTATATAAACGTGGCGGCAAACCGCTACATTCCGTCTACTAAAATTAACCCAAACCCAAACACAAAATTTTCTCCCAAACCCTATTGGAACCCATCTATGTCGAAGGCTATTGCAGAACGCCGTCTTTCACTATCAAAATTCCGTCGTAACCCTACTCCTAATAATTTAATAGTATTACAAAATAAAATAAGTGCTGCTCAAAGACTTATTCGTGACGAAAGAAACAAGTCTTGGCAAAAGTTTTGTTCATCATTAGATGGCTCTATAACTCAAAGTGAATTATGGCAGAAAATGAAATGGTTTAAGGGCCAAAAGGGATCTAGATCATATACTAGCGAAGACATTGCCGGTCAGCTTCTTCGAAGTTTGACTCCCGATTATGCCTGTCCGAATAAACCACTTTTTGTTTCTAAAAATGCTAAATTAGAGGCCTCAATTTTAAGACACGAGTTAGACCATTGCATGCTACATAAAGACACCTCCCCGGGTAGCGACAATATATCATATTCAATGATAACAAATCTTCCTGTCAACGGTAAGGACATTTTAACGTTTCTATTTAACGAATTTTATAAAACTGGATTTGTCCCATCTGAATGGCGCGATATCAATATTATACCAATTCCAAAGCTAGGGCGTGACATTCAGTCTCCCTCCTCCCTTCGACCGATCTCTATGATTTCGTGTCTTTGTAAAATATTTCACAACGTATTAATCAAAAGATTAGAATGGTTTGTCGAAAAAAACAGCTTACTGGCTAGTGGCACTACTGGCTTCAGGAGAGGTCACTCAACTTTAGACAATTTAACTAGATTAGCGTCGAATATTCAAACGGGGTTTCTGCAACGAAAATTCACACTGGCATGCTTTATAGATATTGACAACGCATATAATTATGTCGATGTTTCGTTTTTGTTAGAGACTTTAGACAAAATCGGTGTAGGCACACAAATGTGTCAATATCTATGGAACTTTTTGAAGGAGAGAAAACTCAAAATTCAATTTGATAAATATTCTATCTGCCGAAATACACAGCGAGGGCTAGCTCAAGGGGACCCATTTTCGCCTCTTCTTTTTAACATCGTAACACATAAGGTTTGCAAAGACATTAAAAACATCAACATCTTACAGTATGCAGATGACTTTGTGCTATATATAAGTGGTAAAAATTCAGAAAAAGCTTGTCAAAAATTACAGACAGCAGTAAACGAATTGGCAACTATCCTCACTAGGATCGGTCTCAGTGTATCTTCAACTAAAAGTAAAATATGCATTTTTAGGAGAACGTTTATTAGGGACCCTATAAACATTTCTATTGACGGTACTTCTTTAGAAGTGGTAGACAATTTCAAATATCTGGGGCTTTGGTTTGATAAGTCGCTACGTTGGGCTAAACATGTCAATGAACTTAGGGAAAGGACATCCAAATTATTGAACGTTTTCAAAGTTTTAGCTGGATCGAGTTGGGGAATGCACCCTCGAAATCTAAGACGTCTTTATATAGCTTGTATTCGCAGTAAATTAGATTATGCGTGCTGTATCTACGGAGATAGTGCCAAAACACACCTAAGTAAATTAGACAGAGTACAAAACCAATGCTTACGTGTAACGGGAGGCTTTATACGAAGTACAGCTATTCATGTTATGGAATGTGAGCTGCATATTCAACCTCTAAGTATACGTAGATACTATCTTGCTGGTAAATATTGGTTAAAGAAAAAAGCATACACTGAAAGTGAAGTTATTAAGGCATTAAGCAAGTTAAGCGTACAGTGTCTCAATGTATCAGGGAGACGCAGAGCAAAACCACTTCTAGTAACTATCCATGAACAATATAAAGAGCTGCCAATACATTCCAGCTGTCAAATGGACATGTTTTCATTAGATAAATGGGTGAGCAGTGTGGATGTTTCCAATGTACATACAAGCATTAATGTTATAAAAAACGCCAAAAATAGCTATGAGTTAACTTTAATTAGGACTTTATGTGATAAGTTTATACTAGAGAATTATTCAGACTTTTACAAGGTCTACACAGATGGTTCTAAGGAAGGCGCTATGTCAGGGTTGGCCGTTTTTGATCCTCAAACGGGCACTTACGTTAAAAAGAAAATAACAACTACCATTTCCATCATGTACACCGAGCTTATAGCCATTGCAGAAGCACTTGCGTATATTGGTTCCCTGGCGGCGGGCCATTATGTCATTTTAACAGACTCGAAAAGTGCTCTTCAGCACATAGCTCAACTTCCAAAAAAAATAAAAGGGACACCAATAGCATACCGAATTTTGGAGTTGCTCGCTGAGTTAAGCGCTAGAAAAATACATATTACACTGCAATGGATACCATCGCACGTTGGGATAACCGGAAACGAAAATGCCGATCGGCTGGCTAGAGAAGCACTTACTGACGGGACACTTATGGGCTGGTTACCTTACCATAGCGACCTCTTATCTCTTATCAGAGAAAAATGTAGACAGAATTGGAGAGAGTTCTTTGACGAAAGATCGCTAAGCAAAGGAATATGGTACAAAACCATACAACCCTGTATTGGTAGAGCGCCGTGGTTTGAGGGATCGGACATGACCAGGTCTTATGTAGTTACAATGATGAGGCTTCGATCCGGACACATTCCATTGAATAGATTTGCCCACCTCATGGGTAAAACAGATTCACCAAATTGTACAGAGTGCAATGTGGTGGAAGATGTATATCACATTTTGACGGAATGCGTCCGAATCGAAGCTGAGAGAATAGAATTTATAAATAAATATAATTTAGATATGTACATGATTGGAAACTATAATAACATTTTAGCGTCTCCATTATCAGGGAAAGCTAGAATGTTAATAGAAATTATAAAAAAATGTATAAGTCGTAGAAGTTAATTTATAGTTATGAATGTCCTTCGAGGGTGGCATAATCAATTTGATTAAACCCTCTGTAAAAAATAAAGAAAAAAAAAAAAAAAAAAAAGCAACGTGCTTATCTTTAAAAAAAATGTATTTCTTGGATCATAACTTTTTTGCCTTCTGGATCCTATTGCGAGTTTTGTCTTAAAAGATTTTTTAGTCCTTCTAGTAATTATCCCACTAAATATCAGCTGATAATATCTGCTACCCTTGATATACGATACATTTATCTAATGGGGATGAGCAAATAGCTATTGTTAACAAATTACTTAAATGAGTGTACTTTGATTTCTTATATATATTGATATTGATTACAAATGGTTCAAAATCAGCAAAAAACATTTAGATCCAAACCAAGAAGTCTTTGAACTGATAAAAGAGTGAAATTATTTTTAATTTTATTTTCATTAAACAAATATACACATTAAACTAATACAACACTTTTTTATTATTTAAAAGCAATGTTATGCAGTGAAACATACATAACACTTACAGATGTAATTATTTCCGCGCTCCCTATGTAAAGCCGACCACTGTGCGACGTGACGATTACCGTGGTAGATAATGATGCGACATCAATGCCTGACGGTAGACTAGTGCCGTACGAAAACTGACAACGAGTGATCACTGATGGAATAGTCTACCAGCACATGTTTTCCCTCCTGGGGACATGGGGACATGGGGTCCTTCAAAGGAGGCGTGAAGAGACACCTTGTGGGCTGATGAATGCTGTGATGCTGCGTTGTTTTCACGCTGCACTAGGTATGAAATGAAAATAAAAATGAAAATGAAAATACTCTTTATTGTACACCATACAAGAGACTTAGAGAAGACAATACAAGAAAAAGTACAAATGGCGGCCTTATCGCTAAAAAGCAATTTCTTCCAGGCAACCATGTGTTGAAATTGACAAACAAGCTAAGAAATGAGTGGTTAATGGTGTTTTCCGAAATACTAATTGACACACACTATAAAATACTTAATTATCATACATACAATGTGTATACCTACATATATCTATATAAATATAATATAATATATAAACTATCATATACATATATACTATCATATATATACTAAATATAGTATTACATTATAAAGAAATGGATAATAACATTAAAGTGACAAAGATAGATAGTGCTCCTTAACTTGTCAGTAGTTTTCTTTGCATCTGGACTCCATTTTCATTTATAATCAGGTGATGGAGACATTTGCCGTCATAAGTACAAAAAATATCGAGGTCCTCCGGATATCGGACCGTTTTCAGCCACAGTAGCGTTTATAAATAATAAATAAAACCTATTTAATTAATAAAAAAATTGTCAATTTTTAAACGATGAGCTCGGATTGATAATAGTTAACTTTATTGATAACCAGCTGACCCGGCGGACTTCATACCGCTTTGACAGTTTCCATCATTGAGTTAAATATATATCAACGGTTTCCATGACAACAAAACAAACGAATCATTTTGTATTGGAAAATTAAATTGTCGTTTTTAGTATTTTTTTAAATATAGCCTATGTTACTCAGCGCTAATGTAGCATTCTAATGGTGAAAGAATTTTTTAAATCGGTCCAGTAGTTTTGAGTTTATTCGTTGCAAACACACATACATACAAAAATACAAAAGTTTCCTCTTTATAATATTATAGTATAGATATAGATACTCGTAATATTGATGGATGGAATGCTAAGATTATTTTATATTACGATAAGATCAAAACAAAGTAGCCGCTTAATACTCGTTCCAATTCGTTGACAAAAATGATAAATTAGATGCCACAAAAGAGATAGTAATAAAAAGAATTAAATTCTGATTAAAACATCATTAAAGTACTTATATACTTATTTAATTATATAATAATAATTAATGTTTCTTTGTTTGTTTCGTATGCGTCGCTACTCGCTATACCTTCCAATTGCCGGATTCATTACCATCATCATCATCATTATCTCAGCTAAGACTGATTGATTGTGATGAAACTTTGGTGAGTTTGTAAGCACTTAGCCTCCATATCACCTGATGTTAAGTGATGATAAGTGCCGAAGGTGGAAGCACTTCACCCGAACCTCAACTACTGAGGCACTGGCTATCTTATCTCTAGCTGCCGTAACACAATAATGTTGCAAACATTGATGGTATGGTGACAAATTTAGATAAGATGGTGGTAGCTAGCCAGGCGGGCAAACAAGTCCTACCACCAACCAAACCGAGTACACAAAGATGTACCCCCCGCTGGGAATCGAACCCGGGACCTCTGGGTCTAAGCCGGTGGTCTTAACCACTAAGCCACAGAGGCGGCGATATTAAAATTAAATAAAACTTACACTAGGCACAGAAACAAAGTGGTTACAGTGTTGACCATACTACGATACCATGTTGTTTAAGGGGGTGCAGCGCGGACGCAAAACTGCGAGTTTCAAGTTTTATTATGATAGCGAGCGAGCGGCGCGTGGCAGTGGTGTGACAACGGCGCACGACAAGAATACGCACGCACACTAATATCTGTACAGAGTAGGCTGGTGATTTAATTAGAGCAATGTTTACTTTCGTAAAATCATAGGCGTTTGGGTAAAAAATTATAAAAGTCTTAATATTTTCATATTCATATTTTTTTATTGAAAAATAAGACAACAGTGCCCTGCGGAATATCAATACAAACATTTTGATGTCGGATCATTGTTCCATTTGTGCTGTATTTACAAAGTTTCTGAAGAAACAACTTTTAATATATCATTACTTTTACGTATTGTTAATGCAGGTTCTGGGTATTTGTTTCAAATTCCAAGACAACCATGCTCTTGTGAAAGGATCAAGCTAACTTACACTATTCCTTTTAATGTAGGTATATGACCTATTCAGCGCCTAGCACCAGTGACATAAAAACACGTAAATTTTCGAAATTCCGCGCGGCACCCGTTAAACTCCCTCGGCCCAATGCCGAAGGTCGGTTCAATTCCCAAGTCGGCCAAAATGTGTGTCAGATTTTTCGAATCATAGCCCACATTTAGCAAGCTTGATTAAGGCGAAGGGTAAGGCACACTAGCGCCGCTAATGGATTTAATTTGATAACTGCTAAACTGGATTTTTTTTTCAAACATTGCGAACCTTCCGACACTAGGCAAACATCTATTATTTAATAATTGTGCACTACTTTTAGGTTTGTTTTTGTATTCATTCGCTAACACCAACAGTGGCCATTGTTTGTGAATAAATGCGATAGCCCGTTTTGTGAATAAACCACGCAACAAAAAGTAGTGCACAATTATTAAATAAATACTATGGATGCTTTCCTGTTATCGGACGGTACGCAATGTTTAAAAAAAGATCCGGTCCGTTAGTTATTGTCAAATTATCAATTGGTGGCGCTAGTGTGCCTTACCTTTCGCCGTAAGCTAATACCTATCAATTGTAGCGATGACTTGATTTCAATGATGGAGGCCTTTGCCCAGCAGTGGGACAGTGGATTTACTACCACTACATATCAATATCAATACCCTAAGTAGTTTTAATCGTTAATTGCTAGATTGTGCAAAGATTTTCAAACTATTGTAGGTAAAGATAATTTAATAGATTGAGTAATAAGATTATCTTACTTACGTCACAAAAGATAAAGGTCTAAATCGGCTAACTGGGTCGCCGAGTTAGATAAAACAATAAATAATAATACTGTTATAAAAATACAGTGAAACAATTAAACGCCCACCCGACCCAACCAGGAATCGAACCTGGGTCTTCCGCAATCCGGGCGGCTGCACTGACCATTATGCTACCGGGAAGGCTGACGTAAGCGTTGAATTTTGTCACTGCTTTTTGATTTTTGAAATGCTTTAGAGCGACATTAGTGCCATCTATCCAAAGGTATTTGCAACCGATGGACATGCAGATTCATCTTTGCAGATGAACACCACAAATTGATAACTGTGTTAACTGTATCACTATATTACTGTATTATGTATCACTGTATTTTTATAAAAATACATACATACATACATCACGCCTTTTTCCCGGAGGGGTAGGCAGAGACCACCTCTTTCCACTTGCTGCGATCCTTACAGACTTCTTTCGCTTCATCCACATTCATTAGTCTCTTCATACACGCTCGTCGGTTTAGGGTACTCTTGACCTGACCTTTTTTAAGAAGTTCCCCGATTTGATCCAGGTACTTACGTCGAGGCCTTCCCCTACTAACATTTCCATCCATACTCGCCCTATATATACTTTTAGTCAGCCTGCTTTCCTTCATCCTCTCAACATGTCCGAACCAGTTAAGCATTCCTTTTTCAACCCTAGTCACTATATCTTCTTTTACACCACAACGTTCCCTAATCACACTATTCTTTATCCTGTCACAAATAAAAATATTTAATTCAGCTTAAGTGTAGCAATTAACACTTAAAAATAAAAAGTAAAAATTTAATAATACTGTTTTAATTGTAAGAGGAAAATGTATGACAAAAGTTATTCTGATTGTTGTGAAGCCATAACACTGTAATTGGAGATACAGTGTTTATATTTTTCACTTTTATTGTTCACGCAATACAAATTACAAATCCAGAATACTGTAGCTCAATATACATTGGCTTGAGCGCTTAGGCCGTCACCTAATGTTCAAATATGATCAGGCCGAAGGTAAAGGTGGACCGAGGATCTGGTGAAGGTCGCGGGAAGCCGCTGGATGCGAGCAGCACAAAACCGGTCGTTGTGGAGATCCTTGGGGGAGGTCTTTGTCTAGCAGGGGACGTCTTTTGGCTGAGATGATGATGATGATGAAAGGAAAAAAGTGCCGATCACAGGTTCCTCTCGAAGACTGGTGCCAAAACTCTAAATAGGTTTTTTTTTTCCTTTTGTTGATGGCTTCGTGCGATTAGCACATTTAGCCAGTGTCAAAGTAATTTTTCTAACAAGTAATACAAAAATAAATAATATTTCTTTTCTGTATGATGATGATGAATGATAATAGAAATGACAAGTGAGAATCTCAGTAAAGATGTGGGGCTTTACTAAGTCCTCGGGCGGACTTCTTGAGGGAATTTGAAAAGTGACGTTGCACTGTTTTGTTTTATTTGCCAACACTCGTGCACACTCACGAACACTTAACGGTTAATAATCCATCATTATTTCACATTCATATTCGACATACTTAACACAAATTTTCGAAAATAAAACAAAACCGTAGACATGCCTCTTCACTTTCCCGCCAAGAAGCCAAATAGGTTATCTCCTTCTACTGGGTATATAGCTTAGAGCATTAAACCAGTATATAGTTTATTTATGGTTTTTAGTGTGTTCATGTTCAAAAATGAGGTCGAGCATTACCATAGATTAGATATAATTGAGGTGTCGTTTAAGGGGCGCACGCACGCAACTTGTGAAGGAATTATGGAAAGCCAAGGAACTAGGGAGCGGCCGGCGCGGGCGGTATTGCGTGAGACTATTTGAGCAGTATATTATATATATTTTTACAGAATGAAACAAAAGAAAATAATTAATATCATAACTGTAAAAAAAAAATATATAACAATTTAACAAACAAGCATATTTTATAACACTGCATAAATGTTTAAAGCCAAAAGGCAAACAATGTATAAACGTACTAGTGGACCGGCGGACTTCGTACCGCTTTGACATTTTCCATGACAACAAAACAAATAAATCACTCGTCCGCTTATGAGCACCCGTATCCCATGATGGACCCCAATAGCAGCGCCACCTACCGGGTCCAATTGTAAATCTAAACCATTCTCGAATCTACTTAAACACACACAGAAAATTTCATCCAAATCGGTCCAGCCGTTTAGGAGTTCAATAACATACACACGCACAGAAGAATTATAGAATGGAAAAAAAAGACCGTGGTTGGAGGAAAAGTACCCATAATATTGATGATGGCAAATTTTACTGAAATGAAACATTCCTTTATTTTCAAAAACAATTAAAACTGCAGTTAAAGATTTTTTTTAATCACCTGCTTGAGCCGGGAACCGAATCAGTGAAATGTGATATATCTTAAATTAAAGAAAGACCAAGAAAAATATTAAACACTTAGTGGGCACTTTAGATTCCCGGCTCAAACGGGTGATTTTTCTAAAATCTTTAAATGCAGTATTAATTAATTATTTTTGAAAATAAAGGAATGTTTCCTTTCAGTGAAATTTGCCATCATCAATATTAAGGGTACTTTTCCTCCAACCACGGTCTTTTTATCCATTCTGTATATAAAAATGTTAGACTTTCCGGGACTGTCAAAATATCCTCAATGGATTTAAAGTAATATGCCATTGACATAAGGCTTATTAAGTCTTTTTGGGGAGGTTTGACAGATTGTGGTTTGGTATGCGCGTGTAATTCCGGTAAAATTAAAAAAAATATATACTTACAATTTCATTTTATTTTTATGATTAAGTACTAATTATTATTACTTTGTGAATAAAGTCGTTGGTTGTATGTAACTAACGAACTCAAAAAAACTTACTGATTTTGTAAAATTAGCTTGTAAAATTTTAAGCTGATAAAAATGAAATAAAATAAAATATTATAGAATATTAATAAAGATAGATTACCATTCTATAAAATAATTTTTAAAATGTAGTTCAATTCGTTACTTATTCAAATTCGTTTTAAAGCTAAAACAAGCGTTCAAATGATAAAAATCTAATTACAATTGCCAAATTCATAAACAAAACTACATTTCACACACAAAAATTATAATTTTGTTGTCCGATCCCGCGGGATAAACGACTTCGATCCCGCATGCTTGCGAAATTGAGATTTTGATGCGGGATTGGATTCCCTAGTTTTATTCCGATTCTGACAGGTAGTAAGATAGCCAGTCATGCTTTATCATGACTTCATATCAGATGATAAGATGATATTGAATTGAATAAAGACTTGCCATAAACTTATGAACAACTGATAAATAAAAATGATTCCTTTGGGATTTCATATTTGAGCCGTTTGTGGTAGAGAGACATTAGGTTCATGGGGCCCGGGTGCTCACGAACTTTTTAAAGATATTATCAATTAAATTAGCAGAGAACACCCAGGTAGGCTACTCTTGACGCAAACTCAATCTCAATACAATTCCAATGCGATTATTATGTATCGATATTGGGATAAGTTTCGCAATTTCGGAACGCCCCATCTCGATAATAATTTGTTCACTCAATTTTCACGCAATTTGATTCCAATGTAGCGCTATTGTCGCTTTTAAGAGTGCCATTTGATTTTTTTTGATTTGGGATTGGAAATTGATTATTGCAATTGTGTTTCAAGAGTAACCCACCTGGTAGGCTACTCTTGACGCAAACTCAATCTCAATACAATTCCAATGCGATTATTATGTATCGATATTGGGATAAGTTTCGCAATTTCGGAACGCCCCATCTCGATAATAATTTGTTCACTCAATTTCCACGCAATTTAATTCCAATGTAGCGCTATTATCGCTTTAAAGAGTGCCATTTGAATTTTTTAGATTTGGGACTGGAAATTGATTATTGCAATTGTGTTTCAAGAGTAACCCACCTGGACCCCAAAACTAGCAGCTACCTGGGACAGCGAATAAGCCTCGCTATTCAATACGAGGCAATGTTGCTTACGGGTAGGGGAGCGAGGGGCTTGTTGTAACAATTTTTGATAAAATTAACATATCTTGAGATGTATTGTTTAAATTACTGCCAACTAAACATTGATTGATGCTCCAACTATTCTTCTATTAAGTCAAATTGAAAAAATATCAAATCTACAGGTAATTCTTTCACTATTAAATTTTTTATTAAAAAAGGGAGGTGTTACAACTTACCCCGTGCTTGGGGTTTGTTGTAACATCCATTGGGGCAAATAGTAACAATAATAAAAACGAGAATTAACACCATTAATAATTTATTTTTTTCACAAATTGAACGACTTTGCTTTTGTTTTCAACAAAAAAAATGTATTCTTAACTGTATTATATAATCTTAACAATTCCTAACATACTTTTTATTAATCAACAAATTCGGAAGTACTCATAGACAGGTGAGAATTTCTGCGCATTAAATTTTGGAACCAGTCAGGACCAGCACTCTTATTTTGATGTCAATAAAGAGGAATATTTTTAGCACCAAGTTGCACAGCACATTGGTAAGCTAGTTTCCTTACTTCCATAGGAAGTAATTCAAAATATGTTTCGGCACACTTAAGGCTATCCTGGCTTTGTGTTGCCCGCTCCGACTTTCTCTTATTTATACTCTCTCATTCTAAAACAAAACAAATTAGGTAAATTACATTATAAATAATAACCGTAACATACAGCAATATGGGGGCAAGTTGTAACATGTTACAACAAACCCCAAGATTTTGTTACAATTAACCCCAAGGTATAGTTCTTATTATTTATCACAATAACTATTTAATCAACTTAGTAATCTCGAAAACTGTGACACAACATCATAAATAGATAAATTTTAACACCAAATAAAATACAGAAAGCTCCAATTAGTTGATAATTGTAAATGTAACCAAAAATTTACGAAAGTAAAATAATACGTTACCTGGCAAAAATAAAGCACTTGTGCACATCCACTAACTGCGCCGCCTGGCGGGACACTTGCTGTGATGTCGTGGCGCGGCGCGGTATAACGGTAAGATTCAATCGTAGAAATACGTTAAAAAAGTTTAAATTCCTAGTGAAAAAGCCCTGTTACTACTTACCCCTGCTACAACAAGCCCCTTGCTCCCCTACTCTGCATGGTGAGGATGATCTGAGGCAATTTTTTATTTATAAATTGAATTAAATAGTTTCAAGTAGTTTAATGTACTTTGTAAATATTTAGTAAATATAATGTTCGTTAATCAATAAATATTATGTTAGACTGATTAGTGATTACGTATTTAAAAAGAGTATCTACTTATTTACATTAAAAAGTTTTAGGTGTAAAAGATTTAATTCTAGTAGTCTAGTATTCTAGGCGCTATCTTGCTCTTAGTATTTTTATAATCCATAAACATTTTGATAGCGCTCTCTAACGACATCGTTTACTTCGAGATTATTTTATGATTCTCTTAGTTTTAAATATAAACGTCGCGTCGCGTCGGGCGCCATCTTAAAATTTTATTTCCCAGCTGTCATAAACACAGTTGACAATACACAGGGTTGTCGTGTATGAAAAAAATATCGGCGTGTCATGGGGTGCGGTCCGAATCGCGCTCGTGGAATTGTTTCAACACTGTTTTCAAATTTTAATTTGTTCGCAACAAAATTTTCGTAGTTATATAGAACAATAATCGTAAATATCCTCATCCACTGAGTAGGTGCCTATCTTATCTCTTACATTTTTAAAAATGTTTGGGAAAAAATACACTAACGGTATTCGAACCCGCACCCCATGACATACCGGGTCATGTGCACTAACAACTATGCAATTGGTGTATCTATTCAACCCACCGAAATTTTTCAAATCGTAATTTGTTTGGAACAGAATTTGCGTAAAATTATAAATACAACCTGCATATTTTCAATTCCCATAACTCTAAGGTTATATTCTAACACTAAAAATAATTAAAAAAGTCCAAAGAACATGGGTTCCAAAACGCATATCTTCGAAGATAACATTAATTTTAGTTAAAATAGTTCATAAAATGTCTCCAGTAAGTCGATTCCTTATTTTTGCGACGTTGCCAAACTTCTACACGCACTACGTACGACGACAGCAAAGTTGTAAAAAACCTACGCGTGGGACTTCCCCGTATCAACCAACTAGTGAAGTGAAAGCCAACTAGTCGCTATCGATAAAATCATACCTACCTGTTACACCGGAATTACGTAATGCAATTAGAACGAAAATAATTTATGCTTTGGTTAGTTCTTATTCCTTAGTAAACTCTTGTGAGCAATTACGCATTAGTTGCTTATTTTGCAACTCTTTAAATTTTAAAAGTTAGACTATGAATGGTATTTGTCGAAACATAAATTGTTTCAACATAATTTCAATCGATAATGGTTATGATTATGAAAATTTTAAAGAACTCTTACCATGAATATCCGGCGGCTGGATTGCAGCCAAATACTAAACAATACCTACCTTTAATTTATTACGAAAACGCGCAGTCATTCGATATTTACCATATTTTTTGAAACATCTGAATTACTGGATGATAATGTAATAATTGCAGCGGGTGCCAAATGCGGGTTCATAGTTAACCTACCAGTAGGCTTAGCCAAAGTAACATTAAGAAAACGATAGCGAAGTTCGAAAAGAATAAAATCTATGGGATTGACATAAGCCGCGCTAAATCACGTGGTCAATCTTATGTCAATCCCATACATTTTATTCTTTTCGAACTTCGCTATCGTTTTCTTAATGTTACTTTGGCTACCGCCACAGAGCTGCGTTCGAGATGTCCGAGCCTTTGTATGACTAGGATTTTGAGCCCGGAACCCCGAGATCACAGACCAATGTTTAATAGTTCCATAATAAAACATTAAGTTAATTTAGAATTATTTATAAGAACTTAAAACAAAATAATAATTCCGGGAGATATCGATTATCGATATCATCACAAAATTGCTTACACCATACCCCAGCGGCGCACGAGTGTAATTTGATCATCAATGTACGACCTTTAAGTAGTTCTTCGAAGTCGGATCTTTCATCTTTACATATGTGCATCTCTTAGTGTAAGCGAGAAAGAATGCTTGTGTTGTGTGACGGGTGGCCACGCTGCGTGATGTAGTGTAATAATAATGAGTTCCATGTATGCGTAGGGTTGTTTACTCGAAATATCAGGGATGTACATCACCTACACAAAATAATGTTTAAAGTAACAGGGTGCCTAGTGTGAGTTTTGTTATTACTATCCGTATTCATTAGATTGCGTTTACGGAAACGAAAATTAGTATGGCGACTTAAGAGAAGAGTTAACATTTTGCCATACAAATTCTCGTTTTCGTTAACGTAATCGAATGAATACGGATAGTAAACAAAACTCACACTAGGCACTCAGAATGTGGATTTTGAAGTCTTCTTTGTTTGTTAATTTTATAAGTAATCATAAAATCTGTAATACGTTTATTTTTTATAACCCAAATTACTCATAAACAATTTGGGTAGGTGATTGTACCTAACTAAACGAAACCAAAGACAATTTACATAATCTTACGTTTTAAAAAATCAGACACTCACAATGATTTGATCACGAATAGGGTAAAAACTACTAATAAATACGAAACTTGACTTGATGAAGAAAGCCCACCAACAGCTTTTGAGACTCGTCTTAGTTTTGACAACCCTATTATTATGCCGGCGATGACGATGAGTGACAAAAGAACGCACACATGGAACTGAGTCGCTCCGCGCCGACATGAAGCCGGCAGACCTATAGCCAAATACCGTTAGCAAAAAAAGTAAAATTAATAGTAAACGCTTTGGAAATACGGTTGATTTCACAATGACTCAAATAACTAGCCGCCAATGACTACATGTATCTACCTTTATTGACTTACTTGTTTCCTGACCTTCGTCTTGCTTACAAGTATTGGTGCCCGTGATTAGAATTGTTATTAAACCGTTGTGCTGTTAAGTTTTGTTATTAATTTGTTATTGATGAACTATTGGTTTTTATTTTTGTTATTGTTAAAGTGTTGGTTGTTATTTTTATTTGTTGAACTGTAAGTTATTAACTTGGTTAAAATGCCGAGGCGCAACTATCCGCCACAACATCAAGCGGATATTCATTTTGTGTATGGATATTGCAATGGAAATTCCGCGGAAGCTGTGAGAGAATACCGGCGTCGATATCCAAATCGCACCGTTCCTGACAATCATACTTTCGTCAACGTAAGTTTACATTACTTATTTCTTTAGTAATAGGCAGTGAACGAAATGAATCGGGCTAACTTGCCTGAGATGGCCGACGAGACAAGGCTTGTGAGTGGTTGACGCCACCGAAGTTTTGTTAATTGATTTTTATCGAGTACTGGGTCTGGCACTTAAGGCCTAACCTTAAGTGATTTTACTTCTTGTTGGTCATAGTGCACATGAAATTACTCGTTTACACTTTTTTTCTGAATGTTGAGGGTGTCGCAGTTCGCCAATCATTACACCAATCCTATAATTTGACATACCGAAAAAACCGAATAGGCAGTAGTTAAAAAATTCACGAGATAGTAAGAGAACTAGCATATTAGGTGATTTAGGTGTAATGAGTGGTGACTTGTGGAAAAAACTATTGGAGTTGCTTATAAAATACGAGTTAATTTCATGTATGCTTGCTGGGACTGAGGAGCTCGATGGCGCAGTGGTTAACGCGCCCGATCTACGAGTGCTGATGTTAAGCACCTTTCGCAAAGGCCAATCATCGGATGGGTGACCAAAAATTTATCACCTCTAGCTCTTTTGTGATTCGGAAGGCACGTAAAGCTGTTGGTCCCGGCTGCATTAGCAGTCGTTAATAACCACCAATCCGCACTGGGCCCGCGTGGTGGTTTATGGCCCGTTCTCCCTATCCATCCGTAGCAAAGGCTCGTGCCCCAGCAATGGGGACATAAAAATGAGCTGATGATGATGATGATGGCTGGGACTACTCAGGGGTAAAGCTGTTTCTGGGATCCGATATTCGATAGAGATAAATTGTCAACGTTTTGGTGGTCAGAGTGTAAGGCTTATAATAATAACAGTAATAATGCAATAACCAAGCATTTGTTAACGTTGCATTATGTGTACTTTATCACTTAAAGCAGGGTGAGTTCCCGGTAGCGGGGGTAGAATACTACTATGGAGAAAAAACTATTAACTGTATGTCAAATGTAAAGCTTATTTTTATTTGAAATAGAACCACTTTCACGGATCTACTCTCTCTACTGTACACATTGATTTATTATTATTTTTATTTTATCGTGTAAATCCGTATAAGTAGTATTAATTCAATGTGTAGTGTTCGCGTAAGCTTCAGTTAACAATTATTTTTATTTGTTACAGATACATAGACGATTTCGTGAGCAAGGCTTAAGAATAGCTTCTCATGAGCGAGTCATGAACCTCTCATTGGACCAAGAAATGAGGATAATGAATTTAATTATCGAAGATCCTACTTTATCTACACGACGTGTCGGACGCATAGTTGGCGTCTCTCATACTATGGTGTGGAGATTATGGAAGAGATATGGACTTCATCCTTATCATTATCGGAAAGTGCAAGGCCTTTTACCCGGTGATAATTTCTCACGAATCGCGTTTTGTCAGCGGATAAGTGAGTTTCTCATTCAAGATCCACTATTAATTAAAAAAATTCTGTGGATGGACGAGGCACAATTTACACGAGCAGGCGTATTCAATAGTAAAAATCAGCATCAATGGCAAGAAGCAAACCCGAAAGCAGTGTGGGAAACATCGCACCAAAGAGAGTTTTCTGTAAACATGTGGGCGGGTATTTTAAATAATAAACTTGTAGGTCCCATAGAAATACCGCACCGTTTAAATTCTAACAACTACCTTGAATTTCTACAAAACCTTTTAAATTTAGATTTTTTTGAAGATGTGGATCTGGAAAGTATCCGGTCATTATGGATACAGCACGATGGAGCACCTGCGCATTACGGAACACACGTACGAGAGTACCTAAATGAGCAGTATCCACAACGTTGGATCGGCCGCGGAAGCCCGATCTTAGCGTGGCCGGCTCGATCACCCGATCTGACCCCTCTTGATTTTTATGTATGGGGTACCTTAAAAAGTAAGGTGTATTCTAAAAAAATTCTTTCCCGGGATCATTTGTTGCAGCGGATTCAACATGAAGCAAATGAAATGCGTGCCAATGAAGTTAATTTAAATAGGCAAATTCGTACAAGAATAACTGTATGCTTAGAATGTAATGGAGGACATTTTGAAAACCAATTAAATTGATATTTTTTATCAAAAAATGTTTTATTTACCACGCCTTCTAACTTTTGTATCCCAAATGTAAGTTTGGTTCTCTGTCAAGAATTTGAAATCAGTCGTTCATTACTAACTTTTTATTTTTTTTACGTCATCAAATAAAATAGTTGTTGTACATTTTTAAAGACACTCCCATAACCATTATGGTTATTAGTTACGGCGTGCTGTAGTAAGTTCACTGCGAAATCATGGCTACGATTGTAAGTGCATTTTTTACTAGTTAATTAGTAAAATACAGGCATGCAGGTACTCGCATGTAGGTCAATTTCAATGCGAACTAAATGTAACTACGAAAAAAAATCAAAATTAATCTTAGTTTATTTACAAAAACAATGTTTTAGTAAAAGCTTAAGATAAAATAATTTGTAAAATTAAAATTACTGCTTAGCAAATTAAACACGTATGAATAAAAGGTCACTTCATTTTTATTTTTTTGCAAGCCGTACAATAACTGCATTCTGACTCGTAGTGCCTAACTTTCATTCATAAGTAAGTCCTATCATTCATAACTTTAGGTAAGAGTATGCGATGTTGTCATATTTCACATAAAGGGGTTTTAGATAGATAATCATGCTTTATTTGAATTATTTTGTATGAAATAAGAAAATAAAAATAAATATTGAATTCAGAAAATATGAATTTGCTATTTGATTCTTATACGCAGTCTCGTTGAAACCCTAGAGTTATGGGAATTCAAAATGAACACGTTGTATAGCTTGTCTAATTAGTGTAGCGGTTTGACAGTTGTAAGCGACTGGTAATGCAGCCGGGACGAACGGCGTTACGTGCCTTCCGAAGCACGGAGGAGCTCGAGCTGATTCATTTTTTGTTACCCATCCCTTGACCGGCCTTTGCAAAAGTAACTCGCAGACAGGGCGCAAAACAAAACCACTGCGCCATCGACAGATAATATTAGTTATTTTTCTTCTGTTAATGGTTAAAATAGCGAAATATTTATGAGTAAGTAATGATTTTCCTTCCAATTTGCTTGTAAATATTAAGCTTATACCTAAGCTTAGGTAAAGTTAGCTTCATTTCATTCATTTTATTTAGCTAACGACGTCGAGTGTCTAGGTACGTGAGAGTATTTAAAAAGTGACGTTACGCTGTTTCGTTTAAATTTGCCAACACTTATGTAAGTGCACGAACACTTAGCGGGTGACAAATCACCGTTATTATTATAGTTTATGACTCATAAACAATAGAATGAAGCACGAATTTTACATAACAACTAACTATAATGTTAAATAGTCTTTACTGTTCCGTCAAAAGTCATCAAATCCTTTGAATTAAAAGGCAGGCAGGTATCAATTTCAATACACGGAGGTTTTATGGTGTTTCTTTACTTTTTTTATTGTCTTTGGCTTTAAAAACATAATATCAGACTTCTTCGCGGGAAATTGAAAAGTCATGTTTTTTTTCATCAATGGCTTCGCGGTTAACACGTTAAGTCAGTGTCACTGATGCCACTGTAATTTTTTTTTCAGTTACCTATAGGCACAGAGTACATATACACCCCCCCCCCGAACTTATAGACTAAATATTAAACATTATTGCCCGACGGCTCCATGTGCTTCGAAAGACATAAGCCCAACAGTGAGAAGTTCCAAAATTAATAATACGATCAATGTCAATTTTGTCACATTACTGTACTGCCAAACTGTAATTGACAATCGACTGAACCTACAATCGACTCCCCTATAATCTCGATTATAATTAATGACGGTAATTATAGGCGAGACCAGCCCTAACAATACTGTGCCGGCGCCGGTGTTGCCAAAATGGCGGGAGATGACGTCAGCAGTTTATTTACAGAAAAAAATTAGCGCTGCGTGCGTGTCACCGTGGAGCGGTAGTTTTTGGGGCATGGTCATATGTCATCATAATGTCATTCATTATTCTGTTTAGACGCCACTTAGACCTAGGGTGCCTTTTATGATTTTTATTCGCTACCAATTCGACTAAGTTAACGATTAAATGAAATGAAATATATTTATTAGAACACAGTGCAGACTTATGTACTTAAAACAAAACAAACATATCATATTGAAGTGTTCTAAAAGGACTCCTCTCAGCATTTGTTGCAGTGGGCAAAAACTACAACGCTGATCTTCCGTGGAGACCCCAGATTACCTACTTGATCGAATCGATTGAGTTATACCGATAAAAAGCGGATAGGTACAACACTGCCGCCCCGAAGACGATCTGAGCAAAAGTTGACAACAACAATAAATAGGTAATTCCAGAATATTAAAGGTACATGAAATCACGTAATAGCACTTTAAAACATTAACCGTTTTTACTTTTTATTTTATTTTATTTTTTAAGTGCTAATTGCTACACTGAAGCTGAATTAAATATTTTTAAAATAGAGTGAAAAACAAATAAAAAAACGAGTGAGCCTTACAGTAGTCGCATATGATGTGTAACATTTGACATCTCACCTTAGTAATAAGATAAGCAATTTTAACATTATATTCTGAAAATGATAAAGTTACTTACATTTCAAAAAACACAATGCTTAGTACGACTTTCTAATATGATAAAAAAATACGGAAACTTTTCCATTAAGCAGTGACCGAAATTAACCTAAAAATTTAAAAAAAGTTTTAAAAGTAGGTACTGAAATATTTTATTCGAATAATTATTCAATATTACTTACCTGGAATTTTTATCAATGATCTGCACTTTATTGAGACTTATTATTATTAACAGTAAATATTTATTGATATAGTTTAAAAGTCTATTACACACAAAATTGTTGAAATCAATATTACAATAGAAAATAGAATATAGAATTAACAATTACGTATATTTTTTCACAAATCATGACGAGAATGCAGTAAATTCTCATTTAGAAGACATTTGACATATCAAAATGACATTTGATAGTCAAATGACACAATATGTCACATTTATACAAATATGTCATGTTCATAATATCGATTTTAAATTTACAAAATGGCGCGCGCTTGCGCGCGTCCCCGATTTCCTGTTACACATACTTCCGTCCCATTTCACGAAATCACTCCCACAAATTGCTTATTTAGAAAATAGAGTAAAAAAAATCCTTCCCGGTAGCATAATGACCCAGGTTCGATTCCAGGCTGGGTCAGGTAGACATTTAATTTTTCACTGTATTTTATAATTATTTCCTTTAGTTGATGGCTTTGTGCGATTAGCACATTTAGCCAGTGTCAAAGTAATTTTTCTTACAAGTTATACATAAATAAACAATATTTCCTTCTTGTATGATGATGATGAATAATAATAGAATTGAAAAGTGAGAAATGATATACCTTGAAACCCCTCGAGTATCTCAGTAAATATTTTATTATAATCCTCGGGCGGACTTTTTGAGAGAATTTGAAAAGTGACGTTGCACTGTTTTGTTTCATTTGCCAACACTCATGCGTGCTCATGAACACTTAAACGGTTAATAATCCACCATAATTTTCACATTAATATTCGCCATAAACAACACAATTTTTTAAAAATAAAACAAAACTGCAGTCATGACTTCACTTTCCCGCCAATAATTCTCTATAAGCTTATAAATAAACACTCAATTGGCGGAACAAAATAGTGACGTCATAGTTTCCATTCCAATACAATTTGATGATTTATATGTAGATAACTTGTAAGAAAAATTACTTTGACACTGGCTAAATGTGCTAATCGCACGAAGCCATCAACTAAAGGGGAAAAAATCTTCGATCCATTTTTTGTTTTGGTTTTGTATGCATAACGTAACTTAACCCTTATATTTGGAAGAGTTACTGAAATGTATACCTACACATAATTAAGGTGAAAGCTTACCACAGACAAAATAAACACTAAGATAAAATTAACAAATAATAAAAATCACTTTAAAACAATCAGAAAACTCTCAAACATATTTGTTTAAAGATACAAATCGAAATAAATGTGTCAACTCGTGTTGATTTTGCGTTTAAATGGTTATAATACCACTTAGTTAGATTATAATTACTTATCATTGTTTTCATTGTGAAGACGAAGCGTCTGATTGTATTTTATAGCCTAATAAAATAATTTAAAACATGGGATTTGAAGAAATATTAAAATGAATAAATTTTTGAATAAAAATAACTTCCTCAGTGGTCTAGGGGTTAAGACCAGAGGTCCTGAGTGGTCCTGGTTCGATTCAAAGCGTGTATATGATTGGAATTATTCCAAGGGGAGCTTCATCTCACTCTTATTCAAAGACACAAGGTAACTTTTAAGCCGAAAATTCTCGTCATACTAATATTATAAATGCGAAAGTTTGTGTGTATGTGTGCATATTTGTTGCTACTTCACGCTGCAACGGATGGATGGATTTGGATGAAATTCGGCATACAGATAGTTTATAACCTGGATTAACACATAGAATACTTTTTATCCTGATATTCCCACGGGAACGGGAACCACGCGGGTGAAACTGCGGGCGGCCGCTAGTTATTAAATATCTTGATAAGCAAATTGTAAATAATGCAACAATTATTATATTTTGACAACCTCCTTAGCAGAGTGGCTTGCACGCCGGACTTTGGGCGGCGCTAACTCTGAGCTCCCGGGTTCGATTCCCGGTCGAGTCAATGTCGTAAACGAACTCTTCGATATTGTGACGGGTCTGAGTGGTACCGTCGTTAATTCTGATTTTCGTGAAACGAGATTTTTTTTTTAATATTAAAAGGAGGCAAACTATCAGGCGGGTCACCCGATGGGAAGTAATCTCCCGCCCATGGACACCCGCAAAACCAAAGTAATCGCAGATGCGTTGCTGCCTTGAGGAAGGTGTTGGAGATTGAGGAGGAACTAGGAGTTAGGAGGGGGGAGCGGTGAGAGATGGGCCTCCGGTACTTTCACTCACCAAACGAAACACAACAGCAACGAGTGCCATTGTTTAACGCCGATATTCTGCGAGAGGGTGGTATTACGGCGGGCGAGCCGGCCCATTTCGTGCTTCAACGCAGCGTGGCTCTACCACTCAGAAACGAGTGCTTTCGATACTATTTACCTTGGGATCACAGCAATGTTAGTATGTGATTATGGTAAATGTTGTATATAACCATGTTTATACTGTACTATACTTATCACTACATAGTATAAAACAAAGTCGCGTCCCGCTGTATGTATGTATGTGTGTATCTATGTATGTATGTATGTATGTATGTATGTATGTATGTATGTAAGTATGTATGTATGTATGTATGTATGTTTGTATGCTTAGATCTTTAAAACTGCGCAACAGATTTTGATGCGGTTTTTAGGATTCCGTAGCCAAATGGCAAAAACGGAACCCTTTGGATTCGTCATGTCTGTCTGTCTGTCTGTCTGTATGTGTGTCTGTCTGTCCGTCCGTATGTCACAGCTACTTTTTTCCGAAACTATAAGAACTATACTGTTACCGCATTAAGATTTTCACACAAAAATAGAAAAAAAAACCAATAAATTTTGGGGGTTCCTCATACTTAAAACTGAAACTCAAAATTTTTTTTTCATCAAACCCATACGTGTGGGGTATCTATGGATAGGTCTTCAAAAATGATATTGAGGTTTCTAATATCATTTTTTTCTAAATTGAATAGTTTACGCGAGAGACACTTCCAAAGTGGTAAAATGTGTGTAACTTCTAAAATAAGAGAATGATAAAACTAAAACAAATATATGATGTACATTACCATACAAACTTCCACCGAAAATTGGTTTGAACGAGATCTAGTGAATAGTTTTTTTTAATACGTCATTTTGTACGGAACCCTTCGTGCGCGAGTCCGACTCGCACTTGGCCGGGTTTTTTTAATAGATAGAGTGATTCAAGAGGAAGGTTTATACGTATAAAACATGCATATAATTGGACCCGGTAGGTGGCGCTGCCCTGCCATAGGGTTCTATAGGATACGGGTGTTCACTCAAGCGGACGAAGTCGCGAGCGGGCCGCTAGTTATAAAATAAAATAAATAAGCTAAACTTATCCCGTAAAACGAAATTATTTGATTTGATTTGATTTTACAAGATGACCGCCAGAGTATAGTGTATTGAATAAACACAAAACAGTTCTAAACGAGATGGGAGCGCAATTGGACCGAATTGAGTGGCTTTATTGAGGTCAATGGAAGGGATTGGCTCGAGAAAAAACAGGACGAACGCTGCGGCCGGATTGCAGAGAACAAGTGGTCGGTCAGCGAAATATGGTACAGAATAGAATATACCTAATACTTATATGCATGCTCTTTTTATTGTCTCTGCTGTGGTGGCATGTGCGTCGGGTCGTTACATTCCCTTAGCTATGGTGGAGCGAAGCGATGGCTGATTCATATGTCATACTCGTGAACGGATGCCGCCTGTGGAGGCAGGTCTGCTCTTGCTTACTTATCTTATTTTTATTATTATACTCATATACTTTAACTTTGTTTTTCTTAGACAATTTTTGACTTCTATTAGTACCGTATGACATTGTGAAAATTGAAATTGTAAGTAAAATTGAAGTTGTAAAAAAAAAACTTATTTTTACTCAAAATTTGAGGAAGTACTGTTGTGAATAGAAGTGTTTTTAATTAAGTATCTTTCAACATGACTTTGACATGAAAAAAATGTACTTTTTTTTGTGTGTTTGTGATAGGGCATTTTCCAATATTTTTGACGTTGTAAGGGAGAAAAGAGCTTGACACTTGCTGAGTTTCTTGCCGGTTCTTCTCAGTACAAGGTCTCCCGCCCAGAGTAGACTTACGAACCGATGGCATAATGACGTTCATAAGAGCTATTTGTAGCCTAACTAAATAAATGATTTTGGATTTTGAATTTTGTATTTTATAATAATAATAACAGTTTCAGGATCTCGATGGCGCAGTGGTTAACGCGCCCGGTCTGCAATTGCAAAGGTTAAGCAACTTTTGCAAAGGCCGGCCATCGGATGGGTGACCATAAATTTATCATCTCGAGCTCCTCCGTGCTTCTGCTGCATTAGCAGTGGTTAACAACCACCAATCTGCACTGGGCCCGCGTGGTGATTTATGGCCCGTTCTCCCTATCCATCCATAGGGAAGGCTCGTGCCCCAGCAGTGTGGACATAAATTGAAATGGTTTTCTTCTTCTTTCCGTGTTCCTTCCTTCCTTCCGTCCCATTACAAAGAAACACCGAAGGCGCTGCTTCAATAACATACACATCCCGCTTTCGAATGGCATATAAAGCTCACAATATGATCTCGAAGTTAATTAAAAGAGACATCTATACTAACTAGTGGTCGCCCAGTGGTCGAAATTCGACCGTAATTTTATTAAGGCTGCACGGATTGTATCCTAAGCAATGAAGAATTAAAAAAAAAGATAGAATGTGAGTTTGGATTGGCATTGACAGATTTCGGCCGCTCCTCTTCCATTTTTGAAAAGAATATATTATATGCGTGTGTGTCAAATACATGGTAGTGTGTGTAATGTTTGATTTATTGATTTAATGTATTTTTATGCATAATTTAAAAAATATATTAACATTCTGCAATCCTTCTCTATATAAACTATAAGTGTGCGAAATTTCATACTCATCCGTCCGCGCAATTTTCGTAAAAAGGGGTGCAAAGTTTTTGCTTCACGTATTAATAAATTTTTGTTTTTTGTATGTATGTATGTTTGCAACGAATAAACTCAAAAACTACTGGACCGATTTAAAAAATTCTTTCACCATTAGAGTGCTACATTAGCGCTGAGTAACATAGGCTATAATAAAAAAAAACTAAAAACGACAATTTAACTTTCCAATATAAAATTATTTGTTTGTTTTGTTGTCATGGAAACCATTGATATATATTTAACTCAATGATGGAAACTGTCAAAGCGGTACGAAGTTTGTAATAAAGAGGAGCAATCGTACTTAACCTACTTACGCCTATCGTTTGTTATAACAATCTTGACTTTGAACAAATATTACGCCTAAGTGAGGTACTGGAAAAATTTCTTTCAAATTGTAAGTTTATGTTACTATTGCCGCTGTTCATTCCTAAAAGTTGGGCTGGATACCCTAGGTGTGTTGGGATTTTGAACGAGTTTTTTTTTTGCTCGATGGCGCAGTGGTTAACGCGCCCGATTTGCGAGTGCTGAAGTTAAACAACTTTCGCAAAGGCCGGTCATCGGATGGGTGACCAAAAATGTATCATCTCGAGTTTCTCCGTGCTTCGAAAGGCACGTTAAGCCGTTGGTCCCGGCTGCATTAGCAGTCGTTAACAACCACCAATCCGCACTGGGCCCGCGTGGTGGTTTACGGCCCGTTCTCCCTATCCACCCATAGGGAAGGCTCGTGCCCCAGCAGTGGGGACATAAAATGAGCTGATGATGATGATTTATTTTTGGATTTTTATTATGAGTTCTTCAAAGTCTATAATTAATTGTTTTATACATAGATTTTTACTTTTATTGCTATAACGCAAAAAAACCTTATATTACGTAAAGTAAAGGTTAATGACATGTTTTTGTTATCGATAGATATGTATTTTGCACAGTATTTTGTACAGTTTATCATAGCTTCAGAATTAGTCATCGGCTCAAAAATCGTACCCTAGCCCAGTACAGTAAAGTAAATTAAACAACCTATGACTGTTCCACTGCTGGGCAAAGGCTTCCATCATTGAAATCAAGTCATCGCTACAATTGATGGGTAATAGCTTAATCACCACGCTTGCCAAATGCGGGTTGGAGATCACAAACCCGGGCTATGCATCGAAAAAATCCGAAACATCGATCTTTGCCCACAGACCAAAAATAACTTTAAATCGAATTTTAAAAAAAAGTGTTATGTCAAACGACTTTTTTACTCTTTGGTAGTAATATATTCGGCATTTAAACTGGCAACACTGGTATGTCAAATGATTCTAACCTATTTAATTTAGTCAACCGGCGACGACGTCAAATTAGGGTGTGTGAAAGTGGTGCAAATTTTACTAGCTACAAATGACAAACATTGCCCACTTAACTTATAGCAAACTAATTACTTTTATGTTATGTATCGCAACTTTACTACTGTATTAAGGTTGCATTTACATAGGGATATTATTTTTTAATTGTTAATTGAACCTATTGATGTAAATCTTTGTGGTGTAAATAAATAAATGAATTTAAAAAATTCGAACAGTAGAACATAGAACCTCCTCTTTTTTTGAAGTTGGTTAATAAATATTTTTATTTTAACCGCCTCTTTGGTCTAGTGGTTTAGACCGGGTTCAATTCCCAGCGGGGTACATGTCTGTGTACTTGGTTTGGTTGGTGGTAGGGCTTGTTTGTCCGTCTGGCTAGCTACCACCATCTTATCTAAACATGTCGCCATAACATCAATGTTTGTAGCATTGTCGTGTTCCAGCAGCTAGAGATAAGATAGCCAGTGCCTCACTTATTGAGGATCCGGGTGAAGTGCGCTTCCATCATTGGCCTTATCATCACTTAACATCACGTGAGATCAAGGCACTGTGCTTACCCGTTAAAAAAAACCGGCCAAGTGCGTGTCGGGCCACGCGCAGTGTAGGGTTTCGTAGCCCATCTCAATAATGCGTATATTTTTAAATGGCTCATATACTTAAATGTAGATACTACCGGTTTCACACACCTGACAACGTTATTTAAGTAGTTCCCAAATAGAATTTGTACTGCGCCAAGTACATTTAGTAAGTTGGACGACTGTTACTCGTAAACTTGTAAAGCCTACTTAGCTGTGATAGTTTTCCTTTTAACTTCATCATATAAGGTATATGACTACCGTGAATTTTTTCACGGTTCCAAAATCAACCATTTGGTTGGCAGGGGGGGGACATGACTCTAACAAAATTTTGCCTAATCAAAAACTGTTTTTACAAAACCGCAATATTTTTGAAATTGTTATCCAACGACACCCCACACTATGGAGTAAACGAGAAAAGAAAAATTACATCCCCACTTCACGTGTAGGAGAGGTAATCTAAAAAAAATATTTTTCAAAATTTTACTTCACTACTTTGTCGGCGTGATTAATATGTACCTATATCCATGCCAGACAGACAGAAAGACAGACAGACATGGCGAAATTATAAGGGTTAATTGTTGACTACGAAACCCTAAAAATAATCGAATGGTGTAGTGAATTAAACGCACACAGGCACCGATCTCGCGTTTACAAATGGCGTTTTGTTAGCGTTCCCGGTACTCATAGCTGGTGTGCTAACGTTGTAACAACCTTGCCGAGTATCCGATACAATGTGTCGTTACTCGATTGAAGCGGCTTGGCGAAGGCAAACTCATTACTAAGCAAATATTGTGTTCGGTTCGGCGTACTGTACGGTTACTATATCTCCGGATTTGACCTGAGGTCTCAGGATTTTTAGGCTCCTGACCAGGGCTTGAAACCGGTTCAAAATCAACCGGTTTCATTAGGGTAAAACCTGTACTATCGTAAAGTACCGTTCCGGAGCGGAACCAAATAGGAGCGATATTTCGATTCTAGCGATCGCTGGCTGCGACTTCTTGTAGCTTGTTAGACGAAATACTCGCGCGGCGCGCACCATTCAGTGTTGCGTCGCGAGCGCTATCTTATTTTGATAGTTGCGCGCATCCTATCAATATGGGTCGAAAACGTAAATCAAGTAAGTATTTATCATTTTAAATTTTAACCGGTTTATTAAAAAACCCCATTTTTTTGTAAACCGGTTCAAAAACCGGTTCAATGGAACGTAACCTTTTTAATAAAGTTCCATGCATAATTTCGTGAAACCGGTTCAAATAATTAACCGGTTTCCAAGCCCTGCGTCTGACAGGATTGCGGCCGGATTTTGGACATCTCAAGATTTTTCGATTTTCAATAAAGTACACCTACTTACCATTTTTGACTTTGTTTCCTGGTAACTGCAAAATATCAGTAACAACATTAGATTGGTAGTTACTTTTTTCCACAGAGTTGCGAGTTACGTTTACGACAAAATCTCAGGTGGGTTACTCTTGAAACACAATTGCAATAATCAATATCCAATCCCAAATCTAAAAAATTCAAATGGCACTCTTAAAGGCGATAATAGCGCTACATTGGAATTAAATTGCGTGGAAATTGAGTGAACAAATTATTATCGAGATGGGGCGTTCCAAAATTGCGAAACTTATCCCAATATCGATACATATTAATCGCATTGGAATTGTATTGAGATTGAGTTTGCGTCTAGAGTAGCCTACCTGGACTTTTTTTATTGAAATCATAGGTACTTTTTCTCAGGACTTTTCAATTTTTCATCTGGTAACCCTAGGCGTACTAGTACACACGCCTGCACTTCAGACTACCTACCATAAACTGTATTTTTTTTTCAATAGAATTTGAACTTTATGTAATGAAATGAAATGAAAATACTCTTTATTGTACACCATACAAAATACTTAGAGAAGACAATACAAGAAGAAGTACAAATGGCGGCCTTATCGCTAAAAAGCAATTTCTTCCAGGCAACCATGTGTTGAACTGGACAAAACAAGCTAAGACATGAGCGGATAATGGTGTTTTCCGAAATATTAATTGACACACAATATTTAAAAAAACACTTAATTATACCTACATACATCTCTATAAATTAAATAATACATACGTATAAACTAAATATATATTATATGAACAAAGTATTACATTATAAAGCAGTGCTTTCCAACTGGTGGTCCGCGGACCACATAGGGTCCGAGAGAGCATCGGTAATGGTCCGCGGTACAGAACATAATTAAATCCAGAAAATAAATTTGAAAAAGGCAGTAGGTACAATGTTATTTATTAATTGCTGCACTATCGCCTACGCTATCTATTTGCTAATTCCTAGGTCCGAAGGTGGAACATGAAATGTTTCGCATCAGCATTTTTGGTAGCATGAAGTGTGTGATTATAAACTGTCACTACTGAACTTACGCTACAAATACTTTTTAAGTTTTGAATAAAGCTTAAATTTTCTTTTTTAAATACAATTTATGTGGTCCCTGCTATCAAATAAATTAGGAAAAGGGTCCATGGTCGGAGAAAGGTCCAAACCTTTCTCCGACCATGTAACCACTGTTATAAAGGAATGGATAATAACATTAAAGTGACAAAGTGGGCTTCTTGGCGGGAAAGTGAAGAGTCATGTCTGCGGTTTTGTTTTATTTTCGAAAATTTGTGTTATATCGAATACTAATGTGAAATAATGGTGGATTATTAACCGTTAAGTGTTCGTGAGTGTGCACGAGTGTTGGCAAATGAAACAAAACAGTGCAACGTCACTTTTCAAATTCTCTCAAGAAGTCCGCCCGAGGACTTAGTAAAGCCCCACATCTTTACTGAGATACTCGAGAGGTTGGGAGGTATACCATTTCTCACTTCTATTATCATTCATCATCATCATACAGAAAAGAAATATTATTTATTAAGTATTACTTGTTCGAAAAATTACTTTGACACTGGCTAAATGTGCTAATCGCACGAAGCCATCAACAAAAAGAAAAAAAAGTGACAAAGTAGATGTCATATGGTTGATTATTTATTGGAGAAAGACAGTATTGGTTTAGTTGACGTGTCTGTCTGTACCTTACCTACCTATTGGGCGAACGGTATTTTCCTTGAATCTAATTTTTAAGAAGCTCGATGGCGATGGTGTATAGCAGTGGTCTGCGTTTGCTGAAGTTAAGCAACTTTGGCAAACGCCGTTCATCGGATGGGTGACCAAAATTGTATCATATCGAGCTCCTCCGTGCTTAAACGCACGTAAAGCCGTTGTTACCGGCTGTATTAGCAGTCGTTAACAACCACCAATCCGCACTGGGTCTTCATGGTGGTTTATGATCCGTTCTCCCATCCATCCAATAGGGACATGAAATAAGTTGGTGATGTGATGATACATTTTGATGTTGCATACACTTTTACGGATCTACTCGCGTTTGTTTAACACTGGGACCACGAACCCTGTGAAGTGTTCAAAAGGTCAGGATAAATTAAATAACTTAAAATGTGTAAAATAAACGCAAGTGGATCCGAAGTTCATTTCAATGCGTAGTGTTCGCGTTAGGTAAACTTTAGATAACTATTTTATGAAGATATTAAATAATTTTCAGATCCGGAGTAAGAGTAGCCTTGCCGAAATGCCGAGTTTCTTGAGGTTTCTTCTTAGTAGGTTAGGTACGTAGGTACCTAACCTACCAAGAAGATAGGTAGGTAGGCCTTTAGGTAGCTAAAGGCCATAGATAGCTTAGCTATTTGTACCATAGATTTGTAGACGTTCAAAAAATATTTGAAAATATTTTGATGTCGATTTTTTAACCTGTAGCTAACTGTAAGCCATTTGTTAACTTTGCCTAGGGAAAATACAAGCAACTAATTTATTTATTTTATAAAAAAAAAGTTTGTTCAACAGAATTTATGCGATTTTAAGTTTTCCATAATAGTCTATAAGGACCTTCTATAGTAGAGTTGAATAAACGTTTATTGAAATAATGTCTAATAAATAACAAAATCGATCTCTGTATTTTTCTGCATGTATCATCCATCAGTTTCGTATGAATCAGCGGATCGGCGTTTGAAAAAATTTGAAGTTTTTATCTGTGATGCGGAAATATCCATAAATATCTATGTCCCATATCAACTAGAAAAGGGGAAAAACTACTAAACCTACCTAGTTAGTGATGTTATACGAATAATTATGTTTTCCGAATTGGGTAGTCAATAGAGAGACAATTTTAGAAACTGTCAAAACGATTTTTTTACTATAGAAATTGAATGGGAATGGTGAACTATGACGTCACTATTTTGTTCCGTCAATTCACTGCTAATTTTTAGTTACAGAAATTCATGCTTAAGGTCAAATTAAAAATAGGTCAATGTTTTAAAGAACTGTCACGTGATTCCATTTGTCTGTCTAATGTTCTGGAATTATTTGTTTTTGCTGTCAACATCCCTATTCTCTCATTATCATTAAGGTAATACCGAAAATAAGCTCACGAAATTCGAATTCCGTAATAAATAAATTTTCTAACTCTGTAATAGAGTTGACGATTTTCGGCATTCGGCCGTCGCGATTATGAGATCACAATTATTTATTTTCGGCTGTTTTAATAGTAGAAAGAAACAATAGAACAACAATTCGAAAAGAGTGAATGACTATTTTTGTATTGTTACTAAGACAAACCTGCCATCTACAAAATTAATGCATTCCATAGACAATTTATGTAGATTTAAGCAAAACTACAGAGTGATTATAATTAATTATGTTTGTCTTCTGATTATTAACTACCGTTGTCATGTATGCCGTATGCGACTGAACCGAAATCATGGTTATAATCTCGTTAATAATAAATTTAATGTTAGACATGAGTGAAAATAGTTATAATATGAAAAAAATATTATAAAAAATAAACCAAAACACTACGTACATTAAACACAAAACGTTAAAAACAATACTGAAAATTATAGGTACATTACTTCAATTTCAGTTAATTTTTGATTTTTCAAATTGTACACACGTCTGCACATAGGGTTGCCAAAAATCCGGGATAGTCCTGGAATTACGTGTCTCGTCCCGTGTCCAGGAATTACACTTTATAGTCCCGGATTTTTAATAGAATAGATAGAATAGATTTATTTATTTCAGACAACAAACAGTGTACAATATGGTAAAATATAAGGAGACCCATAGAACGTATACCTAACAGACTAATACATTGAAATAATATATAAATTAAAAACTATGCTACACGTAAAGACGTGCTGCGCAGCAATACCTACCACTTATTTTATTTTGGTAGATAGGTACATAAGCTAGCTTTTACCTTAGATATAAAAGCATGTTTGTAAAACATTACAAGTAAAGCGAATTACAAAAATAATTTATCGATCTTCATATATTTTTATACCGACCGAATTCGTAGCCCTCGAATTGTCCCGGAAATGAAATGTCTGTATCTGGCCCAATATGTAAGATAAAAGATGTTTTAATAAAGGAAATTTCTGTATTTAGAATTAAAAATTAATACATTTTTATAGATGTGATAGAACAGAGAAAAATCAAAGACACTTGACGTTGTCAAAAAAAAAAAGAACATTTCTTTTATATCAAGAAGTTTCATTACCATACCTGGCAACCCTACCTGCACATAAGACTAAACTGTCATTCCTCAATAAACTTGGTATATGGCATAAGGTTGAACATTATATTGAATAAATTTGACACTTTTGGATAGTTTGATGCGCAAGCGTCTGTACCTACTTACAACCTTCTCTTACAACAGCAGTTCTAATAAAGCTAGGTGCTTTGGAAAATTGTTATAAACTTTCTTTTTGCGGCGGACAAATAAAAAACACCCATCCATAAACTCGTCAAAATAGGTACTTCATTCATTTCGATGAACGAATGAATGAATGGTTTATCATTTCAAGGCGAAGTAGGTAATAGGTACAGTCGGCGGCAGATCAACCTACCCAAACCTGTCAAATTTCTCCAATGAATATTGATCCTTAAAACCAAATGATAAAGTTCAAAATTGATTGTAGAAATTTGACAGTTTTGGGTAAGTTGATCTGCCGCCGTGTGTACATGTATTATGAAAAATCAGTAATAGAATAAAGAGTATCTATATAATAATACGTGAAGCAAAAACTTTGTACCCGTTTTTACGAAAATTGCGCGGACGGAGGAGTATGAAATTTCGCACACTTATAGTTTATATAGAGAAGGTTATCCGAATGTAATTTTTTTTTTAAATTATGCATAAAAAATACATTCAATCAACAAAAACAACATTACACACACTACCATGTATTTGACACACACGTATTGTTTGTCTTTAATGCGGCCGACATCTGACAATGCCAATCCAAACTAACATTCTATCTTTTTTAATTTTTCATCGCTTAGGATACAATCTGTGCAGCCTTAATAAAATTACGAATGAATTTCGACCATTGGGAGCCCACTAGTTACAATAAATATTGTACAAATAACTACTTACAATTGTTTTGTTTTGTACATACTTAGGTATGTCATGTAGCTTATTAATAATTGTCGCTACTTTTACATAAAGCTGTGTAGTTTCTTGCACCCGTTGTTCTGCACAACTAAAAGAAGTTCTGAAGGCCTCATGATTTAATTTTGATATTCGATCACGTTAATGAAAACGAGAATTCGTGTGGCAAAATTTTGCCTCTAGCTAGACGTTTTGGTAAACAACGCTGGCGTTCTGAACGAGTACATCATCCAGAAGACAGTTGTAATCAACGTGACTACTCTAATGGAATGGTCGGTGAGATTCTTCGAGCACATGAGGAAAGACAAAAGCGGTAAAGGAGGTCCTGTGATCAACCGTGAACGTAATTGAATGAATACGGATAGTAAACAAAACACACTATAATCATCATCATCATCGGCCCATCTTAGTCCACATAGGCTTCCCCTAATGAGCGCCATAGCGCCCTGTCCTCAGCTTGACGCATCCAGCACCTGCCTGCAGTCTCTCGCAGGTCATCATCCCACCTGGCCGCAGGTCATCCTACACTACGTTTACCGAGTCGTGGTCTCCACTCAAGAACACGTTTACCCCAGCGGTTATCAGTTCTTCGCCAGATATGGCCGGCCCACTGCCTATAATAGGTACCCTGAATCGGCGGTAGGCATATTTTGAAACGATTTAAAAGCACTTATCTAATAAGTTTACTTGAATTCGTTTCATTTCAATTCAATGTATAATCTCAATACAATGTAAATTAATGTGCATGTATACCTACCTAGGTAGGTATATCTTTTTTGAAAAAAAAAACGGTCAATGTTTTAAGTTAAATTACAGGACTTAGCCTGCATGATTTTTCAGTTCTTGATCTTTCTGAGGACTGAAGCATCAGGGTCGGTGATACCCTTGACGTAGCAAGCGTCCTTGGGATGCCATGGCCAATTCCTATCAGGCGAAGTTTGCCAGCTTAGTAGCAACAAAAAAATATGAATCCTTTTTGGAGAAAACCAGTTCAATCCAGTTTGAAATTTAAAAATAAAATTGATAGAACGTCAGCCGGTCAGTGTCGCCCAGCCAGCTGTACTAGATAAAACAAACTGAAATAAAACTGAAAGCATTATCCTTCTGTTTTAATGGGTACCTAATCATAATTCGCGGAAAGTTGGCAGATGTTTTGTGACCATGAGTCACGAGTCATCAAGGAAACAGACTCCTGTGACCTCATTAAACGGCTATTTTGAATGGCGACGTCAAAAGTGTCGTAACTACTTTCGTATGGTAGACATATTTCGGCTGGAGTTATCTACCTCCGAGGCTCCGACTACCCACGTGATTTTATTTTTAAATATCTATAAAAAAATTCTTTTTAACCCATATTAACCACGGTATAATATGACAGCGATTTAAAAAAAAACAACATTACGCAACAATCCGATTGCATATGAATTTCGCGGTTAAAAACTAATAAAAACAATAGAATATAATTTAGGGCGCTCGCTCACTAACCGGTCGTCGGTGACGTCATCCGGCGGCGGCAAATAGATCCCGGCTCCCTGGTGTACCCAAACGCCGCCGTCCTCCGACCTCGCGCAGAAAAACAATATAGCCCCATTCACGTTTGGAATTTGAAATTTCACGTCCAAATTTTTCTCTTGCAACACAAACGGCGGCACGCATACGCCGCCTCTCCGCTCCTCCTTGTAGGTTAACGACCACTCAACCACATTGATAGCGTTCACATTCAACTTATAATCACATTCGCTACACGACTTGCTAACATTCACGGATAATATCCATGGCGGTGACACGGCGCACTCACATATTATTAAAAAGAGAAGGAGGAATAATCCGCTAGTCCGTAAACAAGTCGCCATGTCTCACTCCGCTGCACTGGCCGGGTCGAATGAATGTTGTACGCGCGAACGAGCCGGCTCGACTGCAGGCGCTGAACGAATAGGGGCGCGCTGAATGAACTCCCGCCTTTTTATACTCAAATCGATCGACGTAGCTACGTTCGAAGTTTGAGATAAGCGCACGAGTGCATGATAATACTATCTATAGCCCGGCCGATTTGAAAAGTCACTAAGCTAAGCTTTAAATCCGACCTCTTTTCATTAAAACGGTGTAGATTATTATTTGGTTGTTTGTTTGATTTTTGGCTGTTTGTTATCTGTTTGTTACTTATATCATTGTATTTGTCAATGTTGATATGTGATTATGGGCGGTACCTATAATCTTCTTAGGCCATTTAAGCGGCATTATATTCTTTGATTCAGTTCTTGCATTAAGTATATCATATCAATATTTTCTGAGATTATATGCCGAATAACACAATATAGGTAACTATAGCAGCAGTGGTAATAGCCTATAATATTGTCCCACAGCTGCTGGGCAAAGACTGCCATCGTTAAAATCAAGTCATCTCTTGGCTTGTTCACCACAACATGCTTGCCAAATGCTGGTTGGTGATGACTAACCCGGGTTATGCATCATCGATTCGAAACACACTTAACTTGACCTAGAATTGAAGCCAGGACCTCCAGTATCGGGCCACACGCTAAGAAATAGCTAGGTATATGTATATATGGATACACTGAGATATACCTAGATGCTGTAGAATACCGTCAGATAACACAAATAAAGTTAATCAAACTCAATGACGTCATTCGACGGGCTCTTGTCACCGCTGGAGTATCAGCGGTACTCGAACCCTCCGGTCTGGCACGTGATGACGGCAAAAGACAGGACGTCATGACCCTAGTACCTTGGAGGGGACGGGCTCTGGTATGGGATGCTACTTGTGTCGTACGCTTGCACCATCCCACATTCCAAGCACTTCTGTTAGCGCTGGCGCGGCTGCAAATCATGCAGAGAACCTCGAACGGCGAAAGTATGAGAATCTGACTGGGGATCTCATATTTGAGCCGTTTGGGGTAGAGACTTTAGGTCCATAGGGCCCGGGTGCTCACAAACTCTTTAAAGATATTTCTATAAGATTCAATTCAATTCAATTCATTTATTTACTTAGATAACAGAGATCCAATTATGGTTAGTAACAATGTGCACTTAATAACTATGTTAGTAGAAAGAAACCACCCGGGACCCCAGAACTAGCAGCTACTTGGGCCAGCGTTTAAGCATAGCTATTCAACGTGGCAATGATGCTAGCTTACTGGGCACTCTGCCTGGTAGGCTACTCTTGACGCAAACTCAATCTCAATACAATTCCAATGGGATTAATATCTATCGATATTTGGATATGTTTCGCAATTTCGGAACGCCCCATCTCGATAATAATTTGTTTACTCAATTTCCACGCAATTTAATTCCAATGTAGCGCTATTACCGCTTTTAAGAGTGCCATTTGAATTTTTTAGATTTGGGATTGGAATTGTATTGAGATTGAGTTTGCGTCGAGAGTTGCCTACCTGATGGGGACGATTTGGGGCAATTTTTTTATTTATATTTAGTAGTAGTTTTACTTTAGTTTTTTGTAAGTTTAATTTTAAGTAGTTTAATTATTATTTTGTTTTGTCTTTGTTTGTAAATAAGTATAATTATAAGTATTTTATATAGAATAGAATAGAATAGAAAAACGTTTATTGGGTACCAGTACATACAAAAAAATAAATATATAAACAATGAAATTAAACTAAAAAAAAAAACAGCAACTTTGGTAGGTAGGTACACCAAATAGGCCTCTGCTCAGTTTGAGCCGTGACAACGCGTGTTGACATTATTTACGTTATATTAATAAATATATTAATATATATTTCTTTTCATTACGTTTTTTTAGCCTATTTCGTCCTACTGCTAGGCAAAGCATCCCATAATCACTTCTCTCGACCATTGGCGTTACCCACCGTATTATTAATAAAAAATAAAAAATATGTGTCAAAAAGGTTTGTGTTATGCAGAGCGCTAACAGGGTGCCTTGTGCAAATTTCATTCGCCGTTCGATCACGTTAACGAAAACGAAAATTTGTATGACAAAATGTTAACTCTTCTCGTATGCCGCCAGGAGTCGCTGCTTCAATGCCTTACTAATTTTCGTTTTCGTAAACGCAATCGAATGAATACGGTTAGTAAACAAAACTCACACTAGGCACCCTGATGCCGAATGCCGAATTTGATTTGCCGAAATCGAATGACTGAATGAACGAATTTCGATTTCGCCACTCGGGGAAAATGTAACATCCTTTACTTCAACTTTTTGGAAATGTAATAAAAATATTTATTATTTAAAAGTTTGAATATGTAGCTTTGTAACTATAGGCAATAGTCTATGTACACTCGGCGGCAGATGAACCTACCCAAATCTGTCAAATTTCTCCAATGAATATTGATCCTTATAATCAACTAATAAAGTTCAAAATTGATTGTAGAAATTTGACAGTTTTGAATAGGTTAATCTGCCGCCGTGTGTACCTACTGAGTTTGTTTTGGATTAAGGGTGTTGTCAACAAATAAATACAATAATTTATTTCAAAACATTAAAAATAAAAATAATATTTTTTTTTTTTTATCTTACGGGTAAGCACAGTGCCTTCAACACACCTGATGTTAAGTGATGATAAGGCCATTGATGGAAGCGCACTTCACCCGGGATCCTCAACTACTCAGGCACTGGCTATCTTATCTCTAGCTGCCGGAACACAACAATGCTACAAACATTGATGTTGGCGACATATTTACACAAGATGTTAGTAGCTGGCCAGGCGGGCAAACAAGCCCTACCACCAACCAAACCGAGTACATAAACATGTACCCCCCGCTGGATATCGAACCCGGGACCTCTGGGTCTAAACCGGTGGTCTTAGCCACTAGACTACAGAGGCGATTAAAAAAGTTTCGTAAAAACTTTTTAAAATATAAACTGTATTAATGATTGTCTTTAAATCTCATAATACCTATATCAATTCTTAATTAAACTAGATTTTGCCATTAAAATCCTGATATTTATAAAATACAGTGAAAAAATTAAACGCCCACCCGACCCAGCCAGGAATCGAACCTGGGTCTTCCGCAATCCGGGCGGCTGCACTGACCGCTATGCTACCGGGAAGGCTGACGTTGACGCTGAATTTTGTCACTGCTTTTTAATTTTTGAGTGCTTATTGCGGCACAGTGCCATCTATCCAAAGGTTATTGCAACCGATGGCCGAAGCAATTAGCGCTTAAAAATAAAAAGTCTGTTCAAACATAAACCATATTTGATTATGATTTAAAATAACAATATATATTTAACATACAATTTTACGCAAAGTTTGTTGCCAACAAATCACAATTTTAAAAAAGATAAAGTGTTGAAAAATTTCCACGAGTGCGATTCGGACCCACACCCCATGACATGCCGGGTCAGATGCACTACCAAGTATGCTATCATGGCTCAATCCAACTCGTGACCAGCTATATTAGGGTAGTAGCACCAATCCTCGACACTTTAAACCCAGTGTTCGACATTGTTTTCCTCGCCAAAAATAACATGGATTTTCATTGTTTACGGGACGACAACTAGGTAGAGGTGGTGTGTATTCAGTTGTTGGTAAATACTAAAATCAGTTCAGGAGCTCGATGGCGCAGTGGTTAACGCGCCTGGTCTGTGTGTGCTGAGGTTAAGCAACTTTCGCAAAGGCCGGTCATCGGATGGGTGACCAAAAATGTATCATCTCAAACTCCTCCGTGCTTCGGAAGGCACATTAAGCCGTTGGTCCCGGCTGCATTAGCAGTCGTTAACAACCACCAATCCGCACTGGGCCCGCGTGGTGGTTTATGGCCCGTTCTCCCTATCCATCCATAGGGAAGGCTCGTGCCCCAGCAGTGGAGACATAAATGAGCTGATGATTATGACTAAAATCAGTTGCTGAACCCTATTTTTAATGATTAAAGGAACAGAATGTCGGTTACTGGTTCCTGTTCAACACTGGTGCCCAGTAACCTACCATGTTTTGGATGAATTACATTTTATTTCATTTTAAAACCGATGGTGGTTACCACTAGAATAGAAACGCGGTAGGCAGCCGAGATGAGATCATTCATTATAACCCTACAATTTTGATTCACACATCAATACAAGGTAAATTGTTTGAGTTAAAACTTTAGAACTGACAAAAATATCTTTTGACTCATTGAATACAAATAGGTTATTTTTTTAATGTTAAAAGGAGGCAGACGAGCAGGCGGGCTACCTGATCGAAAGTTAGAATAGATGTTTGATTAGTGTCGCAAGGTCCGCAATGTTTGAAAAAAAATCCAGCTTAGCAGTTATCAAATTAAATCCATTAGCTACGCTAGTGTGCCTTACCCTTCGCCTTAAGGGGGTGCAGCGCGGACGCAAAACTGCGAGTTTCAAGTTTGTTTATGATAGCGAGCGAGCGGCGCGTGGCAGTGGTGTGACAACGGCGCACGACAAGAAACGCACACTAACATCTGTACAAAGCAGGCTGGTGATTTAATTAGAGCAATGTTTACTTTCGTAAAATCATAGGCGTTTGGGTAAAAAATAATAAAAGTCTTAATATTTTCATATTCATATTTTTAAATTGAAAAATTGAACAACAGTGGCCTGTGGAATATCAATACAAACATTTTGATGTCGGATCATTGTTTCATTTGTGCTATATTTACAAAGTTTCTGAAGAAATAAGTTTTTAGATATCAATACTTTTACGTATTGTTTATGCAGTTTCTGGGTATTTGTTTCAAATTCCAAGACAACCATGGCCTTGTGAAAGGATCAAGCTAACCTACACTAGTCCTTTTAATGTATATGACCTATTCAGCACCAGTGACTTAAAAACACGTAAATTTTTGATATTCCGCGCGGCACCCCCTTAACGTAAACGAGTTTGTATGGCAAAATGTTAACTCTTCTAGCTTCTAGTATGTCGCCAGGAGGCGCTGCTTCAATGCCATACTAATTTTAGTTTTCGTAATCGTAATCGAATGAATACGAATAGTAAACTAGGCATAGACTTGATATCGTAGATAAAATACTCAGAGATACCTACTGATAATATAATAAAGTGTTATTATTTTTTTAATATTCAATAGTGTCTAAGGAAAAATCAGATTAGCGGAACTAAATTATTTCCAACACTTTTTTGAATTGACGATACTTACCGCCTCTATGATCTAGTGGTCTTGACCACCGGCCTCAGACCCAGGGGTCCCGGGTTCGCTTCCCAGCAGGGGTACATGTTGGTGTACTCGGTTTGGTTGGTGGTAGGGTTTGTTAGCTAGCTAGCTACCATCGCATAAAACTGCTGCTAGAATAAAATTCTTCGAACGGTATTTTTTTTTAGTGAAATAGGTTTCGTTAAAAAAAAAAACCACCTTCCATAAACAACCTAGCCTAGCACTAGTGCAAGTTTTATTCATTCACTCTTCGCTATTATATTCATTCACTTTATTGTTTTACATTTTACTGTCTCAATTAAATTATTTATTATTAATAAGAATTTTTCGTATAAATAATTAGATTTCCTACTTTTTTTTTTTCAAACGACATGAATGACCGGAACATGAAGGCAAACGAGCAGGCGGGTCACCTGATGGAAAGTAATCACCGCCGCCCATGGACGGGTGTCAAAGGAATCGCAAAAACCAAAGGAATCGCAGATGCGTTGCCGGCCTTGAGGAAAAAGTTGGATCTTGAGGAGCGAGTAGGAATTGGGAGGGGGGAGGGGTGAGAGATGGGCCTCCGGTACTTTCAATCACCGGATGAAACACAAAAGCATCGAGTGCCATTGTTTAACGCCGATATTCTGTGAGAGGGTGGTATTACGCCGGTCAAGGTCAAGATCTAGATCGGATACATTTTTGATCAAACCGGACAAGTGCGAGTCAGACTCATCCACCGAGGGTTCCGTACAAATTTATGGGTACATATTATATAAGGTCACTTTTTATCAACTGCAAATATTTTGACAAAACATCTAATTATATCAGAGAAATAAGGAACTAGTATTTAAAAAAAATTCAGGCTAGTTTTTTTTTACTTTGCCTGACACAAAAATTGTAATATTTTTAAGAGCGGCCTCTCTGTTGGCTCTTTTGAATTAAACTAGGGCACGTGTAAGCGGTGAAGGCATTGCGGCCTCTCTGTTTCGACTCCTTTGAATTGAAACTACCGAAAGTGCTTTATTTTTCTATTTAATCGAAATGTCTTTTGGCATTTTTCTTGAAAACTAGCGTATAAAAATTTATTTTTTTCATAAAAATAGTTTATATATGTTGTTGAATTTATCCTCCAAATATTTGCAGTTGATAAAAAGTGATCTTATATAGTTCAGGAGTCGAGTCTCGAACTTTTCCCGAAATTCAGTTTCCAACTTTAACATCATAAAAAAAATTAAAAAAAATTTAAGCTTGTGCAAATGAAGTCCTTTCATACGATACCCCACATGACACGGTTAACTTACTTCAAAAGTTGGACCCCCGTTCCTTGCATAAAGACCCTGTTTTTTGTGATTTAATTAAACATGTATACTTTTCCGATTTTTCCCTGTACTTGTAGTATAAGACGATATTACTTGCCTACACTATTAATGGCTACTTAAGACCATCTAGGTTTTTTTCTGTCATTATAGTGTGTGGGACACACTATAATGACAGGTCAGCGAGTCAAATATTTATTATATTTGACTCGCTGACCCGACAGACGTTGTCCTGTCAAAATTATAATAAATATACAAATGTTGAAAAAAATTCCACGAGCAGGATTTGAACCTGCACCCTTCTGACATTCCGGGTCAGGTGCTCTTCCAATTGAGCTATCATGGTTCTAACCAGCCCGCCGAAATTATTCAACACTTTTTGCTTTGAAAGCCAAAGGCGCCCATGCAATGTCAACAACTACCGTCACTCAATCACGTTAAAAATGATTTGATTATTTATAATAAATATGTGATAATTTTTCGAATTTGCGATATATTCCCGATTTTAAACGGAACGCTATTTATTAAAAGTAATCCAAAGTTGTTATACAACCGGTACGAAAATAATGACAGTAGCACGTCTGTTAGGTCCGCTACAAAACGCCATCTATTAAGAGTAATCCAAAGTGGTGATTCCCATACAAAATTACCAATTTTTAATATTTCGATTTCTGTCTTTTTTTTTTTTAGTTTTCCCATATTTTTTTTTAAACTATCCTAGTAATAGAGTGAACAAAACAAAAAAAATATATGTTACACCCAGCGCCATCTGGACGGTTGTAACAACATCAACCTAGATGGCTTGCTTACGAAATCAAAGATGGCGCTGACGTCTTAATATAGTGTCTTTGTGAAGTAGCATAAATACCAAAACATTGTATGAAGAGAGGACACTTCTCGCTGGCTTCCGACAAGTAAACATCTTTAAATTGCTACCTAGCTTTCATTTGGGCACCCTCCATTTTACAATATATTTAAATCAGTCAAGCCGTTTTTGAGTTTTAGCGAGACTAGCAAACATCAATTGATTTTTATTTATATAGATAGAGAGATATATCGATACCCTAAACCGCCTATCTGTTATAAATAACACACGTGTTAAGTTTTATCGTGGTTTTATCAATGAACGATGACAGATTTAGATTCAAAAACAAGATATAAATAATGCGATAGCTTTGATTCACTATTATTGGAAGTTTGTTTTACGTAATTCACGTGTTAATTTTTAGTTAGCATCGAATACTATATGTACTTTTATGAAAACAAATACACAGGGTATTCTTTTGAAGTGTCAATAATTTCTTACTCTATGATTTCAATTAGGAGTCTGCTCTAGTTTATTTGTTCAAGTAATTAAAAAAAAAAAAAATAAAGATTGTTATTTTTTACTTAGAAACCTATTCTGCAGATTTTTAGGGGACATGCGATTTCTTTTGTTAGACTGTATTTATTCATGAATTTTTATCTTGTGCTTTTCAATGCAACTAAAATAACTATTTACAAATGATCTTATTCATAGAAGACAAATGCGTTTTTTCACCTCTAAACTTGCGTTACTAAAAGATATCAATAAATTAATTTTATAAAAAGAAATAACAGACTACTTTATACAAAACGTCTGAATTAAAACCTCTATCTATACTAATATTATAAAGAGGAAACCTTTGTATTTTTGTATGTATGTATTTATGTATGCATGTATGTACGTATGTTTAAAACGAATAAACTCAAAAACAACTAAACCGATTTTAAAAATTCTTTCACCATTAGAATGCTACATTAGCGCTGAGTAACATAGGCTATATTAAATTAATGAAACAACTTTTATGGATCTACTCGCATTTATTTTACACATTACTTTTTAATGTTTATCCTGACGCTTCGAACCCTTTGTAGGGTCCGTGGTCACAGGGAGACTGAGGCGTTGGTCGTCTTATAATTAGTTAGTAGCTTGTATACTCTCATTTAAATTTAATCAGGTGCGTTCCGTTTTACGCACAAAGAGCTTACAGTATCTTTTGGTCTGGCAGTATGGTGTTGGTACTAGGATTTAATATTTTGTATGATGGGATCCTATGCTGGTGGTAGATTCCAACCATCTTCTCTATTGAAATAGGATGTTTTTTTATAAAAATATATATTAAATAAAATACTAAAAACGACAATTTCATTTTCCAATACAAAATTATGTGTTTGTTTTGTTGTCATGGAAACCATTGATATGGAAACTGTCAAAGCGGTACGAAGTCCGCCGGGTCAGCTAGTTGGTCATAAATATAGAAAATATCAAAATTAACCAATAAAAAGACCCACTTTTTAAACAAATACTTTAATTTATCAAGAATTCCATCGAACAAAAGTGAATTCGACATTTTCAGTTTCAATACTTGTATTAGCATTCACAATGGTCCTATCTGCAGTCTTGTCCGTACGATTATGAGTCTTAGCGTGAACTAAGAGGGTGCATTTCTGTATAAACCGCTTCCCGCATTCATCACAGGCGAATCTCCTTTCGTCTGTGTGTGTGCGCATGTGGACTATCAACGCCTTCTTTCGGGGATACCTAAAAGAAAACAAAAGAAACTTAGTTATAATAAACTTATGACTAGTGGTGGCAAACTATCGATAATCTCGGTATCGATAAACCCGCTATAGCTAAACTGGCTGCCGATACTATCGATAAACTGGCTACCACAAAATATAAAATGAGGTAGGCTTCTATTGATGAACAACTAGGGAGTGATGAATCGTTTGGCCCTTTTTCACCTTTCGACCGTCAAAGTCGCCTATAACCGTTACGATAGCGTCTAGTCACCATCATTCGTTCATTCACTGACTAACTATAAGAAACCGCCGAAATTTTATAATATAATTTTGTTTGTCGTTTTATTATTAATATATTAAAGCTGTGGAGTTTCTTGCGCCTATTTTTGTTCACAACTATAAATACACGTCCTGAATGGGTAGTAAGTAAAAAAATGTTTGGACGATTCAAAAGCACTTTTTTAAAGTTTATTTGAATAAAAAAATTGACTTTTTCTTTGACTTTGACTTCCCTTAATTCTTAGGGCACAGGTGGTAGTCTGTACTTTTTAATCTATACTAATATTATAAAGAGGAAACCGTACAGTACCGCACAGTAAAGACACTTATATAGGGATGTACAATAAACACTTCTCATTCATTCATTCATTCATTCAATCCTTAATTCATTCATTCGTTACACAAAGACAGAAGCGATAGCGTCTAAGCACCCTGTTTACTTGACGCTATGTTTACAATAAACATCATTCATTTGTTCACTGACTAACTTGGTTGACAACAAGGTTGGCCGGGTCGTTGGGGTCTGTACCTGTTATAGGGCGCGTCTTCGTACTCTTGTCCTAACGGTGTCTTTAGGCATATTGTAGTGTGCATGTGTAGTGTGTATATGTAGTGTACCTGTGTGTGTAGTCGATTTGGGAGGGACAGAAGGAGGTAACCTGCGTACTGAACTACTAGTAATGAAAACCCCTTACTTCTTGGGGCACAGGTCGCAGTGGTAGGCCTTTGAGACGTGGTCGGGGGAGGGAGGGGGGAGGAGACTGTAGCTGTTATAGCTCTCGTCTTCGTACTCTTGCACTTACGATGTCTTATACGGCGTTCAGTATCAGGAACTTAGAAGGGGGTAGACAACCTGCGTACTGAACTAGTATACATAGAAACAACTTACTTCTTGGGGCACAGGTCGCAGTGGTAGGCCTTGGGGACGTGGTAAGGGGAGGGAGGGGGAGAGGAGACTGTAGCTGCTATAGCCCTCGTCTTCGTACTCTTGCACTTACGATGTCTTATGCGGCGTTCAGTATCAGGAACTTAGGAGGGGGTAGATAACCTGCGTACTGAACTAGTATACATAGAAACCACTTACTTCTTGGGGCACATGTCGCAATGGTAGGCCTTGGAGACGTGGTAGGGGGAGGGAGGGGGGAGGAGACTGTAGCTGCTATAGCCCTCGTCTTTGTACTCTTGCACTTACGACGTCTTATGCGGCGTTCAGTATCAGGAACTTAGGAGGGGGTAGATAACCTGCGTACTGAACTAGTATACATAGAAACCACTTACTTCTTGGGGCACAGGTCGCAGTGGTAAGCCTTGGAGACGTGGTCGGGGGATGGAGGGGGGAGGAGACTAGCTGCTATAGCTCTCGTCTTCGTACTCTTGCACTTACGATGCGGCGTTCAGTATCAGGAACTTAGGAGGGGGTAGACAACCTGCGTACTGAACTAGTATAAATAGAAACCACTTACTTCTTGGGGCACAGGTCGCAGTGGTAGGCGCGCCGGCCCGTGTGTGCGGCCTCGTGCGCCGCCAGCTCCGGCCGCTGCTGGAACGCTGCGCCGCACGTGGGGCATATGTAACGCTTCGATTTGTGATGTTTATTGCGCATGTGGGCGCTTAAGTTACCTGGGAGAGGCACAAATTTAAATATAAATATTTATAAAAATGAGGAGCTCGATAACGCAGTGCTTCACGCGCCCGGTATGCGAGTGCTGAGGTTAAGCAACTTTCGCAAAGGCCGGTCATCGGATTTATCATCTCGAGATCCTCCCTGCTTCGGAAGGCACGTAAAGCCGTTGGTCCCGGCTGCATTAGCAGTCGTTAACAACCGCCAATCTGCACTGGGCCCGCGTGGTGGTTTACGGCCCGTTCTCCCTATCCATCCATAGGGAAGGCTCGTGCCCCAGCAGTGGGGACATAAAATGAGCTGATGATGATGATGATGATTGCGCATGTGGGCGCTTAAGTTATCTGGCAGAGGCACACATTTAAATATAATAATGATAAGTGTTTTTTTTTAATTGGGACAGTATAGGAAGTCGAAACCTTAAGAGATACAAAGAGACTGTCTTAGGTATCTTAACCATTAAGGGTTTTACAAATAAACAGGGAATAAGGTCGGAATAGTTATTCCGTGTTTTGTCTTTTTTACTCTAATTTGAAATGACGTTTACATGACAGGAACAAAACACGAAACAACTATTCCGACGAAGCAAAAACTTTGTACCCGTTTTTACGAAACTTGCGCGAGACGGTGGAGTATGAAATTTCGCACACTTATAGTTTATATAGAGAAAGTTATCCAAATGTTAATATTTTTTTTAAATTATGCATAAAAAATACACTAAATCAACAAAAACAACACTACAATTAATTCATTCTTAATTCACTCACTCATTCACTCAAACATTAATTCACTCACTCAATCACTTATTCACTAATGCACTCACTCATTCACACATTCGTTCACTGACCGGCTATGAGGAACCGCCTGTCGCAGAGGCGGCACGCGTACCCGCCGCGCCGGTGATGGGTGGCCGCGAGGTGCAACGCGCGCCGCGTAAATGTACCGAAGCGCGCTGGACAGTATGGACACGCGTACAGGGCTACGGTGCTGTGTTTGCGCTGTCTGAGAAAGAAAACAGCAATTATAACTAAACATACATACATGTTAATGTTAAAGTCCCAAAAAAGCTCATTCTTTTATTTTATTTTCATAGATAGCTCGGCAAATGACTCCATCCCACCTGATGTTATGTGGAATGGAGTCCAGGTGGATTACTCTTGAAACACAATTGCAATAATCAATTTCCAATCCCAAATCTAAAAAATTCAAATGGTACTCTTAAAAGCGATAACAGCGCTACATTGGAATTAAATTGCGTGGAAATTGAGTAAACAAATTATTATCGAGATGGGGCGTTCCGAAATTGCGAAACTTATCCCAATATCGACACATATTAATCGCATTGGAATTGTATTGAGATTGAGTTTGCGTCAAGAGTAGCCTACCTGACGCGAAGATAACTGGTGCATCGTGAAAACAAACGTAGCATCACTCTGCCGGCCCACAAGGTCACGCCTCTTTTGAAGAACCCCATATTATTATGGAGGGAAAATGGAGGTGCGACAAAGAAACGAGTCACCAAATTTCTTTGTGCGCGATGGGATATTTGAGGCAGTGAAGCAGTGACTCCGAAGAGCAGCACGTGTACTCCTATGAAGGAAGGGAGAAGGTGGGATGAGGTCAAAGAGCTCTTCAGAGCACTCGCCATGGTACAAGCGGTAAAACACGCTGAGTGACGCAACATCTCTACGCAATTGCAGAGATTCGAGTCTCTTTTCTTCTTTTCCCTTTACGATTGTTGACTTCAGAATCAATAATACTCGAGAAGTTTCGAGAATTGGAGTCAGCTCCAATTCCCGAAACTTCTTGAGCAAATCATCACTATCAACTTTAGAATGCATGCTGATAATAAAAAATAAAAAATAATTTCCAATAATAATTAAATAAAATCCGGTGATGACTGTACTATTGTAACACACCCGCCTCTGTGGTCTAGTGGTTAATACCGCCGGTTTAGACCCAGACATCCCGGGTTTTTTAATTTTTTTATTGTGGCACGCCAGCATGGCCTCACCCTGCCTGATGAAAAGCAGCCAGTGAAGCCCAAGAAGTGAAAGCGTTCACATCACAGCGCTAATTTTTGCTGTTTTTTTTTAGCCCTCTAATTTGATACCCATAATGTAGTATAGGAAAAAAAAAATTTAAACAATGGCGTCGCACAGCCTCCATGTTTGTTTTTTTTAACGTCACCTATCTAAGAACACTTGGGCAGCTAAGACGAATCTAACGATACCTCAATTATGTAAACTTATATTTTATAAATCAGTTCAGCGGTTCTGGAGATATGAGGTAAGTAATAAAGAATATTACATACAAGATAGGCGCGAAAAACATAAAAAAAGAATAACTTTGACACTTCCTAAATGTGATAACCACACAAAGCCACTAGAAAAAAAAAACAAACACGTACTTACCTATGAGAGTTGAGCGTGTTGTAATTGGTGAACTCCGCTTCGCACCACTGGCATTTGAATAGTCCCGCCCTGTGCGACGGCATGTGCCGCTTCAGTCTCTTCTCCGTCAAGAAACCTACAAGTTAATAATAATGTTATGAAAACACAAATGTTGAAAAAATTTCCACGAGCAAGATTTGAACCTGCACCCTTCTGACATACTGGGTCAGGTGCTCTTCCAATTGAGCCATCGTGGTTCTAACCAGCCTGCCGTAATTATTCAACACTTTTTACTTTGAAAGCCAAAGGCGCCCGTTCAATGTCAACAATTACCGTCACTATCAACATTTTTTCAACATTTGCGTTTTTGTAATTTGTTCGCAACAAAATTTGCGTTAAAATTTATTTAACCATTTTAATAATGTTATGTTTAGACTATATACTGTCCCACTGTTGGGCAAAGGACTCCATCATTGAAAGCAAGTCATCATTACAATTGATGGTTACTGGGAATTGAACTCAGGACTATATTGTGATGGGTAACCCAGGTTTGAGTCGATTGATGCAATATGTCAACAATCTAAAATATTTTAACATTCAAAACATAAGAAATTCGACTATTTCGTAATAAATAAGGTTAATAGCATTATTTTTTTAACATTACACATACGCACACACACCCCCACACGCACACACACCCTCACACACACACACACACACCCACACACGCACACACACACACACACACACACACACACACACACATCACTGGTTCCTCTGAAAATCAGCGTTGTAGTTTCTTCGTAGCAGGAGTCCATTTCGTCGTAGCATTTTAATTTTAACTTTATATTTTTGTTTTATTGTTAGAACCAAAGCCTGCTACACCGAATAAATCTTTTAAATTTGAATTTGAATTTGGTGTTCAAATAATTTTTAACGCAAATTTTGTTGCGAACAAATTACAAAAACACAAAAGTTGAAAATTTTTTTTCAACATTTGTGTTTTTGAATTTGGTGGTTTATGGCCCGTTTTCGCTATCCATCCGTAGAGAAGGCTCGTACCTCAGCAGTGGGGACATAAAATGAGCTGATGATGTAATAAATAATTGTAAGTTGTTGTAAATTTTATATTTCGGGGATCCTTCTCCATATCGTCAGAGGAAAGGAAAAATAGATTAAGATGATTAATTTAATTAAATGCTTTTTTGGTGTTTTATCAGTTTTTGCTTTTCACCAATGATATATAGTTTATAAAATTCAGTGAAAAAATAAAATGCCTACCTGACCCAACCAGGAATCGAACCTGGGTCTTCAATTCGGGCGGCTGCACTGACCATTATGCTACTGACGTCAGCACTGAATTTTTACACTGCTTTTTAATTTTTTTATTGCTTTTAGCGACACAGTGCCATCTTTCTAACGGTTATTGCAACTTAATGGCTATGCAGATTCTTCTTTACAGATGAAATACCACAAATTTGATAACACAACTGCCTTCCTGAATTTCTTATAATAATAATAGTAACATATCAAAAAGAACAGTGTTCTCTTCATGTATTAATACAAAAATTATGAAAGCTATCCTTAAGGGGGTGCAGCGCGGACGCAAAATTGCGAGTTTCAAGTTTGTTTATGATAGCGAGCGAGCGGCGCGTGGCAGTGGGGTGACAACGGCGCACGACAAGAATACGCACGCACACTAATATCTGTACAGAGTAGGCTGCTGATTTAATTAGAGCAATGTTTACTTTTGTAAAATCATAGGCGTTTGGGTAAAAAATAATGAAGTCTTAATATTTTCAAATTCATATTTTTTAATTGAAAAATAAGACAACAGTGGTCTCAATATCAATACAAACATTTTGATGTCAGACCATTGTCTCATTTGTGCTATATTTACAAAGTTTCTGAAGAAATAAATTTTTAGATATCATTACTTTTACGTATTGTTTATGCAGTTTCCGGGTATTTGTTTCAAATTCCAAGACAACCATGGCCTTGTGAAAGGATCAAGCTAACCTACACTAGTCCTTTTAATGTATATGACCTATTCAGCGCCTAGCACCAGTAACTTAAAAACACGTAAATTTTCGAAATTCCGCGCGGCACCCCCTTAAAAAATATATTAGATACCTACCTTTACCGCAAGATTCACAAATATGATTTGGATAATGCTGGTTCATATGTGCATGGTACATATACAAATTCGGTAAAACCGTTGCACAAACGTTGCATTTCAAATCGTCCGTCACTTCATACTGCGTCACATGTTCTTTAACAATCGCCTTTACTGAACCATCATTGACAATATTCTTGGATCCGGAGACATTTTGCCGACTGCTACATTCTTCGTCAGAGAAGGAAACATGTTTTATAATCTGTATCTCATTATTTGGTGCCGAATTATCTCTGTCTCCCTCTAAATCCTTTATTTGGGATATTGTTAATCTATCTTTGACATCTTGGTTACGATCTTGCTCTAGTTTTATTGTCTTTGATTTCGGAATGTTATCTGAAAAGATTTAAAAGAAAATTATATAAGTTTATTTATTTAACCACTCTTGTATTCTAGTAGTTCAGACCAGTGGTCTCAGACTCAGAGGGCCCGGGTACATGTTTGTGTACTCGGTTCGGTTGGTAGTAGGACTTGTTTATCCACCTGGCTAGGTAGTTGCTAGCTACCATTATCTTTTTAAAATTGTCGCCATAACATCAATGTTTGAAGCACTGTTGTGTTCCGGCAGCTAGAGATAAGATAGCCAGTGCCTCAGTAGTCGAGGATTCCAGGTGAAGTGCGCTTCCACTTCTGCCTTATCTACACTTAACATCAAGTGAGATGACGGCCAAGTGCTTACATGTAAGATTAGAAAAAAAATGCTATTAACAATCACTGCTTCTAACACTATTTTTTAATAATAACAGTTCTGGTAACTCATCTAGAAAAGTGTAACGTATGCTTTCACAGTAAATAAATCCATTTTGAACTGCCCCCTTACTATGAGCTCTTATAGCAGTATTATTGCAGTTGTGGACAAGAGACGCGTGTATATTCACCGCTACACGCGTCTCGTTTTCACAACTGCAATAATACTGCTATAAGAGCTTGTGGTAACCCCTCAGTATTTACTATTTTATGGTAAGCTTTGCCTATGTTTACCTTGTGATGTGTCTCTATAAAAAACAATGTATTTGTCCTCTTTAGCCAAAGCGTTCTCATTTGTTGGTTTTTTAATGTTCAATTGATTGTTTTCACATGCTATTTCTATTACTGAAAGAGCAACAAAAAAACAGCATTATATAAAATTTCTGCACTATGTATATTAAAATGTTAAAAGTAAAAAGTAAGTGATAAACTACAAAGATAAATGATGAAACAAATAAATATATATTGCTGATGATGCTTCACGATCCGACCTGAACGGAGAGTAGAGCATGTGATGCCGTTTCCTCTAGAAAACCTCCGAAGGTGGTTCGTATCACACTGCTTGAGGAACCCTTTAAGTTTCTCGCCGCCCCCAATTATTATGATGCTAACACTACTAACAACTATCACATTCTACTATACTCGGAGGCTAGTGCAATTTTTATGTAATTTACCTTTCGGACTTGTAATATAAAAGTTATAGCTGTACCACTGCTGGGCAAATGTTTCCATCATTAAAATCAAGTGATTGCTACAGTTGATGGGTAGTGACTTAATTACCATGCTTGCCAAATGCTGGTTATACTTACATCCGTTGCTCTGTAAAACATTGATTATTTCACACACTTGCGTTTTGAACTTATTTATGTCCGTCAGTATTTGAGCACAGTCCTTACATATGTGACTGTCATATTCATAGTCTTCAAATGATATCTGGAAACGGAAAGGTTAACTGAACATATTTATCAGCTTAAAACGCTCCACTTAAATTTTTAAACAGGTCTGGGTTTAGAAAAGGGGGCCCCAAAAAATAACACAAACTTTTTTTCACGAAATGATGACAATATGGCTTTTAAAAAAAGATAGGTAGTCAAATTTTTTTTATTTTTTAGAAAAATTCGTGCACACGTGTGGCTCCGGCTCACTGTAGGTCACAAGGCTAACCTGACCTAACCTAGTTGTCCCCGGTCACCACTACATAGTTGCAAAAATTTTTTCTCCATAGCTCCATACAAAATCATCCAAAAATTAAATTTTACAAGTTTTAGCTCTATACAAAACATGATCATAAATCTGCTATGTCTCAGACCCCATTTGCTACACCCTAAATATCATGGTCACTTGCATACACACACAGTTACTTACGGGATTATTACCATGGATGCTCAAAATAATATAAATATAATCACCATGTTTATTATTATGTAGTATCCGATCCGATACCTTTGTCCTATGCCAAATACAGGATAATCAAAAATAATAAAAATAGTAAGAATTCCGTTAGTAATTCCTTTAAATTTGGGTAAGTTTAATAGTTTAATAAATTAAACCGCCTCTGTGGTTAGTGGTTTAGACCCAGAGGTCCCGGGTTTGATTCCTAGCGGGAGGTACATCTTTGTGTACTCGGTTTGATGGGTGGTAGGACTTGTTTGTCCGCCTGGCTAGCTACCACCATCTTATCTAAATATGTCGCCATAACATCAATGTCTGTAGCATTGTTGTGTTCCGGCAGCTAGAGATAAGATAGCCAGTGCCTCATTAGTGGCCTACAAGATTTTTTCAAAACCTATGGCAGACACCAGTCTCTCACAAGGGATACTTATGGGTTTCATCTACTTGATATGTGTCATAAATATAAAAAAAAACATGTTGCACTTCAAAGAATGTAGGTCTATATTTTTGAAGTGCAAAGTGTACACATAAGAAACTAAGAACTATCTTAACAATAATACATAAGCACTACCTGTGATGTGAATGTTTGTTTTAATTATTAAATAGACGTTTAAAACATAGTTTACCGTTATAGAAAATAAAGTTTTCAATAGTTCAGCATAATTTGTATTTGGATCGTTGCTATATAAACAGGAGAGATCGTTAGTTGACAGGCAGCAAAAACAAAAATATGTATCTATGGACATATTGGTTCTATTCTATTTAAATAATATTAATATTAATATTAACAATTCACTTCACACATAAACAAATAAAAATGTAATTTATTGTTTTAAAGGTTATGTTTACGAGTTTATTTATGTCACTGTCACGTCACAGTTCACAGAGTACATAATAATGAAATGAGTAAGAGGTATTTAAGTAGCAATGATTATACCCGTTTTGTAAAGCTGTGATTCAGTCACTGGGTATTGTTAGCTTTACCAAAAAAACACGAGTTTCATTCAGTCCGAGACCGAGACTCGGTGAAAACTTTGCAATACTAGAATAGGTACCTTGTTATTGTAGTGATTTATTTCGTCAAGTTACGGTGAATTATTTGCTACGTTGTTACAACAGTAAAATTAAGTTATTTATTATTTTACTTGATAGTAAGTAGTTTATGATATGAAAGGAACTCTTTATCCGGAACACACAAATGCTATTTACATCTGACGGTACACAATGAAGTCAACATTGTTATTATAGCGACCTTAGAACATAGCTTTAGTTATTATTCTGAGATAGCGACAGTCCGAGTTAAGCGCTGTCCACACAATTCCGGGTCAGGGCCACCCGTGTTCCGAATCGTCCGTGTCAATGTTTCCGTCAGGAACGTGCCATCCGACACCAGTGTCCTCATATACGAGTATTAGGGAAATCGGTGTCGGTGTTTTGTTTCGGGGGCTTATACGAATTATGACTACTAGGCCAGGCTACTAGGCCATCGCACTAAATAATTGAATTTACATGTGTTTTCAGGCGATTGAATTTACACGTGTTTTCAGGCGATGGCCAAGTCTCAATATATTTATATAAAACATTAAAGAATGTTATGGACCACGATCGTGGTCTTAGAGACTGGACGTATTAAGACAGAAAGTCGCTTAAGTAGAGACTGAATAAATTAATAACCGACTTGGTATTACATGGATCTCACAACTTTTTACCGCAGAACAACTGAGTTGCGAGACTTGGTTTTTTTGACCAGTATTGTTTTTGATGGGATCTCATTTCTTTTTGTATTTTGTAGAGACTGTTCTACTTTTTGACGTGACAACGTCTTATAAATTGATAGACCCGGCTACATGCACGAAAAAGTTCCGCGTTACCTCGCTCGCTAATTATCGCTCGCTAATGCCGCGGCATTAGCGAGCGATATGACGCGGCATTAGCGAGCGATATCTATGATATAGATATGGTTTTCGGGGGTGCCGATTTCGAATACAACATTTATTTCGAGATCCAAGATGGCGGACGCAACTTTTTTATGTAAAATCAAATCATTTCCATGGTTTTCGGGGGTGCCGATTTCGAATACAACATTTATTTCGAGATCCAAGATGGCGGACGCAACTTTTTTATGTAAAATCAAAAAGGGTATCATTTCCATGGTTTTCGGGGGTGCCGATTTCGAATACAACATATATTTTGTTGTATTTTTATTTTTTTAATTTAAAATGATTTTCTAAATGAAGAATTTTATGAAAAATTTTTTTAAATTGTTTCGTTGTCACGTTCAACTATCGTCAGTAAACCGACTTTACAGACAACCAATTTTTTTTTATGTAAAATCAATATGGGTATCATTTCCATGGTTTTGGGGGGTGCCGATTTCGAATACAACATTTATTTCGAGATCTAAGATGGCGGACGCAAGTTTTTTATGTAAAATCAATATGGGTATCATTTCCATGGTTTTCGGGGGTGCCGATTTCAAATACAACATTTATTTCGAGATCCAAGATGGCGGACGCAACTTTTTTATGTAAAATCAATATGGGTATCATTTCCTTGGTTTTCGGGGGTGCCGATTTCGAATACAACATTTATTTCGAGATCCAAGATGGCGGACGCAACTTTTTTATGTAAAATCAATATGGGTATCATTTCCATGGTTTTCGGGGGTGCCGATTTCGAATACAACATTTATTTCGAGATCCAAGATGGCGGACGCAACTTTTTTATGTAAAATCAAAAAGGGTATCATTTCCATGGTTTTCGGGGGTGCCGATTTCGAATACAACATATATTTTGTTGTATTTTTATTTTTTAAATTTAAAATGATTTTCTAAATGAAGAATTTTATGAAAAATTTTTTTAAATTGTTTCGTTGTCACGTTCAACTATCGTCAGTAAACCGACTTTACAGACAACCAATTTTTTTTTATGTAAAATCAATATGGGTATCATTTCCATGGTTTTGGGGGGTGCCGATTTCGAATACAACATTTATTTCGAGATCTAAGATGGCGGACGCAAGTTTTTTATGTAAAATCAATATGGGTATCATTTCCATGGTTTTCGGGGGTGCCGATTTCAAATACAACATTTATTTCGAGATCCAAGATGGCGGACGCAACTTTTTTATGTAAAATCAATATGGGTATCATTTCCTTGGTTTTCGGGGGTGCCGATTTCGAATACAACATTTATTTCGAGATCCAAGATGGCGGACGCAACTTTTTTATGTAAAATCAATATGGGTATCATTTCCATGGTTTTCGGGGGTGCCGATTTCGAATACAACATTTATTTCGAGATCCAAGATGGCGGACGCAACTTTTTTATGTAAAATCAATATGGGTATCATTTCCATGGTTTTCGGGGGTGCCGATTTCGAATACAACATTTATTTCGAGATCTAAGATGGCGGACGCAACTTTTTTATGTAAAATCAATATGGGTATCATTCCCATGGTTTTCGGGGGTGCCGATTTCGAATACAACATTTATATCGAGATCCAAGATGGCGGACGTAACTTTTTTATGTAAAATCAATATGGGAATCATTTCCATGGTTTTCGGGGATGCCGATTTCGAATACAACATCTATTTCGAGATCCAAGATGGCGGACGTGACTTTTTTGACGTTAACACCTCCCGACACCTTCTTAAGACGTTGTCACGTTCAACTATCGTCAGTAAACCGACTTTACAGACAACCAATTTTTTTCCTTTCGATTTGGCAGGGGCACTACCATGCGCCTATATTTATATGGGACTAGCTTAAACCCGCGGCTTCGCACGCAATAATAATAATTGCCGTAAAATAAATAAAATAAAATATCGTTACGAATAAAGCCAATATTGAAAAATTTAACTGAACCTATTATTCCATTATATTATACATGAATCAGTGGATTCATTAACTGCACATGTAACTTTGTAATCCTATACATTTATATGGGATTACAAAGCTATTTATGCAGTTGGTGTATCTAGAAAACTGGACCGAAATTGCAAAATATTTTAGTTTTTCCTTGATTTATACACTAAACACTTATTGTATTCTAAATTTGAAGCTTCTATGTCTGCTAAAAGTGCCTTAGAGTTTTGATGATCGGTGAGTCAGTGAGTGACAAAATTAAGAAATTTGACCCGTTATAATTCTTAAAATACTGGTTCAAATTGAATGAAATTTGAAATATACGTGTCTTTACAATGCCTGCATGGTTACTGAAAATTTCAGTCTTCTAGTTTTATCCACAACGAAGTTACAGGGGGTCGAAAATGGTCTGAATTGCTTCGAGAAAAGGATGGTACGGCCGTGACGCTTTTTTGCTCGACTTGGTGGGGGCACGGCCGTGCCCCCAGATGTACTGCTGGGAATCGACCCTGGGATACTTGGGTCTTAGCCGCAAACTAATCCTTTATATTAGGACCATATGGAGATTGTCTGAGTGGTAGAGCCACGCTGCGTTGCAGCACGAAATGAGCCGGCTCGCCCGGCGTAATACCACCCTCTCACAGAATATCGGCGTGAAACAATGACACTCGTTGCTGTTGTGTTTCGTCCGGTGAGTGAAAGAATCGGAGACCCATCTCTCACCCCTCCCCCCTCCCAATTCCTGCTCCTTCCTCAAGCTCGGCAACGCATCTGCGATTACTTTGGTTTTGCGGGTGTCCATGGGCGGCGGTGATTACTTTCCATTAGGTGACCAGCCTGCTCGTTTGCCTCCTTTTAACACAAAAAACAAAAAAAAAACTACAGAAATAATAAGAGCGATAGCTCAAAAAAGGATAAGGTATTGCCACAACAAAATAATACTTGCTACAGATAAAAAAGCAACTTTTTATTTCATATTAAATTAAATTATAAAGCCTTAAGGTATGTTCGCAAGGTAGTCCTTGACGTGAGCGGGTTCGAGTCTCCGGAAGCCCGCCGCGTCGCATATGCCCACTTCGATGTTGTCTGCGTTCATTTGACCCTCGAAGCCTTCCTTGAGGGTTAAGATTGCTGTGTGGACAGCGTCATCGAGCTCCAAGTCCTCAGTATATCTGGATAACAGAAATGCCATTAAAACCTTTTTTTAAAGGCAAACTTATTTATGACAAATTATAATAATATAAATTCTTTATTTTCAGAAATATTACAATCTATTGGTGTTATCAATTTGTGTTAGTAAATGGATATAATTTAAAATTTTAAACTAAAACTAACAACTCTGAGAGGTCACGGTCATCAGCGCCATGTGCAAGTGGACAGCGCATCAGTAGCGACAAAGGTTTTCTTCAAATAGAAAACTTTTTTGAAGAAACGTTTTTCTTAATAAAATTCAGAAAGTTTTTTTTTTTTTTTAATTCGCCCTCGCCAGATGTTAAAGGGATAAGGCTGAACGTGTTTGGCACTTGGATGTTCTTGACAGGTGGATGCGATAAAAAGAAAAAAGATGCTTATAATACCATACCTCTTCTCCAAGAACGTCTTTCCGTTGTTAAAGTTCTTGCCCATAGCTGTGGCCTTCCACGCGAAGTACGCGCCTGATGGATCGCATTGGAAGAGGAACGGCCGCCCTCCCTCCCACCCGCAGATCAGGAGGGAAACGCCGAACGGACGTACGCCGCTGCGGAAGACGAAACAATAAGTTTTCATCATTATCATCATCATCAGCTCATTTTATGTCCCCACTGCTGGGGCATGAGCCTTCCCTATGGATGGATAGGGAGAACAGGCCATAAAGGGCCCAGTGCGGATTGGTGGTTGTTAATGACTGCTAATGCAGCCTGGACCAACCGCTTTACGTGCATTCCGAAGCACAGAGGAGCCCAAGATGATACATTTTTGGTCACCCATCCGATGACCGGCCTTTACAAAAGTTGCTTAACTAATCCATCCATCCATCGAGAAACAATTAATTAAAAATAATAATAGTAGCCATTCAAATTTTCATCACATGCTGGTCTGGGACATGAAAGAATGTATCAGCTGTCTAATTTCCAGTGCATGTCGTAAGAGCCGACCGTTTAGTTGCATAATGCATAATTCGAAAAATGCCCACCATGTCTCAAAAGGACTAATTTGCAGAATGCCTAATTCTTAAAAGGACTAATTCGCAAAAGAACTTTGAATTTTTGAGTTGACTTTGAATAAAAAGATACAAATTTTGTTTATGATCGTTGATTTCTTTTGATATTAAACCAAAATTATTTAATAATGCAAGTTTTTTTATTTTCATGCATCTAACGTTCATTAGTGTTATTATCTATGATAATCAAGTGTTAGTCCTTTTGCGAATTAGTCCTTTTGAGAATTAGTCCTTTTGAGAATAGGTCCTTTCGCGAATTAGTCCTTTTGAGACATGGTAGGCATTTTGCGAATTAGGCATTATGCAACTAAATGGAGCCGACTGAGATACATGACTTGATTTCAATGCCGGAGGCTTTTGACCAGCAGTGGGACAGTCATAGGCTATTTACTTACTTTATATATTTATTACAAACAGTTTTGCTTTAATGATAGTTAGTTAACTCATGTAGCCCAAATATGTGTTTGTGTGTTGTTGTAAATGTAACTCTAGAAGTAACATTACCTATCAGGGTACATCTATATAATACTTTTAGTAGTGTTATAGCATTCTTTTGGGCCAAGTGGCTAATATAACTTTACTATTAACTTTGCATATTTGAAAGGCTGGTGTTCCTGCACCTGCCCCCCAACCGCCTAACTCTTTCGCTTTCGATCGCTTTGAAGGCGAGACCCTCGCCTCGCCTTCTAGTATAATATTGAATAATATCGAAAGCTATAGCCTATAGTTTTCGATATTGTTTTCATGTTCCTTTCGAAATGACAAGATGACGCCTTCTCCTCGCTTCGCCTTCAAAGCAATCGAAAGCGAGAGAGTTAGGCGGTCGGCCCCCTGTAGTAATACGAATATGGCAGTGAAGTTGTAAACCCACTTAGTCCGACCGGGTGTTATAACACCTCTAAAAGTATTATATAGATGTACTCTAATGTGATACTTTTAAAGTTTTATTTACAACCTCACACAAACGCCTGCTGAAAACTTTGGATTAAACAAAAGAAGATTTTATAGGTAGATTGCTTTAAAACCCCACATAGATAAACTCACCCGGATTGTGTGTACTCTTGCATGACTGTCGCAACCCTCTGCACGAGCTGAGCAGTGGGTATCGGCTCGTGGTACATCAGGAAATACTGCTGGGCCATCTTGCGAGCCTGGGTCACTAGTAGACGGTAGTCCGGGCCCATACCGGAGTACACCATGCCTGTAAAGATAAAAAAAATCTTTAACAAATTTGCTCATAGTTTTGGAACTGATTGCAGATTGGCACAAGGGAAAAAAACAATGTACACTTGTGATTTGGAGTTATTACGATAGTCTGAGACTCATGACAAGGGACCGACTTTCTTACAGTACTTAACACTAATGAATTCCTAGCAGCATAATAATTATATAGCGATTGGGTTGGTTGGCTTAAGGGATTGTTCTAGTCTGCTAACATAATGATCAAATTATTTAAGTTCCAAAAAGAAGAGCAATTTGTTAGTGGTTAAGGATGTCAGTGAAAAGGAATTCCATCTTCAGCTTATCGAAATATTAGCCACATTTAACACATAACATATGACATAAAAAATCATTTACTCACCAATATGGCCGGTGATCATTTCAACTTTGTTAACACTGTGTTCATCATATAAAATACTTTTGTGTTTGTTTTCGGTAGCGATTACAACGCCATTTGAAGCTGGAAAATTAAAAATTATATTAATGCATAGCTTATGCAAGCTAACCATTGTTTACTCAAAGGTATGTAAAAGTTTTTTTCCAAAAACTATAAGATATCACAAGGAGTATTATGCCGACTTAAAAAATGAATCAGCAGTAAATAATTACGGTACAAAAAAAGTATAAAATAAAAATAATCAAAACTGCAAATCACTTCGAGACCGCTAAAGTAACCTCAATTTAATTTTCAATGTATTCACCTTTTATGCCGACGGAGGTGCCGCCGGCAGCCACAGCGGCTAACGCATATTCAATTTGCACTAATTTTCCTGACGGGCTGCAAATAAAGTAAAAAGAAATAAGAAGATTTCAATTCCCGACTTCGAATAGTTAGTGTCAATTTTACCGGTATATAAGAAAGAATTGGGACATTATAGGTACGAGAAATCTTTGAGAATTCATTTGTCGTGAAAAGTTTTAGTTTTATTGCACTGGATTACTAGAAAATAAATAATATTTACCTGAAAGTTGTAAGAGAAAAACTATAACGCTCTGACGCCATGATTACAAAGCAAATTGTCTGTCAAAATGTATATTGTTTTTAAATGCCCTTTTTTTTTTTTTTTTTTTCCTTTAGTTGATGGCTTCGTGCGGTTAGCACATTTAGCCAGTGTCAAAGTAATTTTTCTTACAAGTTATAAATAAATAAACAATATTTCCATCTTGTATGATGATGATGAATGATAATAGAAATGAGAAGTGAGAAATGATATACCCCCCAACCCCTCGAGTATCTTAGTAAAGATGTGGAGCTTTACTAAGTCCTCGGGCGGACTTCTTGAGAGAATTTGAAAAGTGACGTTGCACTGTTTTGTTTCATTTGCCAACAATCATGCACACTCACGAACACTTAACGGTTAATAATCCACCATTACTTCACATTAATATTCGACATAACACAAATTTTAGAAAATAAAACAAAACCGCAGACATGACTCTTCACTTTCCCGCCAAGAAGTCCTTAAATGCCCTTGCTGTCAAGATGCGTTCAAAAATGATACTTATACTACTTTTTTCCACCATAGACAAGAATTATTGAATGCTGTTGTAGTATATATTGCCTTTATGGCGAATTCTCGCCACCTATCCATGCTATAGAAAGCCTACTCTCATTGGATTATCGCTTAACCAATCAAATTGCAGGATATTCGCTCAATAATTTGAGTTGTCAGAATTGTGGAAACATTGTGCTATTTTTAATTTTAATGATCTTGTGTCGAAAACGCGAGTAAACAGACTAATATTATGTTGGGCGGGTTACGTGGAGTTTCGCCTGCCTTCGAAGCAATGTCTAACAGCACTCTGGAGAGAAACCGCGCGGAGAAAGCGCTCATAACGAAAACTCCAACGCAAAGTCAGGTTTTTCTCAATAAAGCTGGTGGAAATGTGAAAAACTACTCGGATAAGAATGGCAACGATGTTACGAAGTCTGTTCATAAGGGCCGCAAGACATTTGCCTTTTGGACGCTCGTTTGTTTACTGTTTGCACTTGCTATTGGGAATTTAATCCTTACGTTCACCATACTTGCAGTATTACGACTAGGACAAGGTAATTTCTTTTAATATTTGCCTAAGAATTTTATAATGGCTTTACATTTCATTAAAATAATTATTCTCTACTTTAAAAGTACATTATGTAAAGATGATAAACCAACGAAGCGAGTGACTCATTAGTTCAGTTGGAAGCATAAAGTAAAAAAAAAAATATGTAAAAATAAAATCATTTTTTTCCTTTTGTTGCTATAAATTCCTCTATTCCGTTGGTGTATTAACTTTATGGTTGGAAGTGCTGTCGCGATTGCGAAAGGTCGTAAGTTTGTGTCTTACTTGACGCAGTTTGTTTTTTATAAGTGCTATTTCAGTTTTGATAACAAATATGCTGTGTGTATTTATGAAACAGCAAAATTATTAAATAAAAAATTCGTACCTACTATGTTTAATAATAATAATCATCTAAATAAAAGTTTTAATATGGCGTTTTAAAAAGGAGGCTTATACCCAGCCGTGAGTGGAGAGCTCACGACTAAAATGATGATGATCATGAAACAAATGATGAGACAAATGTCAAGAAAAAATTATAATTATGTTAAGGTAATATCACCGTCTTTAACCTATTGGGAAGCACTTACGGATAATGGGATTCTTATGCTACGCTAGATTTTACAGTAGATAAGCAAAACTCTAGATTTATTTAACTGGTATTTTTATTTATTTGCAGCCAGATAGAGTTGCTAGTGTTAGGCCGCTGGTTTATTTGAATTAATTATTGTGTGCTGTACTTTAAATTCAATTCCATATTGTTATGCCCAAATTGGGTCATGTATGATACTCTATTTTAATATTTGTAACACCCTGTCAAACTACATGAGAAACAATAAATTTATGATTTATGATTTAAAAAGCTAAAAAAGTCAATAAGTTAGTAATTCTTGTTTCGTAAAACAAATATATTTATCGGTAATATTGATTATCGGTTAGTGATCTGGCAGGAACAAGGGGGCCCCATCGATTGCGGGGCCCTGGGCGCTTACCCAGAGTGCCCAATGGTAAAGAGGGCCTGATTATATCTATGCCAATTTCTATCCATTGTAGCTATCTATGTATGGCTTGATTTCAATGATGAAAGCCTTTGCCCAGCATTACGACAATACATAGGCTATTACTAACACTACATCACATCATCACTACCTACCAGCCCATTTTGTGTCCCACTGCTGGGGCACAAGCCTTCCTATGGATGGATAGAGAGAACGGGCCATAAACCACCTCACGGGCCCAGTGCGGATTGATGGTTGTTATAGACTACTAATGCAGCCGGGAACAACAGATTTACATGCCTTCGGAGGTGGTTAAGATAAAAAATGTTTGGTCGCCCATCCGATGACCGGCCTTTGCGAAAGTTGCTTAAGGCGAAGGGTAAGGCACACCATCAATTGATAATTTGACAATTACTAACGGACCGGATCTTTTTTTAAACATTGCGTACCGTTCGATAACAGGAAAGCATCCATAATATTTATTTAATAATTGTGCACTACTTTTTGTTGCGTGGTTTATTCACAAAAAGGGCTATCCATTTATTCACAAACAATGGCCACTTTTGATGTTAGCGAATGAATACAAAAACAAACCTAAAAGTAGTGCACAATTATTAAATAATAGATGTTTGCCTAGTGTCGGAAGATCCGCAATGTTTGAAAAAAAAATCCAGTTTAGCAGTTATCAAATTAAATCCATTAGCGGCGCTAGTGTGCCTTACCCTTCGCCTTAACATTAGCAATCGCAGACAGGGCGCGTTAACAACTGCGCCGTCGATCTCCTTGGAGCTAATAATACTACTAATTTCTATTATATTATTGACATTTCGCAGGTATGGAGAGCATGGAGTTCCTACCCGAGCACAATGCTATCAAACTCCTTGGCAATATGGAGCTGGAACACGTTTACAAAAGGGACGGGCTTCTTGAAGGATTCCGAGACGTGCCCATGACGATCACCAGCGAGAACGGCTCCGTCAACTTCAACTTGCAGACCAGGTGATGTTTCATATGCCACATTGCATTTGCGTTTAACGTGATGGCAGAAGGAATGCTCTTTCGGCGACTGTTTCCTGACAAATATGACATGGGTATATTCATGGTCCGCGTGAATGGCCACCTTTTGGGTGAGCGCAGTGTATTTTTGACCACATCTACACTTCCCATCAGGTGAGATAGCGCAAACCTACTTGTTTGTTATTGATCTTTGTTTGTGTCATAGTTGTGCACAGTGTTGGCATCGCATAACAGGGCATATGTAAATTGTTATTATTATTTTTTATTATTTTTGTTACATGTTGTATGTTAGTAGGTGATTATTGGGCATTCTACTTCACTTTTTCTTAATCGTTCGCTCACTTCGTTCGCTCTCTCGAAAAAGTGAATTAGAACGCCCAATAATCGATATGGATTATTAGCTTTTCCGTTATTTAAGCGTAGCAACCATTTTATGTAGTCATTTCTGAAAAATCCTTTTAACACTGCAGTCAAATTTAATTTTTAATCATAAAATATAATGAAATTCTTAAAACAAAAAGAATCGTTAAAATTGGAATGTATTTGTCCAACTTCATTGACAGGGGCAAGTCGACATGGAAAGTTATTGCCAAATACAATTCGTTGTATTGTTTGCGGTCCATCTAATTGCGGGAAAACGAACATAGTAATAAGTTTATTATTACATAAAGATGGTCCACGATTTCGAAACCTGTACGTGTATTCAAAATCTTTGTATCAACCTAAATACATTTATCTCGAAAAAGTTTTAGAATTGGTTCCAGGTACTTACATCATTTCACAAATATAATCATAATAGCGAAATATTGAACCCTCACGAAGCGTCACCGGATTCCATTATTATTTTCGATGATGTTGCTTGTGAAAATCAAAACAACATCCGTAACTATTTTGCTATGGGGCGTCATAGGAATATTGATTGTTTTTATATCAATCAAACTTACACCAAAATACCTAAACAACTCGTAAGAGACAATTCTAACATGATTATATTGTTTAAACAAGACGACGTAAATTTAAAACATGTTTATGATGAGCATGTAGGGTCTGATATGTCATGGCTTCAATTCCGTGAAATGTGTTCAACTGTTTGGAAAACACCATACAATTATATTGTCATAAATAAGGATTGTGAGCGAAATAAAGGATGCTATAGAATGACGTTTGATACATTTATAGTCATAGATTAATAATTACATATACGGATGTTATAATATTTATAAATCATTTCCACATGAGATTTGGAGGTGAAAGGAAACCCAATAAAATGGAAAGAGATCTAAAGAGACAAATCATTAAATCAGCATCAGCTGTTAAAAGAAAGTTTGACATGATAAAGGATGCAAAAAATACAAGAAATAATACGTTAGAAACAATATTTAAACCCATAGTTGACCCTCTTAATATGATAGCAAATAAAAATGATGAAAAGCACCATGACAAAGAGACTGTTTATAACCCCGTATTTAAAAAAATAAAGAATAATGAAAGCGAAGCGTCGTATTCGTCTATTGAAGAATTTAACGAACTAAGTAGCGAAGATGAGGAAGAAAATCATGAACAATTCCGAACAACCGACAAAACCCTTACTGTATCACCTACTCAAGACCATGATGTGAGTGAAGGTTCGTTCAAATCGCTACAATCATCGCCAAACGTTAAAAGTCAATCTTTATCATGGTCTACATCATCTGAAGTATTTAGTGCTATACCTTTTGGAATAAGAAATGAACAAGGAAAACTTATGCTTGGAAAAAGTCGCGTTTATGATGACGGCACCACTCTAATAATTGGAAATCATAATTTGAGAAAAACTCTCGGTTTAAAAGAACTATTGTATAAAAAGAAACCAAATCTAGATGATATCACAGATAACGACCTTGAAAACTATAAACTACTACTTATCGATACTAATGCACACAGACGTAATTATGATCCATCTAAACCAATAAATAGCAACAAGGGATTTAAATACATGAATATTATAAAGCCATTATTCAAAATCTCTAGAAAACCAACCACTAGTACAGTGAGTATTCCTCGAGGAAAAGGTATTGAACTTTTAAAAAAAGTAAAAAGAAATACAGATTTAGTTTACTGGGATGATCCTAACGAGTTAGTAAAACGACTGCAATTACTGTTCGCATCACGAGATGCTGGTAACACTGGGTTAGATAATGAAATTATTGCAATCATCGAGGAACTTCACGAAGCCGGTATCATAAACAAAGAATAAAAACAAATAGCATCGGGAAATTTGTGCAGTATACTTACAGTAAACAAAGCATCGGGACCGCAATGAATATAGATAAATTCGGTCATCACGTTCATAAACGTTTACGATTATCTGAACATATTGATATCTATAACGATACGTTACAGAAGTCTGAAACGGGAGAATACGATTTAAAATCATCCAAACTAAAAGGCTTGTCGTCTCCAGACAAGGACGATGAAGCTGTAAATAAAGCATATTTGGATAAAACAGTTCAAGAGCTGAGAAACGAAATAAGCCAAGTAAATAGTCGTGTATTAATTTATTTAAAGAACTTGGAATCAGCGAGAACAGACCGTTTATCTTCTATGTTTTACTCAAAAATAGAAATAGACCGTATGATTCAAGCCAAACAAAAATGAGTAAGAAAGAAATTGTAGACGAACTTCACAGAGCGGCGAGAAGAAATTTTCCACGTCGAAGTACAATTATAAAAAGAATAGATGATTTATGGCAAGCAGACCTTATGGATTTTCAAAAGTACTCACAGTTTAATAAAGGATATAAATATGTTTTAGTCGTAATTGATACTTTATCAAAATATGTGTGGGTTAATCCTTTGAAGTCAAAGAATAAAAGTTGCGTTACAAATGCAATGCAAAATATATTAACCACTTCATCTCGAAAGCCCAAAAATTTACAAACAGATTTAGGCAAAGAATTTTACAATGAAAATTTTAAACAATTGACGATAAAATATAACATAAATCATTACTCCACTTACTCTGTAAAAAAAGCTGCAATTGTTGAAAGAGTAATAAGAACTCTAAAAAGTCATCTTTACAAATTATTTAGCATCTGCGGTAAATATCAATGGATACAAAAAAATTTGGAAGACGTTGTACTATGCTACAATAATACTATTCACCGTGTAACAAAACTTAGGCCTATTGATGTTAGCAAAGAAAACCAGTTGATTGTTAGGTCTAACATTATTAAATCACAAATTACCAGAAAACATCAAAAATTTAAGTTCCATCTTGGGGATCAAGTCCGGATAAGTAAATACAAAGGGGATTTCTACAAAGGTTATACTCCAAACTGGTCAACAGAAATATTTTATGTTATTAAAGTCAATCATACAAACCCAGTTACTTATCACTTGGAAGACAAACATAAACAGAGAATTTTAGGATCTTTTTACGAGCATGAATTACAGAGAACCAAATTTCCAGATATTTATCTTATCGAAAAGGTTTTAAAAAGAAAAGGAAACAAACTCTTTGTCAAATGGTTAGGTCTCAGTGATGGTGAAAACAGTTGGGTTGATAAAAATTCATTGGTGTTTTAATATAAACTAAGCATTATTATTTATACGCTCACTTTATAATCATCGATGACGGAAGGAAGTGGTATTATTAACAACTTAATAAATAACATTCCGTTTGAGTTACATTTACCTGGATATCAATTTTGTGGTCCAGGCACAAAACTTAAGAGAAGATTACTCAGGGGCGAACGAGGTATAAATAAATTGGATGAAGCTTGCATGTACCACGATATCGCTTACAATAATAAAGATTGGAACGTTAGACATAACGCCGATTTAGAACTTTTAAATATGGCAAAGAAAAGATTGAAATCGAAAGATGCTGGGAAAGGAGAAAAGATTGCATCATGGATAGTAAAAAATGCAATGAAAACAGCTTAAAGCCGGAGCAGGAGTACGGTCATTCATGAAAGGTGTTAAAAAAATTCAAAAGCAAATGAAAAAATTAAAATGTAATGACAACCGCACGACTATAAAATATGCGCATGCAGCTGCAAAAAAAGTGTTTTCTAATATAAAAGGAATACGCTTCCCACGCTGCATTCCTGTTCCGAAAACTGGTGGGTTGTTACCCCTCATACCAATCTTTGCTGGTTTATCAGCTCTTGGTTCACTCGCTGGAGGTGCTGCAGGTATAACAAAGGCTGTTAACGATTACAAGGTTGCTCAAAAAAATCTTCAAGAATCTGAACGTCATAACAAGATGATGGAAGCCGTTGCACTTGGGAAAGGATTGTATTTGAAGTCTCACAAAAAAGGAGCGGGCTTGTACTTACAACCTCCAAAAAACTAATTAAACGGTTACCCAAACGAGCACTTACTAATCTAGATATATTAAAGCACTCAGTTCATATTCCATATTTTCGTGGCGTTTTTATGCGAGATACGTTACCATCAAAACCAAGAAAAATTGAATGTGCTATTCTAAATTTAGATAGTTCCAGAAATCCGGGAACTCACTGGGTAGCCTATGTCAAGCAAAATGAATACTGTGAATATTTTAACAGTTTTGGTAACTTAAAACCTCCGTTAGAATTAATAAAGTATTTGAAAGATATACACATAAATTATAATTACAAACAGTATCAAACTTTTGGCACTACGAACTGCGGTCATCTTTGTTTATTATTTTTAAGTAAGTATTGGAAAAATCATTTATATAAAGGTTAAAATTAAAATAACTTGACAGTATAATTATGTCTTTCACTGTATCCATAACTGGGCAGGGAGCCTCCCTCGTAACAAACTACTCACCTACTTTAGAATTACGTGGAGAATATGAGTGTGGACTTCTGTACTTTTCTACATTTAATTCTATTCCTAATATAGACGAAAGAAATAATAAGTTTTACTATGGTAATAATGAGGTCATTGAAATTCCAGAAGGATCATATGAACTTCAAGACATTTGTGATTTTTTAAAAGGCAATGTCAAGAATACTGCATTAAAATTGAGTTGTAATAATAATACACTCAAAACCAAAATATTCTGTTCAGAAGATGTTCACTTTGAGAAAAGTAATTCCATCGGTAAAATTTTAGGTTTTGCTAGGGAAACAATAAAGGCTAATATAAGTTGCGAATCTCGGTATCCAGTCAGCATTTTATCTACAACTATCGTGCGCATCGAATGTGACGTAGTTGGAGGATCATTCGTGAATGGAAAAGCAAGCCATATAATTTACGAATTTGTACCTAACGTGCCACCAGGCTATCGAGTTATTGAGATACCCAAAAACTTAATATATTTTCCAGTCAACCAAAATTCAATCAGTGCGATTAATATTAGATTACTAGACGGTCATAATAAGCAAATCAATTTACGAGGTGAAGAAGTACAACTATACTTGCACTTTAGAAAAAAATGATAAATTTCAATAAAAACCCTACCCCATCAGGTGTTCAAGTCAGTTCCAAAGGTGCATTTAATAAAAGAACACCGCTTTTATTAAAAAAGAAACTTACTAAAAATAATAAAGATTTCCTAAAGCTAGTAGGCTTGTTAAAATGAATATATTAAATATATCTCAGCCGACATCATACGACAACAGTATCGAGAGTTTTGAATATCATTCGTATAAGCCTTATGTAACAAGTTTCAACAATAATGATGAAATAAGAATACCAATCAATCAGCAAGATTTGTATGTGTTGCCGTCACGCAGCACTTTGTATATTGAAGGTAAAGCTGATGTATATAACAGTACCACTAAAGAAAAGGTAACAAGTATGCATTTTGTAAACAATCCAATGTTATTTCTATTTCAAGATATTCGATATGAGTTAAATGGAATAGAAATAGATAAAATAAAAAATGCAGGTATCACGACGACAATGAAGTCTTATTTGTCGCTGAATGAAAATGAATCCAAAAGTGCAAAAGTTTGGGGTTGGTCTCCTGCAGGAATAACCAATGTTACAAGCGGAGTTTTTTCTGTCTCAATACCATTAAATAAAATATTGGGATTTGCAGAAGATTATGAAAAAGTTTTAATAAACTGTAAACATGAGTTAGTACTGTTGAGAAGCAACACAAATGTCAATGCATTAAAATTGAGCAAAGAACAAATTGTGGAAAATATAGCTATAGATAAAATCGTTTGGCGTGTTCCGCATATTAAAGTGTCAGATCGAGAGAGAATTAATTTATTAAAACATTTAGAAAAAGATCGGGCCATCACACTGGCCTTTCGTAATTGGGACTTGTATGAATATCCGTTACTACCCAAAACACGTAAGCATACTTGGTCTATTAAAACTTCATCGCAAACAGAGAAACCTCGATTTGTTATTATTGCCTTACAAACAAACCGAAAACATAATGCTGGAATGTCAATGGCGGAGTTCGACCATTGCAATGTTCGTGACGTAAGAGTGTTTTTAAATTCATCATATTACCCCTACGAAGGACTTAACATCAATTTCTCTGACAACAAGTTTCTATTAATATACGAACAGTACGCAAGGTTTCAACAGTATTATCACGGACGTCGATCAGAACCGTTGTTGAGTTTAAAAGATTTTAAAGATATTGCTCCTTTATTTGTTATTGACTGTTCTCGCCAACAAGAAATGTTAAAGGGATCAATCGATGTAAGAGTAGAAATCGAAACAGATCAAGAGATACCTGATCAGACCGCCGCATATTGTCTTATACTGAACGATTGCATATTTGAATACAAACCGCTGAGTAGCATTGTGAAAAAGCTATCATGAATAACGAAACTATTATAGTGGATATGCAAGGATTTAAGGATTTGAAAAATAATTTTATTGTAAAAGAGTTATCAATAGCAACTAAAAATCATACGCAGACGTTCTTAATTAAGCCACCATATGCTTTTAAAAATCTAACAGATGAAGAAAAGAAGCAAGTCCGTTGGTTAGAAAGGAATCGCGGGCTCAAATGGAGCGAGGGATTCATTGATTACCGCGAATTTAGACGAATAATAGTTCCTTATTTAAGCAGTAAGAAGGTATTAGTAAAGGGATTGGAAAAAGGAATGTGGGTTCGCGAGCTATGTCAAGATTGCGAAATAATGGAGTTAGAAGAAAAAGGTTGTCCTAACTTTTTAAAATTATATAGTGATTACCATGTAGATGTAAATAAATTTAATTGTGAATATCATAAAAAAATGTGTGCTTTAAAAAATGTTCTGTGTCTAAAAAAGTGGTACACTTTAAATGTTACTTGATTTATAATTTTAATACAGTATTTTCCTCAATAAAATGTGTCTAAGTATTTTTTTGTTTTATTTACTAAAGGAAAAAGGGTTGAATGAAACGATCTTAGTATTCAATTAAATTATATTTATTTGAAAATTTCTTAAAAACTATAACTATATCCACAAACTTTTTTTGATATATTGCTAATGATAGCCTCTGTTTGATCCATTATGGGGTCAATATGCTCTGTTACCACATACTGCGCACATAATAATGGATCAGTATGATTTTTTTCCAAGTCTAACACTTCAATCTTTATTAATCGACGACCTTGAATCAGCGAACTTTTCATCACGTAAGAATGATGTTGCTTCAGATAACTTCTTTTTTGAGGTCTCTTCTTTGTGATATTTCTCATCACCTTGTTATACAGCGGGGAATCGCATCGCAATTCATCTGCTCTCCAATTCGGATACTCCTCTGTAAATCCCTCGAGCATATCTTGAGCGTTCTGTTCAAAAGTCGGAGATGTCGATTGCACGACCTCCTTGTTGATGCTGAACGACAACGAGTTCTCTTGAGTATTCTAAAAAATGAAATAAAATAAAATAATTAATTACATACATATAACCACAACAATTATCCTCGAAGGGTTAGTCAGAGACTAACTATATATTTTAACAACGGACTATGTAGTCCACTTTTCACCAAATAGCGACACAATCACAGTAAGAATAAAATTATTTTATAATCGTATAAAACTATCTAAACTACTTACCATGTTGATATTATCTAGCTGGACTACTGACGCCTACACTTTGATAATTGAAATTAAAACTAATTTGAAACCCATTTATATTAATGTAGGTATATGATGACACAGCAACACTTGTATGTAGGTACAATGTAGGTTGCTTACTCGAAAATTATAAGATTTTGCAACAACATGTAATTTGCAATTTAGCAAAATAAAAAAACATTATTGATATTAATAAAAAATGATTAACTTAGCAATAACGTGACCTGATTTGTATTAAATAGGTTTCATATTACCTTATAGTCAGAAGAGTTGTATTACACAACCTACTCTGAAACTAACTTGTTCAAACTTGTTTGCGTTAGAATTTTCTTACTTATTTACCGTCAATGTTTTATTATAATAATGTATATACTAAATTAAATAAAAATGCAAGTTAGTTTGTTACTTTTATATTTTATTAGGTATATTAAAACAGCTGGGTAGGTACAGTAAATTTACATTACATTTCATAATATTAGTTACATTTCCTATTCAAACAATGAATCTGAGCAAAAGCAACTACATAATTAATTATCATTTTTTAATCAAAATATTGATTATATCTAAGTACTTAAGTATATTGAAATACGGGTTACAATACTTTATAACAAGTTCATATTATTTTTAATTCAAACAATGAATCTTAGTAATGATAATAAATAATAATACATTTTTTTTATTTCTCAAGCTCTAAGTATAATAAGATTTAAAAACACAGTGAAAACAATCGTTGTTAAAATATATAATCCCAGTGACCCCAAGACATAGTAGATATTTTATTTTTTAATATTACGCGTTTGTCGTCATTACCTGACAAAGCTATCTTGTTCTGTTCTTGGGTAAATATTTCATGCTTTAAAGATTTAAAAATAATGTTTTTCTTTCTTAAAAAAGTATTTTTGTCTAATACATTATAGTAATCTTCGAAATGCACATTTTTTAAAACCTGTTTCTGTATACCTTTAGCCTTTTTTAATTCCTCTTGTACTGTTTTTATACAGTATAATTTTGATCTTAAACCAACAAACTCAGAAATCAAATTTCCACCTAGTTCATCTTTGAAGAGACCCGGGACTTTTTTGTTAAGACTTGGTATACCGAAACAGTTATTTAATGGATAATTACTAGTATCGAAATATCTAAGGAAATTCAACTTTAAATCTGTATAAAAATCTTTGCTTTCTATTGAATAAAGAAAACTGTCGGTATCCGTATAACAAAGCTTTAATTTTTCCCCATAAAAAGGTTTCATAATAGAGTAATGAAAATCAAACATGTGACTTTTGGATATTTCTAATACAGAAAAGCCAATGTATATGGGTTTGTCTAAAGTAACTGTCTCAGGTTTCATTTGAACAGCTATAAAATTTTCTGTAAAAATTGTAGCACTATGGAAATTTGGTCGAGCTATTAGTTGCTCAGCACCGAAACTTGTCTTTGTTATATTTTTTTCATCATTTCACTTATTAACCAACTTCACGCTAACCCTTTTCTCAGTATCTTCTAATGTCTTACCAAATATACTATTGTTTAAAAGTTTGAAGAAATCCTGTTGTTATGCCACGGGGAAGTTCTTCGGGGAAGAATTAAACACTTTTTACTTATTTTTGATTTAATTAACACCTTGGCTGTACAGTTCGGTTCAATGGCGGAGGCCAAGAGAGGGAAGCGAACAATGTTGCTACACATAAAAAATAAAGGAGCATACTATGTTGCTACACACAAAAATAGAAATAAAATAACGTCAGGATACATTTTTGTTTGTTCCAAACAAACTCCCGGAGGGGAAAATATTAAATCAAAACTAAAGTAGCTTGTGTTTAGCAAGCTCTACATTAAATTTCAACAATGTGACTACACATAAGTTCTTATATAAACAAAATTTTATATCTGTACGAATTTTACAGTTTATCTATTGTTATACAGTATGTATCATTAAGTCTAGAGTTAGTAGAAACCAAATTCTATATATAGGTTTAGTACTTAAGAATATATGCCTCATTCAAGCTTCAATCAAATATATCTCTTGGCGTCGTTAAAATTAACACATCCTGAGGAAGTCCTACGAGAATACATTTAATTTAATTGAAACCTAAATTAGTCATAAAGAGGGAGAAGAGAAACCTTATTAACAGCTACGGTTTTTTCACTCTTATTTGGTAATTTAATTTTAACAACGCGGACCTTATTGTCTTTGCCTGGAAATACGTCCACTACAATGGCTAAAGGCCAATCCAAAGGGGATGAATCTTCCCTAAATAAAACTAGCTGACCCTTTTCAATGTTAGCAACAACAGAACGCCACTTCGGCTTACTCTGGAGCTGGTTTAAATAAGAAACTTTCCATATTTTCCAAAATCGCTGTACTAACTGTGTACATTGATGCCAGAACCGTAATCTAGACGTTGGAATAAAAGTATAGTCAGGCTCAGGCAGAGCTGTTATAGGCTTGCCTGCGAGAAAATGGGCTGGCGTTAAGCACGAGAAATCTTGTCCATCCCTAGTCATGGGCATGAGAGGGCGTGAATTTAAAATACCTTCGACTTGAACTATGACAGTCTGAAATTCTTCATAAGTCAGTATGGATTTGCCAATTACTCTGCGAAAATGATATTTAGCGCTTTTCACGCCGGCTTCCCATAGGCCTCCCCAAGTTGGCGAATAAGCGGGAATGTAATGAAATTCGATGGCCTTTTGATTTGCAAAACTAATAATGTTGTCTCTATTTTTGGCATCATGGTGTAATTTATATAAACTGTTTAAATTATTATTACAGCCTTTGAACGTAGTGGCGTTGTCGCAATAAATTTTGGATGGTAATCCTCTCCGGAAGATAAATCTTTTTAAGGCTGCTAAAAAGGTTTCACTTGTCATGTCTGAGACTAACTCCATATGTATTGCTTTTGTAATAAAGCAAACAAATAGAGCTACGTAGCCTTTGGATATTACAGGTTTTCTTATACGCGCCTGTTTAATTTCAAACGGACCGCAATAATCTATACCAGTGACATGAAATGGTGTTATAGGAGTGACTCTTTCGCGAGGTAGTGAACCCATCAATTGCGCTGCCGCTGCGCCTTTTAACTTAAAACACCTTACGCATTTGTACAAAATCTTTTTCACCTCTCTTATGCCGCTTACAATCCAAAATCTTAGTGAAAGGTTAGAAAATGTTAATTTTGGACCAGCATGTAATAAATCTAAATGTTCTCTAATTATAACAGAGTTGGTGATTTGACAGTTTTTAGGAAGTAAAATTGGATGCCGTTGACTGTAAGGAACGTTTGCATTATCTATTCTTCCGCCCACTCGTAGAACACCCTTTCCATCTAAAAATGGTGACAATGAAGACAGAGAGCCTTTAAAATTATGTTTGTTTTTCAAACAATGTAACTCTTTTTGAAAATGATTTCCTTGTATATAAATTATTATTTTTTCAAGTGAATTGCGAAGCTCAGGGACGGTCAAGGTAACCTTGTTTAAATTTTTACAGGACTTTACCTTGTTCTTACAGTTTAAATAGAATTTGTAAATGTATGCAACAATGCGCTGTAATTTAGATATGTTTGAAATTTTTTCAAAAATCGGTAATTGACCTTGTTGATCCGAAATTAAACATCCCACAACAGGCTCTACTGATTCACTAAAGGTGACTACATTGTTGGGTATAATAACTGGCCTTACTTCAAAATCAGGACTTTGTAAAAATAATGGGCCATGCCACCACATGTAATTGTTTTGGAGGTCTTTCGGATCAACACCCCGAGACAAGGAGTCAGCTGGATTAATGACACCTGCCACATGATGCCATGATGCACTATTTGTAAGATTATTGATAGCAATAACTCTATTTTTTACAAAGGTTTCAAGCTTGCCATGCCGTGATTGAATCCATGCAAGAGTTACCATGGAATCAGTATATAAAATTACATTGTCTATGTTCAGGATTTCCTTAACCTTTGTGATTAATTGACTAAGCAATAAAGCGCTACTTAACTCTAGTTTCGGTATGGTAAGCTTCTGCTTTAAAGGCGCGACTCGTGACTTTGCACAGCATAAATTCACATATACATCATTGCCGTGACATGCTCGTATATAAACACACCCACCGAAAGCATGTTGCGATGCATCACAAAAGCCAATCAACTGTACACAGCTAGCATTATAAATTTTTAAATTTCTAGAAACATGAATAGGCTCAAGTTCACATATGCTGACATAAAACTCAGACCAATCTTTTAAAATATCACTAGGAATTTTATCGTCCCAATGCATCCCTTGTTGCCACAACCGTTGCATAAAGAGCTTTGCTCTTACAATAATTGGAGCTATAATGCCAAGAGGGTCAAACAGACTGCCAATAAATGATAGCACAGATCTTTTAGTCCATAACACATTCTCAAAGGGTTTTACACAACAAACCTTAAAGTTATCATTTTTTACGTCATAGTAGATGCCTAATGCCTTCATATATGCATGCTCATTTGACATTTCCTTTTCCTCAAAGTGTTGTTTATCAACAGGAATATCGATTAAAATGTTAGGATGATTGGTTGCCCATTTGTGCATTTCGAAACCGCCTTTGTTTAGTAAGTTAATAAGCTGGTCTCTTACCTGAATTGCATCAGAGACGCTCATGGCACCAGCTAATATATCATCTACATACGTGTTGTTGGCCAAGACAGATGCAGCTAGCGGATACTCCTTGCCAAACCGCTCCGTCAACTCCTTAAGACATCTTGTAGCTAAGTAACTGGAACTCTTCATCCCATAGGTTACAGTCTGGAGCTGAAAACATTTAATTTCTTCATTAAAATCAGTTTTCCATAAAATGTTTTGCAGGCATTTATGAGAGTCGTTTAATAATATTTGTCTAAACATGGCCTTTATGTCTGATATGAAAACATATTTGAAAGACCTGAAATGGACCAATATATCAAACAAATCTTTTTGTGTTACTGGTCCATTATATAATAAATCGTTTAAAGAAGATTTTGCATTTACTCGAGCGCTCCCATCAAAAACAACCCTGATTTTGGTTGTTCTCTTATCGGGACGCAAAACGGGATGATGAGGCAAAAAATAATGATTTTCAAATGGTATATTGCTGTTTTTGATGTCATATAATTTAGCATGGCCTGATTGCACATATTCATCAATAAAATTAGTGTATTGAATCCTTAAATCATTATCATTTTGAAATCTTTTTAATAAATGATTAAGTCGCTGAAAAGCTATAGAAAATGAGTCGCCCAACTGCAATGACTCTTGAGGTTGAATAAGAGGCAAATTAACATGAAACCTACCTTCTTTAAAAATAGTGGTTTCCTTGAAGACAGCTTCACAGATGTCCTCTGGGTGGGGCAAGTCCTGTGATGATTCCTCAGGTGACCGCTCCGTTTTGGCAGGATCCATGCTGTTATGTGTGAGTGGTTTTACCTCCACCTCCCAAAAACGTTCCATTAACCTTGACAATCTGTCTTCCTCCACAATGGCATGCAAGACACAGCTTGTTAGTGTAGTTTGGTTAGTTATACAGTTTATTCCACCGGCAGCTATATATCCAAATTTAGTTTCCAGAAATGTGAGACCATTGGGCAATTCTATTTTTTCTGTTAGTATGACATTGAAAAATATGTCAGCTGCCAATAACACCGAAATAGGTTCAGGTGTGTTAAAATTAACATCGGCTAGTTTCATCCCCTTGGGTATTTGCAAATTAGAAACATTGATTTTTTGTTGTGGCAACAGAGAAGTTATTTCATCTACAACAGAACAAACAACATCATTTGAATAAGTTTTATCAAGATTATTAATATTAATAACAACAGCTTGTGATACAGGTCGCTCTCGCTGTCCCAAGGTTGAAATATTAATGTGTTTTTTAAAAGACTTTAATTGTAATTGTTTTACCAACTCAGTGGTGATAAAAGAAGTTTGACTTCCACTGTCAAGAATCCCACGGACGGTCAAATAAGTTCCATCCTTACAATATATCTGTAATTTAACTGTAGGCAACAGAACCATGCCGGTATCACAATGGCTGTCCATAGCAGAATGTAGATTAATGGGATCGGGATTCACTTCTTCTGCATAATGCAGAAGAGTGTTGTGGTTTTTACAGTTGCATGATGCACACTTCAACCTATATTTACACTTAGCATTTTTATGCTTATTTAAACATATACAACAAAAGTCATTTTGTGTAATAAATTTTTTGCGATCATCAACAGAACACAATTTAAATTCTGAGCAATTATACAATCTATGCGAGCCTTTTTTACAAAATAAACAATCAATATTTGTTTTACTGTTATTAATAGATGTGCAGTTATTTAAAAATGCCTTCGTATCTTTAATAGGCTTCACATAAAATTTTGACACTAAAGGTAGCGAATGTTTTTGACTTTCTTCAAAGCTAGAAGCCCTAGACTCGAGAAATAACAAAAGATCTGATACCTTTGGCAATGTTGACTTAGGCCTGTCCATAGAGAATGACCGAGTACTGTATGGATCTAACTTCCTCAACAGCACTGGTAGCAGAAGCATGTCCCAGCTGTCTACAGGTTGATTCATGTTCTTGAGGGCTCCTAAGTGTTGACGCACGTGTGAAACAAGGCTGCGTAGGTTAACTCCTGTTCCTTTTCCTACGTTTGGCAAGTCGAGGATAGCGTTCACATGGCTAGTAATTAGCACGCATGTGTTGTCATAGCGCTGCTTCAATAATGATAACGCTTCTTCATAAGACTCGTCAATTAGGGGCAATCCTTCTATCAACGCTTCTGCCTCCCTTTTGAGGTGATTCCGCAAGTGACATAATTTTTGAACTGGTTTCAGAGTTTTTTCGTTTCCAATCACAGCGTGAAACAAATCAATAAATGGTTTATACTTGGTTATATCTTCGCCAGTGAAGGTTGAGATGTCTAAATACGGTAACTTGCTGTTCACTTGTTGCGCCACGATGACAGTCTCTGTGTTGATAGGCCCCTCGGCAACTAAAGAATTCACCTTTGTGAAAAGGTTATAATAACGATCCTCAAGTTCATTTATTTGTAAATCTTCCTCTGATTCATTTTGTTGTAATAGGTACAATCGAAGGCAGGTCTCCTTGTATTCAGCAAGAGTTTTTTCGAGGGCACTAAATCTTGCCTTAATTGTGGCTACGCCGATAGCCGTTGTAACATCTTTGTTTTCATCGAAGTATTTTTCAAAGCGCGTAAATGCGCCTTTGCATTGGCCAATGGTGGCTTTTAGTTGTTTCTCTGTGGCCATTTTTATTTTCTATACGAAGAGACCGCGTTGAGAATGAGCGAGGTCACTTAAACACACAGTTCTGTATTAATCGTCTTCTTGTTTACATTAACGCTCACCATTAAAAAATGTTTGACGTCTTGAATTGAAATCTGTCAAATTACAAATATGGCGGCGTTGCTCTTGGCCAATCAGCACTGTGATACCAACGCACCGGATATGCGCCTATACGCAGGCAACCCGGCCGAAACAAAACGTCTTCGTAGGTAGGTACACAAAATACCGCCGTGTTCCAATTCCAATGGTGGAAATCAAAATGTGTAAATGTTTAATCCAACACTAAATAAATGCGTTATGACACGGCACTTTGATCTAATCCGAAGATAATGCACCCGTATGGCACTGTATGAATGTTTAGTAATATTTGCTGTATGTCCAAAAAACACTCAACGCGAACACGCGTTTGCAGAAACTGCAAAGTTCAAACTCGCGTTAAAAAGTGCAGCGGCACTGGTAACTGCAACGTTGTTTACCCGAAGGACCACTTGTTATGCCACGGGGAAGTTCTTCGGGGAAGAATTAAACACTTTTTACTTATTTTTGATTTAATTAACACCTTGGCTGTACAGTTCGGTTCAATGGCGGAGGCCAAGAGAGGGAAGCGAACAATGTTGCTACACATAAAAAATAAAGGAGCATACTATGTTGCTACACACAAAAATAGAAATAAAATAACGTCAGGATACATTTTTGTTTGTTCCAAACACCTGTTCAAATATAGATTTTGCCTTTTTCCGTAACTCAGTGTTCATATCAATATACTGTTTTAGGTATGGACTCTGATTGAATTGAATTACTCTGTGTATTTTTTTTAATAATAAACCATGTTTTAGGCATGTTTTCAGGTAGGAAAAATGAATGACATAAAAAAACTTATCGTATAAATTTGGTATCAATTTCGAAGTTTTAGATCCTGGAGTAGCAAATTTTTGAGCACAGAATGGAAAATCGTTATGATAATTATGCAAATGATTAGGGTATTCTAAGTCTACTTCGAGTATATAACCAATGTCCCCGTCAATAGGCATATTTTGAAAATCTATATTTGAAATTTCTAGTTCACTTAATAACTTAAAATTTGAATGAGGTAAATAAGCGCACATAGCATAACCATAAAGATTATTACAATCAATATAAACAAGGAAGTTATCACTTTTTGCGGGGTCATAAGTTTGTAAATACTTGTTATTGGCTTTCGAATATCTTGTAGAACATAAACATATACCACCGCGAATGCCTTTTTGTATCATTCTTAATATTTCCAAGTCATTTATTAATTCTAATTTAACATCTGTTTTTAATAGCATAGCGTCAAAACTCAGGCTAGGTGCTGTTAAGTAAAAAGAAGGATCCAGTTTATAATTCGTCTTACAAGTTTTTCGAAAACTTTCGAAGACGTCCGCTAGTAAAAGTACATCTGACTTAAGATATAAATCAGTGTATTCTCCAAGGCTCCGTAATTCAAAGGTTTGCCATACTCTTTTTGCATGTTCATAATCTGCTTTTGATATGTTACAATTATGCAATTTACTAAAAAAACATTTAAGAGGAGGTATTTCTTCCTCATCATAAGAATTCCAAGTAGTGACGTATTCGTAAGGATAAACCCCTTTACGTCTAAGTAAATTAAAATGTTCCTGATAAGGAAAAAAAAATGTCAGATGTTTGAAATCAATTGTATTTAAATTTGCAACTAGCTTCTCTAGGCTTGTGCCTAAAAATTTAAAAGAATCGACAAAACGAACAGGCATGATAGCTTTGTTATTGATTTGAAAAAATTTGGTAAACGATATGTAATTTTCTTTAGTTTTTGCAATCACTTGTATCCTACCGGATAATTCTCCTAACTGTCGTATGAAAAGATGACTGTCGTAACCAGCTAAATTATGAAAAAATATGGGAACGAACTTAGGCAAACAATATTTAATATTACAATAAGAATGAGCTGCACTACGATATCGCCCAGTAAGATGGCAGTGATCTTTTACTTTGTCGTCAAATAATATTTTGTTACAAAGATAGCAATTTTTAGCTTGAACAAAATTGGTTCTATCTTCATCTGTTAAGAACATAGGGATCGATGAATGTAAAATATTATAAATTACAGTAATATCAGATAGAAGGTTATCAAAAAAATGTTTCACACAGTCAGGTCCTCGATAAGACACATATTTATTAAGGGAGCTGTCGTAGGAGCATACAACATAGTAAGCAAATGCAGCTGGTACATGCTTTTGCGTAATCGTTGTGCAACTTGTTCCAGAATTTGATTCAACTGGCTCTAACAAAGATTCAAAGTCTGCGTATAAGACGAAGGGCATGTCTTGCATACGTTCATAATGTTCAAATTGTATTAGAGTTCCCTGATTAGGTAACGTTGTTGCTACACCACTGCAAACGTGAGCTTCGAGTTTAAGATTGTCGTCAAAAAATATCATACAATCCTCACATAAAAATATTTTGGAATGATGTTTAGTTAACTGCTTGCGAAGTAATTTAGATAAATCTTTAATTAAACAGTAATGTGTGCGTTTTCCATTTTCAAGAAAAAGCATGTTGACGTGATGTCCTTTTCGAAATTCACATTTGTACAGAGGTCCAACAACCTTAGTGTTATTTTTAAGACCATAAACATTAATACTTATGTCGGGATTATTCTTTTCAAAAATTCTTATATCCGCGAACCCTACTGGAAATGTCATATTTTTGACATTAAGTACACTTTCAAAGTGCGGATATGCTGTCGTTCGGTGTGCGTTATTTTTTGCAGGAAAAAGTGCTGCCATAACACACCACAAAAAGCAGTAATCATCTGAATTTTTAATGTTGATACATGCACGTTTGTTTTTTATGACGCTAGGTAAATGTAAGTAACCCGAGGCTCTCAACGGGTTATATTTGTTTATATTTACTTCTAGATACAAGCTTCGTAAATAAGCCCAACCACTATCTTTTTCCTCAAATTCTTCAACTTTTTTACAAATTTTATGGCTAATGTTTGTGTACATTTCATCAAAATTATAACTTTGATGTAAGATAGTGTTTTCAGTAGCAAAAGATTTAATTGAAAGTGAATCATCCTTATGCAGAAAATTTTCGATACCTTCGCTCTCAACGACAGAACTATTATTCTTGTGTAAAATACTTTTTAAATGAGCAGAGAAAGAATTATTTTTAACGGATAAGTTGCAAGTTGAACAAAATATAGTTTTAACCATTATGATTTTTTCACTGTGTTAAAAAATTTACAAGAGGTTAAAGTCGTTTTTAAGTAAAATGTAATATTACATATAAAATGATCTAAAACCTAACACACAATATAAAAGTAAAACCATTTAAGTCAAAATTTTCCGAAGAGAGTGTAACTAATTATAATGGACCCAGCTGACTGTAACTATTTTTTGTTTTTATCACTAAAGAATACCCCCTCTTCAGTAAATTTTGATTTGGCTAATTTAACAAATTTTTTTATAGTCAATAATTCAGGAGACTCGGCTTCGCCTTGTAGTCGAACCCAAACTATTGCCTTTTCACACCTTTCAAAGCCGGTGAGACTGTGCACCTCCTCAGCGTTGTAGAGACGCAGCTCCGCCACCAGTTCACCGCTGAGCTTCGCAGTCCGACGCGTTACCCCGCCTGGTACACGTCGCGTTAGTACGCTGTCGTTGACCTGGTTTGTCTCGCGTGGTGGCGGCAAAACTTCGTCATCTGACTCCGAATCATTTAGCCAGTTTGAAGCGGAGCTGGACGCTTCTTGTTTTTTCGCAATCGTCGTTGAGGTCTTAGGCACCGACGACGACGAGTACAGGCATTTTTTCTTAGTGCTAGAAAGATAAGAAATGTAATTAAAAAACATACATTACTTTACTTATTAATATCGTCGATATACAAATAAGAAAACATACAATATGTTGACACATTTTTAATACTTAGTTTTAAAAGTAGTCAACGCAAATTACCTTATGCTTTCGTTGTCCGAGTCAAACAAATTGGTTGACACACAGCTTTTCTTAGCAGAGCGTTTAATTTGCTTGGTTTCAGACCTGAAATAACAATAAATATTAGAGACTCGATATTAACATTTGACATGACTCGACATGACCCAACATGATAGTAAATGCTAGGATGATTTAATAATAACATTTGCTGATCTAGGTCAATGCTCCTCTACAGACCTTCTATAATGACTTCTCTACACATAGAGAGAACGGACCACAGCCCACCACGCAGACCCAGTGCGGTTTGGTGGTGATAACGGTTGCAGATGCAGCTGGGATCACCCGCTTGATATACCTTCCGAAGCATATAGGTACTCGAGATGGTAATGGTCGACCACCCATCAGATGACTGACCATGCATGACACAACATATTAATAAAAAAATAATAATAATATTCAAAACTTACGAACATTATTTCGGTGTATATCTTCTGGATGATTCTCGGGGCGAGCGACGTCGGAGTACTGAAGCACTGACTAGTGGTCGAACTACTGGGCTTGGCGTGTCTACTAGTGGTCAATCTGACTTAGGAAGCACTGATACGACGACTACCATTTTTCGGGTATTTATTGGAGAAAAGTGTTTAACAAGCTATTTTACTAGGCAGGAGTGATCAACTTTTTTTTAATTTATTTTTAATTTATTTTTTTCATTTGTTTGTATACAACTAAACTACCAGTGCTAGTTTTTAATTTCAAGATTACATACACCGTATGTAAAAACTGTTAATTCCAAATACTTTTTTTTTATTTTTACCTTTAATACATAGGTACTTAATACTTATTGGTCTTATAAAACACATCAATTCTAAGTAAGACAGGTTTAGCCGATAGTTTGACCTTCTGTACTACAATCAGTTAAGTATACGATATACACATAAATGCTTGCATTCATCAAACAAAATGCTGCTACTAGCATTCAACTTGAACTGAGCCTTTTTCGCGTTATAGTCAAGTATCTAACCACTACATTAACTACCAGTTATATTTTACGAGTTATATTTTAACGAGTTTACGTTTAAGCAAAAGTATTTAATCAAGTATTGCAATATAAATAAATATGTAGGTTTTATTAGTAGCAATGAAGTATTTACAAAATTGAAGCAATGTTGAAAACCTCTGGTTTTTTTAATATTCAGCAAATTATATAGTTTATCGATTAGTGTGAAAAGTTGCAGCGTAAGTAAAGTATAACATACATATTTTAACATTTGCTGTGTAAAAAAGGTCAGCAACCTTTCGATAAAGCGCTGACAGCGATTGTCCGGATGTGCAACATTAGGACTGTTTTCACTAAGCATGAAATTTATTAATACATTCCATCTCATGATCGGTCTTTACGAGAGTTGCTTAACCACCACAATCGCTGATCGAGTTCACCACTGCGCCATCGAGCTCCTCACACTCTAAAATTATTTTCGATGTACTAAACTAGACAAATGTCTCGGTAACTTTAAAGTTAACCGCTCGGATATCGAGAGACGCAGGTTCGATTACCGTGAGGCAGTCTATTTTTATAACTTCTGTGTTTATGTATATGAATACAAAAGATGACTTATTCCCACAATAAATAAATCTAACCATATTTAATGGGTACGTATTAAAATAGACATTTGCATTAATAAGTTAAACCATGAAAAGGTACTGTTATGGAAATCCTATCTGATGACTTGTTGCTAAACGTGGCTTCAGCATGACATAATTGTTACCTGTTGCTCTGTCTATCCCATTGTGGGAATATGGCGTGATGTTTATGTTATTATGAAAATTTATGTTTAATGCGTTTGTCAATTAAACAGTATAAACTTAGCTTTATCTTTTTAATTTTGTTTATATTAAAGGGTTATTCCCATTCTCCTCCAAGAAATTGTCCCAAAGTCCTCCACAGAAAAAATACGAATATAATAATTTGTTAATCGATTTTCATTCTCCTCCGTAATTAAAAAAATGGTAACCGGGTTAATCTCAAACTCCGCAGACAACTTCAGAAAATACTAATTTTAGCTACTCTGAGGACAATAGAACTAAAAAATTATACTAATATTTCATCAACATCAGCCTATAAACGATCCACTGCTGAGCACAGACCTCCCACGTGGACAATAGCACGTGAGGATAATGGGTCATAACCCACCACGCTGGCCCAATGCGGTTGATGGGTTTTAGCGACTATCATCTTACGACAACAACCGAGACCAACGGCTTAACGCGCCTTAGCACGGAGGAGCTCGAGATGTTTTAAATTTGATCACCCATCCAGCGACTCAGCATTGCGAAAGTTGCTTAGCGGACAAGATCGCAAGCCGAACGCGCTAGCCGCTGCGCTATCGTGCTACTATACTAATATTTAAATAATATTTTTTATAATAGTCTTTGGAGGAGTCTAGGAATCAATGTTTGAACTTCTTATATTTTCCAAACAAAAGATTGGAGGCGTTTGGGAATAACCCGTACTAAAATTGTTTTTGTCAGCATTGAAATGGGAAGTAGTCGAACTCGTAGGTAACGTGTGTGAGTGTGTGTGTGTGTAGTGATTGCATACGTCGTTGTTGGTGGGATTGATATAAATAAGGTAACTAATAATTCCCTGCACAGTTGTCTGCATTGACTTAGATCAAAAAACACAAGTGTTTATCTATTATGAAAACCTTGAAAATGTGTTGAGTAGATCGGAGTCGATAAAGACAATTGGCAACTGATTCTAATCAAAATACACAAGTGTTTTCCTATGGGTCGAGGTACTACTTTGACAAATGTTATTCATAGTACTAACTTATTCGGGGATCCAGTCCTGGGAGACCAGGAGCCCCATCCAGTTTAAGTTGTGCTGTAATTCCATGTTGTTAAAAACCTTTGCATCCAATAGACGAAGACCTTGAAAATGTGTAAAGTAGATCCTAGAACCTATATTTAAAAAATCTTAATACGGTGGTACGACCAAACTGGCTGGAAAGAATCTTGAGCAATCAGCCACATGTTTTAAAAATCATTTTAAAAGCATGTGAAGATTTCGTTTCCAGGTACCTATATTTAGAAAATCTTAATACGATGGTACGACCAAACTGGCTGGAAAGAATCTTGAGCAATCAGCCACATGTTTTAAAAATCATTTTAAAACCTTGTGAAGATTTCGTTTCCAGGTACCTATATTTAAAAAATCTTAATACGTGGTACGACCAAACTGGCTGGAAAGAGTCTTGAGCAATCAGCCACATGTTTTAAAAATCATTTTAAAAGCATGTGAAGATTTCGTTTCCAGGTACCTATATTTAGAAAATCTTAATACGATGGTACGACCAAACTGGCTGGAAAGAATCTTGAGCAATCAGCCACATGTTTTAAAAATCATTTTAAAACCTTGTGAAGATTTCGTTTCCAGGTACCTATATTTAAAAAATCTTAATACGTGGTACGACCAAACTGGCTGGAAAGAGTCTTGAGCAATCAGCCACATGTTTTAAAAATCATTTTAAAACCTTGTGAAGATTTCGTTTCCAGGTACCTATATTTAAAAAATCTTAATACGTGGTACGACCAAACTGGCTGGAAAGAGTCTTGAGCAATCAGCCACATGTTTTAAAAATCATTTTAAAAGCATGTGAAGATTTCGTTTCCAGGTACCTATATTTAGAAAATCTTAATACGATGGTACGACCAAACTGGCTGGAAAGAATCTTGAGCAATCAGCCACATGTTTTAAAAATCATTTTAAAACCTTGTGAAGATTTCGTTTCCAGGTACCTATATTTAAAAAATCTTAATACGTGGTACGACCAAACTGGCTGGAAAGAGTCTTGAGCAATCAGTTACATGTTTTAAAAATCATTTTAAAACCATGTGAAGATTTCGTTTCCAGGTACCTATATTTAAAAAATCTTAATACGATGGTACGACCAAACTGGCTGGAAAGAATCTTGAGCAATCAGCCACATGTTTTAAAAATCATTTTAAAACCATGTGAAGATTTCATTTCCAGGTACCTATATTTAAAAAAATCTTAATACGTGGTACGACCAAACTGGCTGGAAAGAGTCTTGAGCAATCAGCCACATGTTTTAAAAATCATTTTAAAACCATGTGAAGATTTCGTTTCCAGGTACTTATATTTAAAAAATCTTAATACGTGGTACGACCAAACTGGCTGGAAAGAGTCTTGAGCAATCAGCCACATGTTTTAAAAATAATTTTAAAACCATGTGAAGATTTCATTTCCCGGTACCTAAAATAACTTATGACTTATGACGATGGTACGACCAATCTGGCTGGAAATAATCTTGAGCAATCTACCACATAACATAAAAATTATTTTAATATGTTTTAAGTATAGCTCAATGGTTTTAAGTACCTTTTAAACATATAAAATAATTTATTGTATCTGGTTAATCTGTAATCTGCATTGTGAAGGTTTCATTTCTGAATGACTATTGATTTTTGTTCAACAGCACATACCTCATCAGATACGCACCTTAAAGTAAAAGACATTTCTTATTATAATATTTTGGTGTTACCTAATGCGTAATGTGAAGTCAAGTGAACGTCCTGATTCTAATCAGTGAGTAGCATTTTTAGTAAACTAATTTTTAATTTTTCTCAACGATTATTGTCCAAAACACGAGTGGCGTTGATTTTTCAATCGCGCGATTATTGGACATTCTACTTCGCTTTTTCCAGTGAGCGAACGGAGTGAGCGAACGATTAAGAAAAAGTGAAGTAGAATGCCCAATAATCACCTACTTATGTTTAATTGTGTGTTTTGTTATGTGATACCAATAAATGTCTTTTATTCTTTTATTCTTTTTTTACTTCAATTTAAAAAAAAAGTTGTAACTGTGTAATAAATAAAAATAAAATAAAATAAGAATCTCGCACTATAACTTTTAACGGGCAGCGGGACATATTCTCATCATATTTTGACACTTTATATATTAAAGTTAAGGTTAGAAAGAAAACCAATGAAATGTTCAAACATATATTTTTCTTGGTGTTGTATGTTGTATATTTTAACCCCCTTATTCATAAAAACTATTTAAGCAAAATTTGGTTAATCATTGTTTTGTCTCTTTTTCTCAAATTCAAAATGACGTTTGTGTGACGTTGACAAAACAATATTTAACTAAATAATGCTTAAATAGTTTTTATGAATAAGGGGGTTAATATTTAACTATAAACCATGCATAAGTGGATCCGTGAATCCGGAAAACGCAGTGTGGGCAGGCCTCCAACAAGGTGGCCCGACGATCTGGTGAAGGTTGCAGGAAGCCGCTGGATGCGAGCAGCACGAATCCGGTCGTTGTGGAGATCCTTGGGGGAGGCCTTTGTCCAGCAGTGGACGTCTTTTGGCTGAGGTGATGATGATGCATAAGTGAAGCGCTATTTCATAGTTGTCAGTGCTGTAGCAACTGTTTCTTTGCCATCACAGGCTGTCCCGCTCAGACACCAAGCTGGTTGTGAACGCGTCCGGCGTGTTTGTCCGAGGCGTGAACACGCTGCTGCTGACGGAACCGGACACCGGCCGGACGGTGTTCAGCACCGCCGCACCCGCCATCAACATACCGGACGGGGTCAACAATATACACGCCAAGGTAACTAGTGAAGTGGAGTAGTAAATATGATTATTTTTATATACTAGCTGACCCGGCGGACTTCGTACCGCTTTGACAGTTTCCATCATTGAGTTAAATGTATATCAATGGTTTCCATGACAACAAAACAAACAAATAATTTTGTGTTGGAAAATTAAATTGTCGTTTTTAGTATTTTTTTTAAAATATAACCTATGTTACACAGCGCTAATGTAGCATTCTAATGGTGAAAGAATTTTTTAAATCGGTCCAGTAGTTTTTGAGTTTATTCGTTGCAAACATACATACATACAAAAATACAAAGGTTTCCTCTTTATAATGGCTGGACCGATTTGGAAGAATTTTCTGTATGTGTTCAAGTGGATTCGAGGATGGTTTGTCTGGAAGACTCTTAGGCTTGTCTCACACTTACCACAACCACACCACAACACGTGGGCGGACGCTAATTAGTATGAAAATTAATAGTTGAATTCATAAGGGCCACATTTTGCCTTCATTTTTGACCGCGTGTTTGATACAGACTACATCGCAGCCACGTCGCGACCGCCAGTGACACCGCGAGCTAGCGGTCGGCCATATCGAAAACATTGTTGGTAACACAACGCAATCGCAAGAAGCCACAGCGACACTATTCACACGTAACCACAGCTTGACAGCCCTTAGTACTTTTACTTATAAATAAATTTTATTTTTACATTTTTTATTTTTATGGAACTAATTTTTTTTTGTATAAAATACAGTGAAAAAATTAAACGCTTAACTGACCCAGCCAGGAATCGAACCCGGGTCTTCCGCAATCCGGGCGGCTGCACTGACCGCTACGCTACCGGGAAGGCTGACGTAAGCGCTGAATTTTGTCACTGCTTTTTAAATTTTTGTGCTAATAGCGGCACAGTGCGCCATCTATCCAACGGTCATTGCAACCGATGGCTTTGCAGATTAATTTATTGTGGGCGTTTAATTTTTTCACTGTATTTCATAAAAAAAGTGTAGATTTTATATTGAAAAAATGATTTGGTATACCTACATTAAATTTCTCTTATCTTATATTTTTAAGCAAGTATCAACGAAACGCATCACTTCACCCGTCGACGAAGACCTAACACTACGCTCGGAGGGTTCCGCCTACCTTCGGGGTTCTGAAGGCACCCACATGGAATCTAAAGAGTTATTTTGGAGTGCAGATCAGGACATATTCCTCAAATCTATCAACGGTTCTGTGATATTAAGCGGCAAAGAAGGCGTGTTTATAGATGTTAGGTTTCTGCCTATAGCTTCTCCTATTAACAAAACGGATAAACAAGCAACGGGACAGTTCAAAGTTTGCGTCTGTATGCCTCAAGGAAAGTTGTTTAGAATAACAGTGCCTACTGGTCAGAGGGTGACTTGTTCACATGTCAATATGACCGGAGAGTTGAATCCTTGCGAATGATTTGACTTTTGGAATTGTAGGAGTAGGAAGTTTAGTGTTTTTTAGAATAGTTGTGCTGTGTACTGATAGTTAGTGATGTAAGGGCGGATTGCAACAAAACTCGGAAAGCTTATTGCCGATCTTGAAGTGACAGTCGCAATCGCAATAATTTACAATATCGTTGCGAATATACAACGTGTAACAGAAAGGTGTGGTCAAAATGAAAAGATCCGAAGTGTATCCGAACTAGGTCTTGTATGCAGAGTTACTAAGTTATGATTGTTAACTTTAATGTGTTATGCAATATTTAATTTATTTTTCTATTGTGACGTCACATCAAAATAAACAAGTCTCAGCTTTAGTGGTTCAGTAAACTCTGTGTACTTACACATTTATGATCACTGCGACGCGCATCATTTCACAAATATAAATATTTCATTAACCATTGCATGACAAATTAAAGTTAATAATTATGTCTTAATAACAACATAATAAAAAAAACGCTAATTATTTGCTTTAAAAATTATTTGAACATTTTATCAATAGCTTGCTTACTTCTTAACTGACATTTAATATTTGTACAAATATTATGATCGGATGTTAGTGACGGTAGTTATTGACATTGAATGGGCTCCTTTGGCTTTAAAAGTAAAAAGTGTTGAATAATTTTGGCAGGCTGGTTAGAACCACGATAACTCAATTGGAAGAGCACCTGACCAGGTGGGTTACTTTTGAAACACAATTGCAATAATCAATTTCCAATCCCAAATCTAAAAAAATCAAATGGCACTCTTAAAAGCGATAATAGCGCTACATTGGAATTAAATTGCGTGGAAATTGAGTGAACAAACTATTATCGAGATGGGGCGTCCCGAAATTGCGAAACTTATCCCAATATCGATACATATTAATCGCATTGGAATTGTATTAAAATTGATTTTGCGTCAAGAGTAGCCTACCCGGTATGTCAGAAGAGTGCAGGTTCAAATCCTGCTCGTGGAAATTTTTTCAACATTTTTTGTTTGCAACAAAATTTGCGTTAAAAATTATTTTAACAACATAATATACAAGTTCTAGATCGGATACACTTTGGATCTCTTCATTTTGACACCTTTTTGTTACACGTCGTATATAATAACAATAAAAATAATTTATATTTCAGTTTTTGATTTTGTTTTTTGATGTATTTTGATTGAGAAAAGGACAAATCATTGGTACTTTATTCGTATTTAAAAGCTAGTCGAATATGGAAGGTTTAGTGAAATGTAATCGTGTCTACTTTAAACGAAAGCATTCTTTACATGTCATAAGATTTAGAACTGTAAATGGCATTTAGAAAACAATGTATTTAATTTAATTTATGTAAATATATTAATGTTAAAACATGTATGTATAACTGAAACACAAACAAGATTAAACTGTTTTTATAGTAAAATTATAACTTTTATTTACCCATGGCATAGCCTCGGTGGCAGAGTAATAGATTTGGGTTTGAGATCGCCAATCGCCAACCCGCATTTAAGTCAAGCGTGGTGATTAAGCCATTACGCATCAATTGTAGTAATAATTTGGCTACAATGAAGGAGGCATTTGCCCAACAGTGGGACAGTCATAGGCTATTTACTTCACTTTTTATCTAGCTATGACACGGAAACAGCACATTGATAATATTAATACAAATAAAAGAGTTTTGGACTTCTTGGCAGGAAAGTGAAGTCATGTAAGTATGCGGTTTTTTTTTGTTTTCTAAAATTTGTGTTAGGTCGAATATCAATGTGAAATAATGGTGGGTTATTAATCGTTAAGTGTTCGTGATGTGTATGAGTGTTGGCAAATGAAACAAAACAGTGCAACGGCACTTTTCAAATTCTATCAAGAAGTCAGCGTGAGGTTTTAGTAAATCTTTACTGAGATACTACAGGGGTTGGGGGATATATCATTTCTCACTTTTCATTACTATTATCATTCATCATCATCATTATATTTATCAAAATAAATATTATTGATGTGTGACATCTTTCCGCTCGCCTTCTATATATACAATTTGTGGGAGTAATTTCGTAGAAATGCGATGGAAGTATCGTAACATCTAGAAATGTGGCGGAAGTAGCGTAATAGTGTGATCCGCTCTTAAATATATCATATCATCATATATATATCATATGGTATATATGATATGATGCATTTGTATGAAACTTACCTTCAGCAGTCTCCTTATTTTTGAAGTAAGCCAGTGCATGAAATATATATATATATATATATATATATATATACATATATATCTCAGTCAGTAGTTCGTTTGCAAGTTTCTTAGCGAAATAAAAAAAAGAAAAAATGTACGTCATTGTTAATTCAATGTTCTATTTTCTATTGTAATATTGATTTCAAAAGGCGAGATGCCAAATGTTACACATATGTGACTACTGTAAGGCTCGTTAATTTTTTTATTTATATAACTTGTAAGAAAATTACTTTGAAAGAAGGAAAAAAGGAAATCATCCTCACGGGGTAATGTTATATTATTAAATTTTAAAAGCCCTTTGTTTTGTCTTGTAATTAATTAACTGTAATATTTTATTGTATAATTGAATTTATTTGTTTTTAATTATGCTGTTAATTAATGTAATTGGTTTTTTTACCGTTTTAATTAATAAATTTAATAATTAAATTTAACACTGCCTAAATGTGCTGAAAGCAAGAAGCCATCAACTAAAAAAAAAAAGCTTTGATAACCCAATGGAATGCTCGAGTTGAAAGCTACAAATCGTGGTTCAATCCCCATTGGTTACACTACCTTTGTGAACCCATTCCTGGTAAACGCACTATCTGCGATTGCTAGTTTCGGGTGACCAAAAAGTTATCATCTCAAGTCTCGTGCGTTGGAAGGCACGTAAAGCCGTTGGCTGCATTATCTTATCTTATCTTAGTGGGGCCTGCTGAGGTTTCCCTCTCGCAGTAACACTTCGACCATTCGGGATCTTTTGTGCAACCCCATCCTTTCACTCTTCTTCCTTTGCAAAGATAGATGCCATAAGTTTGGCCACGTCTTTAAGAGCAAAGAGTCCGAAGTCCTCCGGTTCCGGATAGGCCGACCTCAGGAGTCCCATTCTTTTTCTAGCCAGAGTCGCAGTGCCAAGCGCGGATCCACCGTTGTGGGCACAGTGGGCATGCCCACAACCTTAACTGAGATCGAAGATATGATTATTTACATATAATTTAACGCAAATATTGTTGCGAACAAAGAAAACAAACAGACAACAAAGAAACAAGTGCGGGTTCGTATCCCGCTCGTGCTGGAATTTTTTCAAGTCTTTTTTCAAATTGAGATCGAAGATATTTTTTTTGTGAGCTATTTGTATTTTAAAACTAGACTGTAATGTATCCGTTTTGTGTGTTTTATTGTTATGTGTTGTGCAGGTCAATAAATGTTTCTTTATCTTTATCTGCGGTTATATTCAATCCCTAAAGAAACTAGCAATGAACCGTGTGCGTGTGTGATTCTGAACGTAGAGAAGCACACAACAAACGCACACATTCACAGCTAAAACCTTATCAAATTCAGAAAAACAAAAAAAAAACATTTTGATTACGACTCACACTTGGCCGATTTTTGTGTGCTGGATCCGCGCTTGTCGCAATCACACAGTAGGTGCTGCATTGACTCCGTTCAGCTGCATTAGTACTATTAGCAGTCGTCAACAACCCAATCCGATCGGATAATCTAGTAGGAAGCGGGAACACGCACTAGTGCGTGATGTCATTCCCTTAGAAAACCTCTGACGATGTTTCGTTTCACGCGGCTTGAACCCTTTAAGTTTCTCGACGCCCCCAAAAAGTCCGATGACTGAAAATGCAACTCAAATTGACAATTAGCAAACTCAAAAAAAAACAAAAATGTCGTCAACGTACACTAGGCCCTCGTGGTGTTTTACAGCCTGTTTCCTCCGTGTTGTTTTCATCCATAGGGAAGGCTCGTGCCCCAGCAGTGGGGACATAAAGCGAGCTGGTGAACTGGTGATAACGATGACATGATTTAAAAAAAACCACAAAATTAGTTATCAATAATAATATTATTTATTCATTAAATTTCTACAACCTTACATTTTTGTAGTCATTACAAAAAATACTCCCTTTAATCGCGCACAAGTATACTTCGAGATTGTAGCGAATCTTTTATTTATTCATAATATACATATTTGTTCGTAAACAATTCATACTTAGTCGGCACATTTAATTTACCAATTCTCATTCTTACTGTGTAAGTAATAAAGTCGATTTTGGCTCGTCCGTGCCTGTGTTCAAGCCAAGCTTTTCTCCAACACAGTTTAATACTAAAATCAAAACACATATATATATATTTATGTTGAAATGATATTGGTAAAGCTATGATATACATATGTCCACTCAATGAGTCGCCAAACATAAAGGAGCAGTCACATTACTTTTCTATTACTCACGAGTTACTGACCCCTAGGGCTTAATATATTAGACAACATTACATACAATGTTCTGTAGGGTTACTCTTGAAACACAATTGCAATAATCAATTTCCAATCACAAATCTAAAAAAATTAAATGGCACTCTTAAAAGCGATAATAGCGCCACATTGGAATTAAATTGCGTGGAAATTGAGTGAACAAATTATTATCGAGATGGGGCGTTCCGAAATTGAGAAACTTATCCCAATATTGATACATATTAATCGCATTAGAATTGTATTGAGATTGAGTTTGCGTCAAGAGTAGCCTACCTGATCCTAAGGTAAGTAGCTAAAGCACTCGTTTTATGGAAATCAGAAACAACGACAATACCATAACCACCCAGACCCGACACAATGTCGAAAAGTTCGTTTTTCGACTTTGACTTGACCGGGAATCGAGTTTCTCTGAGGGATCTTCAGAGTTGGCGCCGCCCAAAGTCCGGCGTGCAAGCCACTCGGCTCCGGAGTTCTGCGTAATACTGCTTTTATTTCGCAATGGGTAAGCACTTGACTTTCATTCTACCTGATGTTAAGTGATCATAAGGCCGAAGGTGGAAGTGTTGGAAAGCCAATGATAGGTAGAATGCCACATTGAGGAAGACCAAAGGGAAGATCTTCCTCCGAGCTGGGTGGTATTGGGGATCGAGGTCCAACGGATGTTAGTTGAAGGTGCTATATACCGGTTGACTTTTTTTATCACCGTCCAAACCTTCCGAGATGACTCCCGTGATACAAACTAACAACTCTTACTATTGGACCAACTCTGTAACTCGAAAATAAAATTCAGCTGTTCCATACATTTTGGTCGAATGAACATTGATGTTTTGTATGGAACAGCTGAATTTTATTTTCGAGTTAGGGAGTTGGTCCAATAGTAAGAGTTGTTCGTTTGTATCACGGGAGTCATCTCAGAAGGTTTGGACGGTGATAAAAAAGGCAACCTGTATAGCGAAGGAGATGGTGAAACTTCGCTACCGCGATGCAGGCTTCCCATACGACGTGTCGTTGGTATGCGTTTTGTGGCGCCATCTGTTGATACGGTTGAGAAGGTGTTTGATTCGTGTCGAATAATGTGCAGCGTACGCGGTAGGTGGCGCCGCCACAGAAGCGCACTTTACTCGGTATCCTCAACAACTGGCTGTCTTACATTTAATTGTCGGAACATAACAATGCATTTTTAAAGCGACAGATTTGAAAATGATGGTAGCTAGTCACGCGAACTTGAAACAAAACGGGCACAATACTTGCCGCTGGCAATTCAACTTGGGACCTCACCTGACATAAACTAACCACTAGAGCAAGAGGCAGTTAAAACACATAGCACTATATTCTCCATAGGTTACACATTTCCTAGTCAACATATAAAGTAACGGCTTTACCAATATCAGAACAACAATAGTTTGATCCAAGTATTCTACCAAAAGATTTCATCATGGGTTACTAATCCAGAAACAATAAAGTCTATTTTCGCTTGCAACTGCGAGCTGTTGATCACAATATCAACTTTAAGGACAATATTACATTGTAAAGATTTGTCTATACATATACCATGATAAGCTTATAGGCTTCGAATATTTATTCCGTGTTTTGTCTGTTACTTTAATTAAAAAAGAAGTTTACATGACGGAAACAAAACACGGAACATCTGTTCCAAGCTAAGCCTAAGACTTGTTTCACATGTACCACAACCTCAAAACGTGGGCGGGCGCTAATTTGTATGAAAATTAATAGTTGAATTCACAAGAGCCACATTTTTCCGTCATAATTGACCGCGTGTTTGATACCGACCACATTGTAGCCACGTCGCAACCACGACGCAACCACCAGCAACACCGCGAATCCATATCGCAAACATTATGTAGGTAACTCAACGCAACCGCAAGAAGCCGCAGCGACACTATTCACACGTAACACAGCTTGACCACCTTTTGTCGGACGGTATGGTGTGTGGTGTGTGACGTACCACAACGTGTGAAACAAGCCTAAGGCCCGTTGATCACATTTTGATCGACAATTTTTCCATAACATTTTTTTCGAATTATCTATAATTCGATTTCTCCCCATATCGCTAATTACTTGTATACAACACGTATATCACAAAAAAATGTATTAAAAATTGAAATATAATTAATTATTTTATTTATTTTAATTTTTTTAACATTATTGCAATTCAGCAGTTCCATCCATCTAACTAAAACAATTATAGTACATTCGAATACTGGTTTAAAAAAACTTTTGAAATAAAAAAATATTTTAATTTTTGGTGTTACGTACTAATAAGAAATATTTTATATCAATTAAGACATTTTACAATACATATTTATGTATAATGTGTTATTGAGGGCCGATTCTTCAATCTTTAGATACAATTTAGATTATCCGTTACAAGGTACATGAAGCCGTTGGTCCCGGTTCGTAAAATAGCAGTCGTTAAAGGACCCCATGTTGAAGGAAGGAATTGAATTTTTTGGTGGTGCTACAAAGAAATGGAAAGAAATATCCAAATCTACTGCCTCGCTTAAACCCGGGACCTCATGTGGTCAAAGCCAGATCACAGATACTGTATAATGATAATAAAAAAAAAATGAATAATAATGTTAACACTATAGCACGAACAACCGTGAATATTGCCGCTCCACGCAACCAGCGCCCTCTGCGCATACGTCGTCCGCCGGCGCGGCTATGTTCATAGCAATTCTCGAAGGTTCGGCGCCCAAGAGTCTGTCAGCCGCGGCGCGCCGAGCCATAGACAGTCGCACGCGAATCGTTCTGAGAGGTAGATGATACGCGCTCTGCCCCGCGCCTAAACACTTAGTTTTAGTTTGTATTAAGTGAAATTAAAGTAAAATTTGACTTTTATAGCTGTGTTAAAACTGGGCCCATGTATTATATCCTATTTTTTTTAATGTAAAACCATGTACATACGCCTTCACATAAACGGGTAGATGCCACTTTAGCCATTGCGTATATCTATTGATAGATAATCTGGGATTGTTTGTCCTACTATATCCATTGCGACTTTTTGCAGCGATACAAACGCGATTCAGTCGCGATTTAGTAGCTGGTAGCTGCAGTGACAGTCGCGACGCGATGTAAACGCGATACAGGAACGACAAACGCAACGACACAGAAATAAGAAACGTGCGCGTGCATCTCGCTACTCTTGCGGCTGCTTCGATATAAACGCGCGTTTGTATCGCTACAAAAAGTCGCAATGAATAAAGGCCCTATTTGTCGTCAGTGGATAAAGTGGGACATAATTAGAAAAAAAACTTTGTTCCACTAAAAACATAAATGTGGAAAAAATTTCCACGAGCAGGATTTGAACCTAAACATTTATAAATAGCTTGCTTACTTCTTAACTGATCTTTAATATTTGTTCAAAATATTATTATTATTATTATTATTATTATTAAAATATTATGATCGGATGTTAGTGACGGTAGTTGTTGACATTGAATGGGCGCCAAAGTGTTGAATAATTTCGGCGGGCTGGTTAGAACCACGATAGCTCAATTGGAAGAGCACCTGACCCGGAATGTCAGAAGGGTGCAGGTTCAAATCCTGCTCGTGGGAATTTTATCAACATTTGTTTTTGTAAATTGTTCGCAACAAAATTTGCGTTAAAAATTATTTAAACATTTGTTCCTCTAAATAAATTTTGTATATCCATGGATAAAGTGGGATCGACCCCCACATCAACCTATGTAAATCTGTCAAATTTCTTTAATACATTTTCAACCGTATGCTTCAGGCATAAAGTTGAACTTTATGTATATGGCATATGGTTGAACATTTATTGAAGAAATTTGTAAATTTTGGTTAGGTTGATTGATGTGCAGACTTGCTTCATGAAAATGCAATAAATATTTATAAGGCGGTTATGTATGCTTTATCAGATACATAAATTATATTTGTAGATTAAAAAATCAGCCCTTAATTATTAATTTACAACATAAACATAGTGCACTAATTATATACAAAAAGATTGGTTTAAGCGTCTGTCGTGATAACTAACAAAAATTAAGGATTCAACTTTAAAATTAAAAACAGCTAAAAGTAATACTATTATTTTATTTAATTATAAAAGAAACATATTAAAAAAATAATTATAAAAATGCTCCAATTGAAATATTGGATTCTTTAAAGTATCTCAATTTACATCTAGATTTAGCTAAACTCATTCTTTACAAAATAATTCTGGCTGTATCTATTAATTACAAACAATAGTACTTTAAATAATCAATGCTAATGTCGTCTACTCAAGTCTTACTATTGGACCAACTCCCTAACTCGAAAATAATATTTAGCTGTTCCATACATTTTGGTCGAATGAATATTGATGTTTTGTATGGAACAGCTGAATTTTATTTTCGAGTTAGGGAGTTGCTCCAATAGTAAGAGTTGTTCGTTTGTATCACGGGAGTCATCTCAGAAGGTTTGGACGGTGATAAAAAAGTGACCCTGTTTAATAATATGCAGTAGTAGCATTCGTTAGCAACCACCTTACCGCACTGGGCCCGCGTGGTGGTTATTTTTTTATTGAAACTTTTGCAACATAAATATTACGGCGGACTTAATGCCTGAGGCATTCTCTATCAGTCAACCATAGGGTGGTGCAGAGATAACATTGGCAGGTGCAATTAAGATAATAATTTAAGTGTAAGTATATAATACATGCATAAATATATATGGTTTACGGCCCGTTCTGGCTGAGGTGCTTCCATCCATAGGGAAGGCTCGTGCCCCAGCAGTGGGGACATATAAATCAGCTAGTGATGAATAGCTAAATCTAGATTTAGAAATGTAAGGTAACCATACTGATTTAAAGAAGAATCCTTTTCTCTTTATTAGAAACCTATTTTCAGTAAATAAAAAAGTTTTTCTTTTTTTTTTTAAAAAACGATTTTTTGACGCACAAGTCCGCACAACCGTTCGTTTGTTAATAACAAAAGTGTTTTATTAAAAAATAATGGCTGTGGTTGATGCGGGGATGAAATGTATAGCCTTCGGGAGGAAGCACTCTTAATAGAAATCCGTCCAATAATCGATTCCAAATCGTCAAGTTTTTAATAATTTCTTGTATCGTATCAAAACACCGGGCTGACATTAAACAATAAGTAACAAACTAAATATATCAATAGATAAATGCGACGAGAGTAAATACAGAAAAACCTAAAGGAAACAATTCCGAATTTAAAAAAGTTGGAAGGTAGCAAATTTTATTTTTAGCCAAATCAGTCTTATAAAAACCTAAAAGAAGATTCTATCTTAATATTTTTAAGATATACAAAGTATATTTATAAAAATAACACGATTCAGTGTCTACCGCCCTCTCTCTCTTTCCATCTGCTATATACGAAAGCGTGCTCCAGCATAAATAATAAATATTCAGTGTATATTCCACGTAAATAAGTCTATAAAATACTGTAATAAGTGCATTTTACATTGTAGTATGTACATATGTGTGTATTACACTGATATTAGCGTATATTACACTGATATAAGTGTATATTACACTGATATAAACGTATATTACACAGAAATAAAGTGTATATGTTATTTTTGGCGACGAATATACTGGTGTTGAACACTGGTTGTCCTGTGTTCCTATATTACACTATCATAAGTGTATATTACGCTATATCAAACGTATATTACACTATAACAAGTGTATATTACACTATATCAAACGTATATTAAACTGCAATAAGTGTATATTACACTATATCAAACGTCTATTACACTGAAAAAGTGTATATTATACTGTAATTAAGCTGTATATTCACCGAACCACATCTCATCGGCCACCCATCCCAACAGTTCTAACCCCGCATAACCACAGCCTCCGCTCATGTTACAACGTATGTATAAGTCTATGATAATTTACAATGCCACTGTTGTATTAGTGGGTAGGGAATACTGTTCACACTGCGCCTGAATTGCCCTCTGTATTCACTATTTGATAGGTGATCAGGTATTCGGGGTACGCCTGGAAGAGAAAACAAAATTAATTCAAACTAATAAATTTGTCACCTGATAACAGGCCAGTTGTATATTTTTTTAGTATTAAATATTTTTTACGAGATGATAATGCCATCCATGCGCAATTCATATTGCATGGATTGTAATCTGTAAAGGTAGATATTTAAATAAATAATTAAAATAAAAAAAAAAAACAGAAAAACATGAGAAATAAAAATACGATAGGCCCTACCTAGGATATTACGTGAGGCTTTTAAAAAAAACAACTAAATTGCAATAGAGAATGTAAGTTTTTTATTTTTGTTTTAATTTAACACATGCCTGGGATTCCAATAAACAGGTAATTGTAATTTGAGTAAAATTTATAGATTTAATATAAATCCAATTAAAATTACATATAACAATTCGTAGTTCGGCGAGTTAAAATCTTACTTGTGATTTTTTTTACATAATAATAATATTCCGAATTTAGTATCTTATATTTATTTAGTGTTCCCATTTTGGACTCTAACTCTCTTAACTCTCTATAAATCCAAGTTTCCAGCATATTAAAAAATATTAACGTCCCATTTTTCCGATTAAAAAAACATACCGATATACTTTTCTCCCTTCATAATTTCGTATATATTTTTTCTGATTTATCTGTTCGAGAACGACTTTTTCCGATTTTTCTGACAAGTCAGCCTGTATTTTCTTACCGTTCTGGCATTGACGTCCGTTTGCCAGAGGTGGGCATTTTTCTTATTATATTTTAAACCCTTTAATTAGAAAGTTTTGAGATAATTTAATTTTTAATTAATTAATGAGATTGTTTAAAGCATTTGTTTTGAAAACTTAAGAAATAATAATTAATTCTATTAATTTTTATTATATTAAAAAAACTTTTAATCCTACATAAAATATTAAAAAATTTAAAGAAATAGGTAAACGTAATTTTCAAGCTAAATATATTAATTTATCATAACGATATCGAGGTTATGTTCCTCGAACTCAAATAAATATAAAAGAAATTATTCTAACTTTAAAATAAAATAAAATACTCAAATTATTACCTCCCATATAAATTAAAACAAATAATAATCTTATAAATAAAATTCTTGAATACTCAGCTAAAAAAAATAAAAGCAAATCCTCCACTTCTATATTCAACATTAAACCCTGATACTAATTCTCTTCGTTGCAACGCAGTTTTACACTAAGCGCCACTACAGACATACTACTTTTAGAATCGGCGATCGGCGATTTTGCGACTGTAGCGATGCTGAATCACGTTTTGGCGACTCTCTGCGTTTGATCGCAGCAAAATCGTGAGATTCTTATCGATGCAGCATCGCGATTTCGCGACTTCATGCGTTCGGTTCGGACGCGGTATCGGAATCGCGCGTTTTAGCGACTGCTCCGATGCTGGATCCGCAACTCGATGCAAATCGATGCGAGCGGGCATCCGCATGTGTGCGGAGTGTAACGTTCAGAAGCTGTGTCGAACTTCCGAAAAGCGACTCAATCGCCGCGTTTGGCGTTTTTAAGTGTGCGGTGTGGAATGTGTGGTCGCTGCATTCAGCTTCTAAAAAGCGGCTGAATCGCCGATCGCCGATGCTAAAAGTAGCATGTCTGCGGTGGCTCTAAAAGATTTATGCGATTCGAGACTATAAGGAAAAATTACGATGTTTAAAAATGTCTACTGGTCTTATTTCGTCCCAGTATAATATTAACATGGTATATGTATGTCGATGTATAAAAATGTCGCTTTGATGATTGGTGAAAAATATAACTGACAATAAGTAAAATTGTCGAAGTATAAAAATGACTACTTTAGCGATTAATAAGATTTTTTTACCGACTTCAAAAAAGGTTGAGATTCTACACTCTTTACATAATATGTACATTCTTATCAAGGACGTATACCTTTGCTTTAGACCGGTCATGGTGGCGTCCTTTGGGTCCCAGTTCAAGCAGTGAACATCTCGACCGACAATTATGATAATGTACTGACATAACCCGATTTCTGTAAGCCTGAAAGCCTAGTTTTAAGGTTTTTTACTTTTGCAGTCGGAATGCAATCCGTCTGTTGTTTCGGCCCTTTGTGAAGTGTAAAGTAGACATTTGTAACCTATACAACGTAGTCATTTTTCATTTTAGACCAAACTTCTTGTAATTGTAGACATTTTTATACTGTGATAGTAGACATTTTTATACATCGGTTTTATTAAACTAAGACGCTTGTATACCTTGTCTTTATAATACTCAGACGAATTTATTTTTAGAAAGTAGACATTTTTATACAATATCATTTTTCCTTATAGTCTAAACTCGCATAAATCCTCTGAAAGCAGCTATTATCGTATATCTGTAATTTATTTATCCTTTGTCAAAATGTTCCAATTCAACTTTTTTTGATTGCAATCTAAGCCTCTAGATAATCACTTTATAATTTCGTAACAATTTTTTCTGATTTATCTATCAACAGTTACATACACAAGTTAGCCTGTCTTTTCGTTCCCTATAATTAATTTCCAAGCCACTTTGTACTCACCTGCTCCCCCCTATACACCACGTACTCCGGGAAGCATAGCCCGCCTTGCGAGGGTCTGCCAGCCACCGAGTGGTGTCCAGGGGGCGCGTGGGCCATCTTCATTGCGCTCATAAGCTGGAAGGCCCGGCCCAATGTCACCCGGCAGAGAAGCAATTGTCTGGTGGCAAATAGGACAATTCATTAATTGATTTACTTAAGGGGGTGCAGCGCGGAATTTGAAAATTTACGTGTTTTTAAGTCACTAGTGCTAGGCGCTGAACAGGTCTTATACATTAAAAGGACTAGTGTAGGTTAGCTTGATCCTTTCACAAGGTCATGGTTGTCTTGGAATTTGAAACAAATACCCAGAAACTGCATAAACATTACGTAAAATAATGATATCTAAAAACTTATTTCTTCAGAAACTTTGTAAATATAGCCCAAATGTGACAATGATCCGACATCAAAATGTTTGTATTGATATTCCGCAGGTTACTGTTGTCTTATTTTTCCATTAAAAAACATGAATATAAAAATATTAAGACTTTTCTTATTTTTTACCCAAACGCCTATGATTTTACGAAAGTAAACATTGCTCTAATTAAATCAGCAGCCTACTCTGTACAGATATGAGTGTGCGTGCGTATTCTTGTCGTGCGCCGTTGTCACACCACTGCCACGCGCCGCTCGCTCGCTATCATAAACAAACTTGAAACTCGCAGTTTTGCGTCCGCGCTGCACCCCCTTAAATTATGTACGCAAACAGATTACAGTCAATTCAACATAGACATGAGAATTTATTACAGGAGGAGCTCGATGGCGCAGTGGTTAACGCGCCCGGTCTGCGGGTGCAGGTTAACTGTGGCTGCCTAAAATTACTCATACATACATACATTTTGGTCAAATGAATATTGATGTTTTGTATGAAACAGCTGATTTCTTTTTCGAGTATGGAAATTGGTCCTATAGTAAAAGTTGTTCGTTTGTATCACGGGAGTCATCTCAGAAGGTTTGAATGGTGATAAAAAAGTCGACCTGTATATGTTTTGTATGTATGTAGGTGTGTATGTATGTATTACCTGTGGCACAGGTAACAGCTGCGGTCCTTGTGCGTGGGGCAGCCGGAGCCACCGCCGAAGCCGTAGACATACTGATTGCTTTTGGACGAGTGCTCCGCGAAGTATATGCCCGCGCCGAACATACCGCCTGAAGGGTGAAGAGATGATGAATTTTATTACCGATATGTATAACCATATGAATGAGGAGCTCGATGGCGCAGTGGTTAACGCGCTCGGTGTGCGTCCGTGGCCCGTCCTCCCTATCCATCCATAGGGAAGGCTCGTGCCCCAGCAGTGGGGACATAATGAGCTGATGATGATGATGATGAATAAACAACATTTATTCGGCTTCTAACCAAGATTGTTACATTTAGTTAAAACTAGTGGACCCGGCGGACTTCGTACCGCTTTGACAGTTTCCATTCATTCCCTTGGGAATATCGGGATAAAAACTATCCTATGTGTTAATCCAGGTTATAAACTATATGTATGGCGAATTTCATCCAAATCCATTCAGTAGTTTTCACGTGAAAGAGTAACAAAGATCCATCCATCCATACTTACAAACTTTCGCGTTTATAATATTAGTAGGATAATAATCCTTATGTTATATTGTAGATTTAATGTAAACAAAAGCTGGTGAACCTAAATAAATAAATACTTGAAGACAAACATGCAAAAATAATAAGTGCATAGAAAATACATTTTTGTTTTAGATCATTAATCTAGTACTAATAATGATATTTTTATATATCTTCCGGGTAAGCCCTTGGCCTTCATATCACCTGATGTTAAGTGATGATAAGGCTGAAGGTGGAAGCGCACTTCACCCGGAATCCCCAAGTACTAAGGCACTGGCTATCTTATCTCTAGCTGCCGGAACACAACAATGCTACAAACATTGATGTTGATGTAGTCTGATGCGCAGGAGTGACAGATTATTGTTTTTTTGACCGGCACTTTCATATTTGGATCAAAAAAAGCTAAGTTCTTTAAAAAAAATGATTCGTTAAAAAAAGTGTTTGTGTTAAATGTTCAAATAATTTTTAAAGCAAATTTTGTTGCGAACAAATTACAAAAACACAAATGTTGAAAATATTTCCACGAGCACGATTTGAACCTGCACCCTTCTGACATTCCGGGTCAGGTGCTCTCAGATTCGAATCCTGCTCGTGGAAAATTTTTCAACATTTGTGTTTTTGTAATTTGTTCGCAACAAAATTTGCTTCAAAATTATTTGAACATTTATAAATAGCTTGCTTACTTCTTAACTGATCTTTAATATTTGTAAAAATATTATGATCGGATGTTAGTGACGGTAGTTGTTGACATTGAATGGGCGCCTTTGGCTTTCAAAGTAAAAAGTGTTGAATAATTTCGGCGGGCTGGTTAGAACCACGATAGCTCAATTGGAAGAGCACCTGACCCGGAATGTCAGAAGGGTGCGTGGAAAATTTTTCAACATTTGTGTTTTTGTTTGTGTTAAACTAAAAAAATATATAAATATTTTATATATTTTTTTTACAGTAATATAAGAAACATCACCTCTTTTTCATACATTTTTGGTCTAAATATGTAAATGTCCTTTCAAAAAATTTTATATTCTCGCCGATTGCGTGATAACCGTCAGGTTGTCGTTGGTTTAGAAAAGTGCTTAAGTGTTCAACGACTTTTGCGGCCGACTGTACACTGAACTCACCAATATAAGCGTGCCTTTCGTCAAACCCTTTCTGTACTATCGCGTTGATGAAAGGTGACCCGTGGAACAGCATCCTCTCGTTGGGCGTCGTAGCTTCTTCGGAGACCTCCCGCCTTCTGTGCTGGTACCGCTCCCATAGGCGACCGTTCACTATCTTTTGTATCTGATGGGGGAGAGTAAAGTAAGCGTAAGTAAATAGCATACATACAACATATAACGTAATATATAGGTACAAAACCCTTAATGATAAATAACGGCTGAATTCATTTTAATAACCGATTTTAACAGACTATGTTTCAGGGTGTTATCGTGATTGAGTGAGTGAGTGAGTAGTGATCGGAATGGAGGGGCTTAATCTACCCAAAGTTGCCGACAAGACAAGACTAAGAGTGGTTAAAACCGCTAACAATTAATTATTGTCAGAATTTTTATTTTTTTATTTACCAAAATGATGTTATTTTTCTTTATCGAACCCGAATCCCAGAAATACATAGTTATATTAATTATTGACGTACTTTTAGTAAAAAGTGCAAAAAGTGAGTTGTTACCAGGGCTTGATACCGTTACCAAATTCCCACTATAAGTACCGGTAAGTAACTGTTCGGAACGTAAGGCTGTATGGGCAATGTCCTTGGCTTCAAATATTTTTCTATAGGCATCTGTCAGTTTTGCACCGAATGTCAGATTGAGTTGGAGAAATTAATAAGTCGGCGGCGTGTACACATTACTCTTTGATAACTTGCGAATATTAAGCTCTGGCGAGAGGGAATTGTACATTTTTGCTTTTTGGAGCTGGATGGAAACGGATGGACATCAGGCTGACGAACCCTCTTCTTCCTTAACCTTCCTTGCCACCATCTCCCCCTGTCCCTTTAGCCATACAGCTCGGAGGAGCGGCCAACTGCAGTGAGGGCTGCAAATACCTTTGGATAGATGGCACTAACGTCAGCCTTCCCGGTAGCATAATGGTCAGTGCAGCCGCCCGGATTGCGGAAGACCCAGGTTCGATTCCTGGCTGGGTCGGGTGGGCGTTTAGTTTTTTCACTGTATTTTATATAAATATTTAATTCAGCTTAAGTGTAGCAATTAACACTTAAAAATAATAGTAAAAATTTAGTATTGTTTTCTAAAGTTTACGCGAACACTACACATTTAAATGAAACAACTTTTACGGATCTACTCGCGTTTATTTTACTTTACACATTATTTAAGTCAAGACTAGGCGCGAAAATAAGTCTGCAGTATGCGAACATTCCCTAGAGGGGCCCAACCATTACATCAGATTTGATAAACCGCAAGTGCTCGCTGGAGAACAACGATTCATCCCTAGGATGATACGCGAGGCTATTGAAATTAAAAAACATCCTACTTTTAATAGAGAAGATGGTTGGAGACTACCATCAGCCTGGGACCCCATCATACAAAATATTAAATCCCAGCCCCAACACTATACTGCCAGACCAAAAGATACTGTAAGCTCTTTCTGCGTAAAACGGAACGCACCCGATTAAATTTAAATGAGGGTATACAAGCTACTAACTAATTATGAGATGACCAACACCTCAGTCTCCCTGTGACCACGGTCCCTGCAAAGGATTCGAAACGTCAGGATAAACATTAAATATTGTGTAAAGTAAAATAAACGCGAGTAGATCCGTAAAAGTTGTTTCATAAAAATTTAGTATTAGCAGTTAATTCGATTAATGAAATTAGTCATAATCGCGCATCGCTAGTCGTGACCACATACCCGAACCACGTTGTAGCAGCTAAAGTGACCGCCGGCGTGATCTCTATGCGCGCCGAGGGAAGCTTGCATCTCCCTTTCGACTATGGTGAACTCCGCCTCACAATTGCTATCGGCAGTGGCCGGTACATCCACTAATGTAGTGCCACCGTACCATTCTGTAATAGGATTAAATAAAATAAATAAATAAAAGGTAATATTATATATGGTATCATTAGTAAATTATTTACGAAAGTTGTGTAAATAAGTTACTTAGTTATTTATACGAACCAAAGTTGAAAGTGACTTTTGACTTTGCATTTTCACTTTGAATTTCGTACCGGAAGCAGTTCACTGTGCCGCGGTTTCTATTACAATTTATGCACATACACAACCACGCCGCTCTCAAGCAACATCTGACAAAATTTACTTTGTACTTTACACTTTGTAAATGACTTTCGTACCTAAAGCGGCATATTTACCATGCCTCTTTTTAAAATCCATCCCCATACGTTACAACGCCTATTTCAAGCAACATCTGACAAAATTAACTTTACACTTTCATTTTCACTTTGACATTCATACCTGAAGCAGCTCGCAAGTTGTGCCGCACCGCCTTTTACAATCTATGCCACGCCTACTTCAAGCAAAATTTCTGACAAAATTGACTTTTGACTTTCACTTTGACTTTGACTTTTGTACCTGAAGCAGCTCGCCGCTCGCTCGCTTCTACAACACGCCACACCGATCCCAAGCAACTCATCTGACAAAATTGACTTCACACTTTGTCTTTGACTTTCGTACCTTAAGCAGCTTATTTACCACGCCTCTTTTTAAAATTCATCCCCATGCGTAGCAACGCCGACTTCAGGCCCGTCTGACAAAATTGACTTTTGACTTTCACTTTGACTTTCGTACCTGAAGCAGCTCGCACGCTATGCCGCGCTGCCTTCTAGAACCACACCGATCTCAAGCAACTTATCTGACAAAATTGACTTTACACTTTCACTTTGACGTATTTTGACCCATACCTGAAGCAGCTCGTAAGCTATGCCGCGCCGCTTTCAGCAATCGATGTCGATGACCGTACGCCGCTACTCCAACTGCTCTTAGATCTTCATGGGACATCTCTGACAATATGTCTACTGTGATCTGCTCGCGTTCCAATACTGGAGCCAGTTGTTCCAATCCGACACTGTAAATATAAAAAAAATAACAGTAAAACTAATAAACTAAAGTATGCGATGACTTCTTGGCGGCAAAGTGAAGAGTCATGTTTGCGGTTTTGATTTATTTTCTAAAATTTGTGTTATGTCGAATATTAATGTGAAATAAGTTCGTGAGTGTGCATGAGTGTTGGCATATGAAACAAAACAGTGCAACGTCACTTTTCAAATTCTCTCAAGAAGTCCGCGCGAGGACTTAGTAAAGCCACACATCTTTACTGAGATACTCGAGGGGTTTGGGGGTATATCATTTCTCACTTCTCATTTCTATTATCATTCATCATCATCATACAGGAAAGAAATATTGTTTATATATGTGTTACTTGTAAGAAAAATTACTTTGACACTGGCTAAATGTGCTAATCGCACGAAGCCATCAACTAAAGGAAAAAAAAAGTATGCGATATCCCACTGCGGTGCAAAGGTTTCCATCATTGAATTATCGCTACAATTGATGGGTAATGGTCTTCTATCAATAATGTACTAGATAAAGAATCCAGAACAAAAATGCATTTCAACAGTGTCCATACCTATAGGAACATTTAGATTACGAATAACAAAATCTGAAAAAAAAAAAAACATTGAACAGCATCAACAACTTCAGCTTACTATGAACCTTAACACTTTAACAGCCAATCACGTACTGGGTACGGGCGGGTAGGATCGTCTCAGAACGCTGATCACGTCCTCTGTACGGCATCGACTTTCTTAGCGTTTGTTTTAAAATGACGTCCGTCCGTGGTAAAGGCGCGCTTTAAAAATAGTCGGCTGTTAAATTGTTAAGTTTCAACAATAAAGATTAAATTAACGTTGCAAAATATTTGTACTTAATATTTGCTGTCATCGCCACAAACGTCATTGTGGCTCCGTGGCCCCAAAGTCATTTTTCAAACACTCATCGGGAATCTAGTATATAATTGATCGAAAATTCCAAAGGAATCCTATACAAACCTGTAAGCACTAATTCTTTGAAACCAATAGGCCGATTTTAAGGAGGTGTCGCGCGGAATTTCGAAAATTTACGTGTTTTTAAGTCACTGGTGCTAGGCGCTGAATAGGTCATATACATTAAAAGGACTAGTGTAGGTTAGCTTGATCCTTTCACAAGGCCATGGTTGTCTTGGAATTCGAAACAAATACCCAGAAACTGCGTAAACAATACGTAAAAGTAATGATATCTAAAAACTTATTTCTTCAGAAACTTTGTAAATATAGCACAAATGAAACAATGATCCGACATCAAAATGTTTGTATTGATATTCCGCAGGCCACTGTTGTCTTATTTTTCAATAAAAAAATATGAATATGAAAATATTAAGACTTTTATTATTTTTTACCTAAACGCCTATGATTTTACGAAAGTAAACATTGCTCTAATTAAATCAGCAGCCTACTCTGTACAGATATGAGTGTGCGTGCGTATTCTTGTCGTGCGCCGTTGTCACACCACTGCCACGCGCCGCTCGCTCGCTATCATAAACAAACTTGAAACTCGCAGTTTTGCGTCCGCGCTGCACCCCCTTAATGAATTAAAATTTTGTTTTATTATTATTCCCCTCGGTGGGCTATGTCGACAATTTTTTTAGTTCTTACATTCTCCTACTTCTTGTAGCCGGGCTTGCACGCCGGACTTTGGGTGGCACTAACTCTGAGGTCCCGGATTCGATTCCCGGTCGGGTCAATGTCGAAAACGATATTTTCGATATTGTGTCGTGTCTGGGTGGTTGTGGTATTGTCGTTGTTTCTGATTTCCATAAAACGAGTGCTTTAGCTACTTACCTTGGAATCAGAATAATGCATGTGATGTTGTATTATATACAACGTGTAACAGAAAGGTGTGGTCAAAATGAAAAGATCCAAAGCGTATCCGATCTAGATCTTATATGTGTTGCTACTAACACATATCATCATCATCAGCTCATTTTTATGTCCCCACTGCTGGGGCACGAGCCTTCCCTATGGATGGATAGGGAGAACGGGCCATAAACCACCACGCGGGCCCAGTGCGGATTGGTGGTTGTTAACGACTGCTAATGCAGCCGGTACCAACAGCTTAACGTGCCTTCCGAAGCACGTAGAAGCTCGAGATGATAGTTTTTGGTCACCCATCCGATGACCGGCCTTTGCGAAAGTTGTTTAACCTCAGCACTCACAGACCTGGCGCGTTAACCACTGCGCCATCGAGCTCCTCACATAATTATTAACTTTAAATGGCTCCGCACACTGGACGACTTGTCGCTGCGTCTAGTCGCGCAAAGCACACGCACACACGACAGTCGTGCGACAGTTGTGAGCATCAGTTTCGCGATTCCCCTAGCTTGTCGTCGCGACTCTGCGACTGACGCAAGTGTGCGCTTTGAATAAAATATATGAAAATTGTCGGCCGCAGCCTGTCGTCGCGTCTAGTCGCCGAGCTGTCGCAGATGCGTGTCGCCATTGATTTGTCATGCAATTTTAAATTAAATATTTACATTAGTGAAGTCATGCGCGTCAGGCAGCATAAGCAAGCAGCAGTGATCATAAATGTAAGTACACAGAGGTTACTAAACCACTAGGGCTGTGACTTGTTTATTTTGATGTGACGTCACAACAGATATATTTAATAAAAAATTTGATAACAAATTAAAGATAATAATTATGTCTCAGTAACTCTGCATACAAGTTCTAGATCGGATACGCTTTTAGAGCTGCCGTTAAGCCTTTTTAACAGTTGCTTACATGGCAAGGAAGGTTTGTAGGGACTCCGATGTGGAGAGGGCGGAGGCCGGGCGCCCAGCGGCGTCCTCTAAACTGCCTCGCGACCCTTCCGCCCAGTAATTGCTAGGCACCACCTATAGCAAAACAAGATAAAGCAATCATCAATCGAACCAATGGTCAATACCATCAGTTTTAAAACGTGCCTCATTTAAATAAGTATCTGTACCTATTTCTAGATAAAATGTAATGTTATGTTTTAACCGCCTCTTTGGTCTAGTGGTTAAGACCACCGGCTTAGATCCAGAGGTCCCGGGTTCGATTCCCAGCGGAGTACATGTTTGTGTACTCCGGTTTGGTTGGTGGTAGGGCTTGTTTGCCCGCCTTGCTAGCTACCACCATCTTATCTAAATATGTCGCCATAACATCAATGTTTGTAGCATTGTTGTGTTCCGGCAGCTAGAGATAAGATAGCCAGTGCCTAATAAACTACGGTAATAATATCGTAAAATATTTATCGACATCAGATTTTGTTGTCAAAAAATAATAAAGGGTTTCATTGAAATTTTAATGGATGACATCTTAGTAGATGGTGGTCTATATAAGGTCACTTTTTATTAACTGCAAATATTTTGACAAAACATCTAATTATATCAGAGAAATAAGGCCCTAGCATTAAAAAAAAATCCCTATTTCGGCTCCTTTGAATTGAAACTACCGAAAGTGCTTTATTTATATTTTTAATCGAAATGTCTTTTGGCGTTTTTCTTGAAAACTAACGTATAATAATTTAAGGTTTTCTCATAAAAATTGTTTATATATGTTGTTGAATTTATCCTCAAAATGTTTGCAGTTGATAAAATGTGACCTTATATACAGTTTCTGCCAAAGAATAAAAATCGAGTTGCTGACGCCTATTTTCAATGACTAAATGAAAAAATAAACGTCGGTCTATACTATGTTGACTCACCGGTAACGCCATAGGCACTGTATCCCCACTCGGCATCAATATAGGCAGCAGGGGGGGAGGTAGAGGCGGCGCGGGGGGCGCGGGGGGGTGGTCCCCCGTCGCGGTGGTCATAGCATCCTGGAGGAGGGAGCGTACGTCCTCCGCGCCCGCGAGGTCGAGGGCCGTTTGACCCTCTTGGTTCTTGAGGTACGCGTCGGCACCGTGCGCCAACTGAGTAAATAGATTTATTTATTCGAAGATTACACTATACCAAAGAACCAGATACTGGGACAAAAAGTATGAATTTTTTTATTCATAGCTCGGCAAATGACTTCACTCCACCTGATGTTAAGTGGAAACGGAGTCCAGACGCAAGGACACAAGCCTCTTCACGCTTCTTTTGAAGGACCCCGTATAATAGGAAGGAGGGAAAACGTGTGCTGGTAGACTACTCCATCTTTTGGAGGTGCGACAAAGAAACGAGTCACCAAATTTCTATGTTCTAGTCCGGGGCATAGTCTGTCTATGTGCAAAATTTCATCCAAATCCGTTGAGCCGTGCTCAAGTGATGCGCTTACCAACGAACTGCATTGTATTTTTACATAAGGCGAAGGGTAAAGCACACTAGCGCCACCAATTGATAATTTGACAATTACTAACGGACCGGATCTTTTTTTAAACATTGCGTACCGTCCGACAACAGGAAAGCATCCATAGTATTTATTTAATAATTGTGCACTACTTTTTGTTGCGTGGTTTATTCACAAAACGGGCTATCGCATTTATTCACAAACAATGGCCTCTTTTGGTGTTAGCCAATGAATACAAAAACAAACCTAAAAGTAGTGCACAATTATTAAATAATAGATGTTTGCCTAGTGTCGGAAGGTCCGCAATGTTTGAAAAAAAAATCCAGTTTAGCAGTTATCAAATTAAATCCATTAGCGGCGCTAGTGTGCCTTACTTCTTCGCCTTAAATAGATTGATAGAAGATATAAATTAGGTACAGACACCTGTACTTCAATCTTTCCAAAACTGTTAAATTTCTTCAATAAATGTTCAACCGTATGTTATAGACATAAAGCTTAAAGTCTTTTGACGAAATTTTAAGTTTGTAGTCGTCTGCTGTGCAAGCAATAAAAGTGGTCTAAACCAACTTGGCATTTAAGAAAAACGAAGTTACAGTCATGAAATTAGAGTATATGTATATAAGGTCACATTTTATCAACTGCAAATATTTTGAGGATAAATTCAACAACATATATAAACTATTTTTATGAAAAAATCTTAAATTTTTATACGTTACTTTTCAAGAAAAACGCCAAAAGACATTATAAAGAAAAATTAAGCACTTTCGGTAGTTTCAAATCAAAGGAGCCGAAAGAGAGAGGCTGCAATGCCTTCACCGCTTACACGTGCCCCTAATTTTATTCAAAAGAGCCGGCAGAGAGGCCGCTCTTAAAAATATTACAATTTTTGTGTACAAGTAAAAATAAAACTAGCCTTAATTTGTTTTTAAATGCTAGGGCCTTATTTCTCTGATATAATTAGATGTTTTGTCAAAATATTTGCAGTTGATAAAAAGTGACCTTATATAACACTATGTCCAAATTGTTGGTCATTTGATCTGTGAAAATCTTGTTACGTAAAATTTAAAGACTCGACGCAAGCACGCAAGCACGCACGCACGCACGCACGCACGCACGCACGCACAAAAAAAAGATTAAAAAGACCTCATCTATCTATTTATCTTTACAATAAATATAAACGTGAATGTGTGTGCCCGTGCGTTTGTGTGTTCACACATGTGGACATTTTTATATCCTACTAATATTATAAACGCGAAAGTTTGTAAGTATGGATGGATGGATCTTTGTAACTCTTTCACGTAAAAACTACAGAATGGATTTGGATGAAATTCAGCATACAGATAGTTTATAACCTGGATTAACACATAGGATGGTTTTTATTCCGATATTCCCACGGGAATGAATGGAAACTGTCAAAGTGGATGTTTGTTACTCTTTAACGTAAAAACTACTGAATGGATTTGAATGAAATTCGGCATACAGATAGTTTATAACCTGCATTAACGCATAGAATAGTTTTTATCCCGATATTCACACGGGAATGAATGGAAACTGTCAAAGCGGTACGAAGTCCGCCTGGTCCACTAGTATTTTATATTATTGATTACATAAAGAGCTTACCAATAGCGCGCATAGTTGCGTCCGCGCTTTATGCGCCGCTTCGTGCAGAGGCGTGAAGCCCCATCTGAAAAGGAGATGAAATAAATTACTTCAGTAACTTCACGTGCGTGAAACTTACGGATCACGTTAGGAATATTATACTGCGCTCAAAAACAAAAATGGCTGAGGTCACACAAAAAGCTACCATGCTAAAGTGGGACTGGGCAAACATGTCTATCGCATGTCGGAGGAACTGTGGACAAAAGTAATTACCGAATGGGTCCCACAAAACCAAAAACGACGTCGCGGGAGACCAAAAAGGAGATGGCAGGACGACCATGACTCCCATCTAAAAGATTGGTCACTTGTTGCTCCACATAGAACACGATAGAAAGTGGGTAGGGAGAACTTCACTTTCATCATCATCATCATCTCAGCCAAAAGACGTCCACTGCTGGACAAAGGCCTCCCCCACGGATCTCCATGAGGGGTATTTGCCGTAATCGCCACGCTTGGCAGGCGGGTTGGCGGTCGCAGTTGATTAAGAGTAACCTCAGAGAGATGCTGCTCCCCATCCTCTGGAATGATCCCTTAGTCGGCTTTTACGACACCCTCGGGAAGATATTGGGTGGTGCAATTCTTTATCCCCGGCACCACACGGGGGAACTTCACTTTAACTTAAATAAACTACAGTTTACGGGAACTTTACCGAAAATTTATCAGTCTAAAAGAAAAGGAATCCACATACAATTATTAGGAGATCCACAAACAGTTCTTTTGCCTTCGCGGTTCATCTATACTAATATTATAAAGAGGAAAGCTTTGTATAATTTTTACTTTTTATTTTTAAGTGTTAATTGCTACACTTAAGCTGAATTCAATATTTATATAAAATACAGTGAAAAAATTAAACGCCCACCAGACCCAGCCAGGAATCAAACGGTGATTGCAACCGATGGACATGCATTTGGATAGATGGCACTAATGTCGCTCTAAAGCAGAGGTTCCCAAACTTATTTCGTCTAACGCCCACTTTGAAAATCAGTTATTTTGTAGCGCCCCCCATTTTTTTTCACCTTAAAAACCTCATTAACATATTAGTCTCGCCTAGAGTTTAATTAAACCTATATTCTAAACACGAATATTTCTCAGTGTTTGATACCTATTACATACCAAATATCTTAAAATATAAATAGCATTGTGCACGCATTAAAAATAATAAATATTTAATGTATTTTTAGTTTATATTTATACAATAAAATAGGATATAAATATGAACTAATAAATGGATATTGTGTAGTAGGAGGATTTTAATTTCAGTGAATTTTAAAATATGAAGTAGCTGAAGTTATAAATCACCTATCGCCCCCTTAAATCACATCAGCGTCCCACAATTTTCTCCGGGCCCCTTACCGCCCCCCTTCTAGGCCTCCAGCGCCCACAAGGGGGCGTTACCGCCCACTTTGGGAAAGACTGCTCTAAAGCATTTCAAAAATCAAAAAGCAGTAACATAATTCAGCGTTTACGTCAGCCTTCCCGGTAGCATAACGATCAGTGCAGCCGCCCGGATTGCGGAAGACCCAGGTTCGATTCCTGGCTGGGTCAGGGGGGCGTTTAATTTTTTCACTGTATTTTATATAAATATTAAAAGCATTGTATTTTTGTATGTGTGTATGAATGTTTGCAACGAATAAACTCAAAAACTACTGGACCGATTTAAAACATTCTTTCACCATTAGAATGCTAAATACACATACATACCGCTCCCCGTTCTTCCGGGCCGGAATATTGCCTGATGTCTTACTGACAAAGTAACCATTATATTAAATTAAAATTGATTAATAGATCTTTGTCCATTTGACGTATTTGTGATAGGAAAAAATTACTAATGTTCTGTTGCGAAATGGCAATTTATAAAACAATTACTTTATGAGATGTAAGGTTTGCAAAACAATTTTGTATGGAGTGTTGATTTGCGAAATAAACATTTGCGTTTCGTTGTTTGCTATCTGAAAATTTGTTAAATAACTTTCGAACTTTCGAATGGATACCGTCCACGATAGCATAGTTGGTAGAACCACAGACCTGTCAGCAGCATTAGGCGGAGTCCCAGCCCGCAGCAGTAACGCCGCCAGCTCTAGGTGACCGTAGGAAGCTGCATTGTGTAGGGGCACTAGTCCGCCTTTGTCGCGGGCTGACACCGCCGCCCCCGCTTCTAGGAGGGCTTCGGCCACTTCCAAGTTGTTGTAACCAGCTAAGGAGAAAGGGGAATATACGTTAAGGCGAAGGGCGAAAGGCACACTAGCGCCACCAATTGATAATTTGACAATTACTAACGGACCGGATCTTTTTTAAACATTGCGTACCGTCCGACAACAGGAAAGCATCCATAGTATTTATTTAATAATTGTGCACTACTTTTTGTTGCGTGGTTTATTCACAAATCGGGCTATCGCATTTATTCACAATGGCCACTGTTGGTGTTAGCGAATGAATACAAAACCAAACCTAAAAGTAGTGCACAATTATTAAATAATAGATGTTTGCCTAGTGTCGGAAGGTCCGCAATGTTTGAAAAAAAATCCAGTTTAGCAGTTATCAAACTAAATCCATTAGGGGCACTTGTGTGCCTTACCTTTCGCCTTAATAACAAATTACAAATTAAATTAAAAAATACGACTGCAATGACAAAAAAGGCAAAAAAAAAGAACAAAAAGACAAAAAAACAAGATGTCATGTATTTGTCTATCTGTATTTATAAAAGTGAAATGTCACTCATTCACTCACTGATATATAAAAAATCAAAACTGCTCGATTAATAAAACTGAAATTTTCACCGCAGTTCATGTATGTATGTAAACCAAATGGAACATTTAAGATTTATGATTGATGATTTATTAAAAATTATGAATTATTTTATCACAACATTAAATTATGATAACGACATTTGGTAATGACTCTACATTTTGGTCCTTCGATCCGGATTTTTATATAACCCAGTTAAAGTTCGTTTTAACGGTTCGTTCGTTTTTTATAACCTTCATAAGACCATTTTATGAATGAATGAATAAATTCAAAAAATTCAAAATTAAAATTTCAATATGTTTATTCAAAATAAATTTTTACAAGTGTTTCTTGAACGTCAATTCAAAGCCATATAAGAACGAATGAATAAAAGTTACATAATTACTATAATTACTGAAATAATACTTATATCACGATGAGGAGCTCGAAGGCGCAGTGGTTAACGCGCCCGGTCTGCGAGTGCTGAGGTTAAGCAACTTTCGCAAAGGCCGGTCATCGGATGGGTGACCAAAAATTTATCATCTAGAGCTCCTCCGTGCTTCGGAAGGCACGTTAAGCCGTTGGTCCCGGCTGCATTAGCAGTCGTTAATAACCACCAATCCGCACTGGGCCCGCGTGGTGGTTTATGGCCCGTTCTCCCTATCCATCCATAGGGAAGGCTTGTGCCCTTGCAGAGGGGACATATATGAGCTGGCGATGACTATAATTACTAAGTTTTGATCACTTACCGGCAAGGTGTAGTGGCGTCGAGTTCCTCCCGTGCGTGTCTCTACAATTCACGTTTTGTGGTGTTATTAATTTTCTGTAAACAAGATAAAAGATTATAAAATAACCATAAAAAAATATATAATGTATATTTTAAAAGTGCGTGATTCGAAAGTTAGCAAAATTCATACGATTTTAATGTCAATTCTATGAAAGTTATTAATATATCTTGTGATGACATAATTACTGTAATAAACAAAAAGTAAATGCTAGACTGTGGATTTCATTATCATAAAAAAAAAGAAACCGACGGGTTGCACTCTGGGAGTGCCGGCAGAAGTGAAAACTTGAATATTAACGTTGTGCATTTTTGATGTTTTGGAATGGTTAGGGAATAATTTTGCACGAATTGCTTTAATTATCAGTATAAAAGTACTCTCATTTATGTGGTAGAATACAATATTTATTTATTGGGCTATCGTACACAAACATGACAATTTATATTACATTAAAAAGTTATATTAAGTTATATTAAAAAATTATATTACGCCGCGCCAGCTGTCTACTCTCCATCCGTCTTACGAATTTTCGGTCAGGTCACGTGTCCTGACGCGAGTTTAACATTTTTTACCCATTCCAAAAAAAGTGCACAACGCCGCTAAAGAAGTTTTCACTTCAATAAGCACTTATTAAACTTTTTAACACATTTTTTAAACAAATAATTACTAATTATTGTTCAAATTGGTTAAGAGCTAGCTTTTAATTGTAAGCTAAAATATTAACTTTATCTCCTACACATAACGTCGAAAACCAATAAAAGCAACACCAAAGTGTTCAACCAAAACGCACCTAGCTCTAGCCGCGTCTCCCCTCTTCGCCGCGTCCAAGAGTGCCGCGTCTCCCCTCAACGCGTCCGCTGTATCGCTATCCCCAGCTCGTACTAATTGTAAAGGCGTCAAACCGTCTCGATTTCTTCTCGTTGGATCGGCACCATGCTAGAATATAATATTAAAAATAAATAAGTAAATAGCCTATTTACTGTCTCACTGCTGAGTAAAGTCCCCATCATTAAAAACAAGTCATCGCTACAGTGTATCTATACTAATATTATAAAGAGGAAAGATTTGTATTTTTGTATGTATGTATGTATGTATGTATGTATGTATGTATGTTTGCAACGAATAAACTCAAAACTACTGGACCGATTTAAAAAATTCTTTCACCATTAGAATGCTACATTAGCGCTGAGTAACATAGATAGGCTATATAAAAAAGAAAAAAAAGAAATGCGGTACAAAGTCAGCCAGGTCAGCTAGTAAGTAATAAAATAACTAAACATTTGACACTTTCTAATCCAAGTTTTTTCAACACGTTTTCTTGTATTTATTTATTTATTTATTTATATTAGGTATTTATTCACTTACAAATATCATTACAGGTTTCATTACAAATACAATAGTGCATATTGTATTTCTATAACAAAAAAAGGGTGATGATGATAATGAATATTTAAATGGTGACATTATTTTTATAAATTAAAAAATAATAATAATAGCTAAAAGGTTAGTCGACATCACAGGAGACCGAAGAGCTGGCAGCTACCTCGGACAAAGAATTAGTCTATCAATTCAAAGGGGGAACGCTGCCAGTATCTTCGGTACCTTGCCTAAAGGGACTCCTTTTAATAATTTATTTTAGTTATTGTATTATATTTTTTAAGGTTCTTTTGTTTTAGGTTCATTGTTCTTTTAATAATAATAAATCATTTTGTATTATATTTAAGTTTTCTCATATAAGCGAGTTCGTGATTAATTTAATTTCGAATTGTATCATAATAATTATTAATTAAAATAAAAAACAGATCTTACTAACAGATTTTTAAGTTAGTGTTGTTTAAATATCTATATACAAATAAGTTTGCATCAAACCTATAACCTATAAAATTCAAAATTCAAAATCATTTATTCAGTCTAGGTTACAAGTTCTTGTGAATGTCACTATGCCATCGGTTCGTAAGTCTACTCTGGGCGGGAGATCTTGTACTGAGAAGAACCGGCAAGAAACTCAGCAAGTGTCCAGCTCTTTTCTCCCTTACAGCGTCAAAAATATTGGAATATGCAAATCATAGCAGGAAACTTTCCTTTTCACAATGTCATACAGTACCAACTACAGTACTCAAAAATTGTTTTTATTTTAACCTTTCAAACCAAGAAAAAAAAAAAAATTTACATTGAAAAATAAAATGGAAAACGCACAGAGAATAAAGTTATTGGGTGTTTAGAGTTAGAGCAAAATTATCCTAGTTTGTTTATGGCTAAACTTCTTCATACAAAAGTAGGCTCTAAATAGACGATATTTAAATTCTAATGTCGAGTGGCGATCGCGATCGAATTCGATCGCTTGTGGTTTGCGGAATAGTTCCGCACTGGCACGCACTAAGTGCGTGACAGGTTAAACTAGCTGACCCGGCGGACTTCGTACCGCTTTGACAGTTTCCATCATTGAGTTAAATATATATGAACGGTTTCCATGACAACAAAACAAACAAATAATTTTGTGTTGGAAAATTAAATTGTCGTTTTTAGTATTTTTTTTAATATAGCCTGTTACTCAGCGCTAATGTAGCATTCTAATGGTGAAAGAATTTTTAAATCGGTCCAGTAGTTTTTGAGTTTATTCGTTGCAAACATACATACATACTAAAATACAAAGATTTCCTCTTTATAATATTAGTATAGATAATTAACCTAAAAACCACAGTACCTTAAGCAACAACCGCACTATATCAGCCTTTCCCTTGGCAGCGGCCTCGTGTAGTGGCGTAAACCGCCATAAGTCCGCCGCGTTGACGCCGGCGCCGGCCGACACCAGCAGCTCGGTGACCTCGTAGTGGCCGTACGAGCACGCGTTGTGTAAGGGGACTAGCCCGCTTAAGAGATAACAGAGAAATTATAGTCCTGTCACTGTGATAAGCAGTCTAAAGTGTGAGCAAATAGAGTCTAATATGGCGTGCATGTGACCCTTTATCTTTGGCATGGACGTGGACAAAGAAATGTCGATCTTAAAATTAGAAAACTACTAAAACTACTCAAAAAACAATTATTAAGGTTAAATAGTTCTTGGCGGGAAAGTGAAGAGTCATGTCTGCGATTTTGTTTTATTTTCTAAAATTTGTGTTATGTCGAATATTAATGTGAAATAATGGTGGGTTGTTAACCTATTAAAATATGTTCGTGAGTGTGCATGAGTGTTGGCAAATGAAACAAAACAGTGCAACGTCACTTATCAAATTCTCTCAAGAAGTCCGCCCGAGGACTTATTAAAGCCCCACATCTTTACTGAGATACTCGAGGGGTTGGGGGGTATATCATTTCTCACTTCTCATTTCTATTATCATTCATCATCATCATACAGGAAGGAAACATTGTCTATTTATGTGTAAGAAAAATTACTTTGACACTGGCTAAATGTGCTAATCGCACAAAGCCATCAACTAAAGGAAAAGAAAAAGGTTAAATTGCTGCGTGTTTTTAAATTGTTCGACATGCTTTTTTATTATCTTACCCTTTGTCTTTGGCGTGAACGTCAGCGCCTCTTTGAAGTAACAACTGAGCGAGGGGAAGCCTGTTATAACTGTAACAAAAAAAAAAAAAATAACAATCCTAAAAAATACTAACAATAACAATAGTTGTTGTTCCTCCGTAGGAAATACCAGGTGTTTCTTACAAAGGCAATTTTTAAATTATACCGATACGATATTAAAATTTAAAATGACTGAAAAATACAACATGAAAAGATTTTTCTTATAAAAATACATTTAACCGCCTCTGTGGTCTAGTGGTTAAGACCACCGGTTTAGACCCAGAGGTCCCGGGTTCGATTCCCAGCGGGGGGTACATCTTTGTGTACTCGGTTTGGTTGGTGGTAGGACTTGTTTGTCCGCCTGGCTAGCTACCACCATCTTATCTAAATATGTCGCCATAATAACAATGTTTGTAGCATTGTTGTGTTCCGGCAGCTAGAGATAAGATAGCCAGTGCCTCACTAGTTGAGGATCCCGGGTGAAGTGCGCTTCCACCAAATGGCCTTATCATCACTTAACATCAGGTGAGATCAAGGCACTGTGCTTACCCGTAAATATAAAAGAAAAAAAAAACATTTTTCTTATTTAGTTAGTCAGCAGCAGTAGTCAATCAGTCAGCATCAAACTATTTATTATTTATTTTATTTATTTATTTGTCTTCATAAGACCAACAGCACGCGAAACATATATACATTCAGATATAGGTAACAGATGACCAATAACAGGTCTCCACGTTTAAAAACAGATAATTAACAAGGTTTTTGTGGACAATAGAACATAGAATAATTTCAAAATATTAAAAACAAAATAAAAACTAATGAGTGGTATATAAAGTTCACTTACTCAAATATTTAATAAAGAAATCTTGACTTAAAGCGAAGGGTAAGGCACACTAGCGCCGCTAATGGATTTAATTTGATAACTGCTAAACTGGATTTTTTTTTCAAACATTGCGGACCTTCCGACACTAAGCAAACATCTATTATTTAATAATTGTGCACTACTTTTAGGTTTGTTTTTGTATTCATTCGCTAACACCAACAGCGGCCATTGTTTGTGAATAAATGCGATAGCCCGTTTTGTGAATAAACCACGCAACAAAAAGTAGTGCACAATTATTAAATAATTACTATGGATGCTTTCCTGTTGTCGGACGGTACGCAATGTTTGAAAAAAGATCCGGTCCGTTAGTAATTGTCAAATTATCAATTGGTGGCGCTAGTGTGCCTTACCCTTCGCCTTAATAGCCGCCTTGCTGTTGCTATGCTAGAATAAAATAAATCAAAGTTGTTTGTTTTATGCAATGGCATGGAATATCACCATGTTACTACAATGACCTGACCTGTTCCCACCTGGCTCCAAATCTCCCCTCCTGGCTACACACGAGAATGACTCATCCAGCAGCGTGCATTGGCGAGTAATGTGGAAGTCTATATTCTTACAATAACTAAAATGGTCCACCCTGGTCTCAAATGGCCCAAACCGTCCCACCTGGCTACGTACTACAAGTGCATTGGCGAGTAAGGTTTTCCGGCTATATCCTTCTAACGGCTCAAAATGGCCCGCACTGGCCCCAAATATCCCACCATGGCTACACACAAGTTACTCACCCAGCAGCGAAATGTAGCGGCGTAGAATGTCTTCCATCCACATCTCTGCAGTTGACTAGCCTGGGTCTAGCGTCCAGGATGGCTCGACCTGTCTCCACATCTCCCGTCCTGGCCGCTTCTAAGAGGCGTAGGGCGGCTGCGTTAGCGCATGCGTCTGTTGAAGAAATACCGTCAAATTTATTATTTGTGGCAATACTCAATATTTGTACGTTAACCATTTAAACTAAATCAAGTCCAAAGAAACATAAATGTTGAAAAAAATTCCACGAGCAGGATTTGAACCTGCACCCTTCTGACATTCCGGGTCAGGTGCTCTTCCAATTGAGCTATCGTGGTTCTAACCAGCCCGCCGAAATTATTCAACACTTTTTAATTTGAAAGCCAAAGGCGCCCATTCAATGTCAACAACTACCGTCACTAACATTTGTTCGCAACAAAATTTGCGTTAAAAATTATTTGAACATTTATAAATCAAGTCGTGTATAGAAGGGTGACCCAGTGGCTATGTGTCCCTATATACTTACCCATGTAGGTAGGTTATGGCAGTTGGAACTACGGGTGCGACTGTTCTTCTCACGGGACGAGACGGGAGTACAGTCAGGGGGGTGTCACTTCGCAGTTCGGTCGACTTATTTAAATGAGAGTAGCTCGGTGGCGTGCACTTGGAGAGGCCTATGTCCAGCAGTGGACTAATATAGGCTGATGATGATGATGATGATGATGATTTACCTACACGCTCGGTCCGCGCGCGGAGACAATTTAGTCGAGTGTCACGCACGCAGTACGCAGGAAGCGACCGACGACGCGACGACGCGGCATTTTGTTTCACGTTTCAAGTACACTAGTTAGTTGGTCTACGTGAAATGTTTAAATATTTTTTAACGCAAATTTTGTTGCGAACAAATTACAAAAACACAAATGTTGAAAAAATTTCCACGAGCAGGACTTGAACCTGCACCCTTCTGACACTCCGGGTCAGGTGCTCTTCCAATTGAGCAACAAAATTTGCGTTAAAAATTATTTAAACATTTTATAAATAGCTTGCTTACTTCTCAACTGATCTTTAATATTTGTAAAAATATTATGATCGGATGTTAATGACGGTAGTTGTTGACATTGAATAGGCGCCTTTGGCTTTCGAAGTAAAAAGTGTTGAATAATTTCGGCGGGCTGGTTAGAACCACGATAGCTCAATTGGAAGAGCACTTGACCCGGAATGTCAGAAGAGTGCAGGTTCAAATCCTGCTCGTGGAAATTTTTTCAACATTTGTGTTTTTAGTCTACGTGAGTTCTTCTGACCGCCCAAGTCAACTAATATCTAAGTACCTATTTATGTTCTGTTATTCTGTTTAGCGCTTAAAATACCTACCTATATATAAGATTTACTTTCGATTGTCCTGGCCGTTGAAAGAGTTCGGTACGAGTACAGGTGCAGAGTTATTTTGGACCGTATTGGCGCGCACCGAAGGTTGATATTGTATTACATTTGAATCAAAAGTACGTCTTCTGGTCCTGTATATTATTGTGGTTCAGTCCTGAACCCCCCGCTGGTTATGCCTTTGCGAACGCGGACATAGTTAGAACTCGTGTTGGCTATGAGGTTAGCTGTGGAGAAGGTTATGTTCGTGTACCTAGTTGTGTGTCTTGCTGTTGGTAGGTCAAACCCAACTCAACACGACTTTAAAGTTTATACTGGCACCCCCTACCAACCGTTAGGTTATAAAGTAGGTGTCAGACATCCTTGTGCAAACACAAGGGACCATCTACGTCAGGTCATAACGCCAGATCAGGACGCACCGAAGCGCATTCTTCATCCGGTACTCTTAAGACTAGTGTCTCCAGCGAGTTGCCCCGTGGACACGTATAGTCCACTACCTATTATCCATCTGGATAATAGGTAGTGGACTATACCTATCTAGCTATCCTAGCTAACCTATCTAGGTTACCGGAGCTGTAAGCTCGCTCACTTCTCGTTGCACTAAGAGCACAACTCGCAGATTCCACTGCTCGGTCGTCAACTCCAAAGTCGACTACCAAATATCCTCTTTGGTGGCGGAGTTGTAAGCCCACTCACTTCTCAGTACCCATCGAGGCACCTTGCCAATTCACAGTCCTACGCGGTTGGCTTGCCCGGAGGTATTGCATCTAGCGGGCACCTCTACTAGTTATCCAGACTAGTGCCGGAGATGTCGGAGTTCTGCTCAGTGAAAACCACCGAACATAACAACCAACTATGGGCAACTCACGTGCCCCGCAAGTCCTTTCGCATCGGGCCCCTTGAGACCTCTACACAGACTCGCTCGTTGTGCACGAAATGGAAGCCTGGCCAACAGCAGCCAGGCAGACGAACATTCTCACTTCTACAGCTAACCACATGCCACCACGAGTCCAACCCATGTCCGGGACATGCCGGAGACACCCGCGAAGGCGTAACCGACAGGGGGCCTAGGATCCGGAACTCCCGTGGTACCCTTGAAAAGATAGCCGGACCCGTAGTTCCAGCTGCCATACCCTACCTATCAGGGTCAGTATGTCACTGTTGGTAGGTCAGTATGATGACTCGGCCCGTTAAATTTTTTTTTTATGTTAAAAGGAGGCAAACGAACAGGCGGGTCACCTGATGGAAGGTAATCACCGCCGCCCATGGACACCCGCTAAACCAGAGGAATCGCAGACGCGTTGCCGGCCTTGAGGAAGGAGTTGGATCTTGAGGAGGGAGTAGGAATTGGGAGGGAGGAGGGGTGAGGGATGGGCACAGCAACGAGTGCCATTGTTTCACGCCGATATTCTGCGAGAGGGTGGTATGGTATGGCGAGCCGGCTCATTTCGTGCTGCAACGCAGCGTGGCTCTACCACTCAGTGTAACTCATTTAGCACCACCCAGGGGTCACGTTTAGGGTCTCAAGGGTAAACCCGACGCGAGTAACTTTAACAAAACCTCTTGCGATGTTTCCTCTCTCGGCTCGTAATCTAGCAGTTGGGACCTAAAATGAGCTGGCGGGGATGATGAAGAAGACGTGTATGGCTCACCCAGTGGCTGTGGCTGTGGTTGCTCGGGCCTCGCGTCTGCTCCACACGCTAGGAGCAAACGGCACGCGGCGGCCGAGTCGCGGCGAGCGGCCACGCATAGAGCGCTCTCGCCGCGAGCGTCGCAAGCGTTCACCTTGGCACCTGGGGTAACAATAACTTATAATAACTTATGTTATATTATATAAAAAAATATAATAGAAAATACTAGCTGACCGGCGGACTTCGTACCGCTTTGACAGTTTCCATGACAACAAAACATACAAATCATTCGTCCGCTTAAGAACACCCGTATCCCATGATGGACCCCTATAGCGGCGCCACCTACCGGGTCCAATTGTAAATCTAAACCATTCTCGAATCCACTTGAACACACACAGTAAATTTCATCCAAATTGGTCCAGGCGTTTAGGAGTTCTATAATATACACACGCACAGAAGATTTTTATATATAAAGATATCTATATATTTATACGTGAAGCAAAAACTTTGCTCCCGTTTTTACGAAAAATTGCGCAGACGGAGGAGTATGAAATTTCGCACAATTATAGTTTATATAGAGAAATAATAAATTGATCCACAAAAAATAGTAGGCTAGCACCTAAAATGGTAAGTTAGCATCTAAATGTAGTTTAGGTGCTAACTTTGTATTTTTAGGTTACATTAGGTAACTTTGGTGATCGATTAAAAACAACCCGTTTATATATACAGAGAAGGTTATCCGAATGTTAATATTTTTTTAAACTATGCATAAAAAATACATTAAATCAACAAAAACAACACTACACATTACAGCCAAAAACGGCCACTTTTAACTATAACGCCGTATTTAACTAAACCATAACATGTCAGATGTTCATTAGGTGACGTAAAAATGCTAAATTACTTCATTCAAATAGTTTGTTGAGCATAATTTGATTTTATATCTCTAATTACTCGATGTGTATTTTTTTCATTGGCGGCGCTAGTGTGTTGCGTAACCGCTCTTAACTTTAATTTGCCATGCAATTGTTAATTAAATATTTATATTAGTGAAGTCATGCACGTCAGGCGCTAAACAAGCAGTAGTGATCATAAATGTAAGTACACAGAGTTTAATGAACCACTAGGGCTGTGACTTGTTTATTTTGATGTGACGTCACAATAGAAATATTTAATGAAAAATTGCTTAACAAATTAAAGATAATAATTATGTAAAACACAAATGTTGAAAAAATTGCCACGAGCAGGACTTGAACCTGCACCCTTCTGACATTCCGGGTCAGGTGCTCTTCCAATTGAGCTATCGTGGTTCTGACCAGCCCACCGAAATTATTCAACACTTTTTACTTTGAAAGAACCACGATAGCTCAATTGGAAGAGCACCTGACCCGGAATGTCAGAAGGGTGCAGGTTCAAATTCTGCTCATGGAAATTTTTTCAACATTTGTGTTTTTGTAATTTGTTCGCAACAAAATTTGCGTTTAAAATTATTTCAACATTTATAAATAGCTTGCTTATTTATTAACTGATCTTTAATATTTGTAAAAATATTATAATCGGATGTTAGTGACGGTAGTTGTTGACATTGAATGGGCGCCTTTGGCTTTCAAAGTAAAAAGTGTTGAATAATTTCGGCGGGCTGGTCAGAACCACGATAGCTCAATTGGAAGAGCACCTGACCCGGAATGTCAGAAGGGTGCAGGTTCAAATCCTGCTCGTGGAAATTTTTTCAACATTTGTGTTTAAGTACACAGAGTTTAATGAACCACTAGGGCTGCGACTTGTTTATGTTGATGTGACGTCACAATAGAAATATTTGATGAAAAATTGCTTAACAAATTAAAGATAATAATTATGTCTCAGTAACTCTGCATACAAGATCTAGATCGGATACACTTTGGATCTTTTCATTTTGACCACACCTTTCTGTTACACGTTGTATAAAAATATCGACCTTTTCAAAACAATAGAGTTTATAAGGTTAAAACTAACCTACCGGCAATGAGTTGTCAGTTCGTGGTACAACTAATACACACCTTTTAGATAGGAAAGTGTCGACCTTATTATAAGACTAATAGAGTTTATTATATCTTGCAACTTAGCTACTAATGGGTGAATACTGAATATGTCTCAGCAGCAAGTCCATGGGGCGTCTATTGTCAATAATGTCATATGGAAATGTTGACCTTAACATTTGTGTACTTATAAAAGTCGACCTTAAAAACAGAGCAATACAGTGCAATATACTGACAGCCAGTTTATCGGACGTCTATTGTCATGTACTCTTAATATTAGAGCAGTACAGTGAAATATAGTTTAAAACTATAGAGAGGACTATGTTCACTTGTCTACGACAAAATAGTTTCAATCTTATAATCAGATCAATAAAGTCAACTGACCATGCCGTAGTAAATAGCAGGTCCATGGCGTCGAGGTGCGCGTGTTCAAAGTAGCTACCGATAACAAGGTAGTCCTTATTGACATAATTATAGAAATGTCGAGCTTAATAGCGGTAATGTAGCGGACTACGGTTTAATTTTAGCCAGGAAGCCTACAATGCTTTGCGCGTGTTGTATAATAATATTTATAGAGCACTGTTGGCCTTTCATCGTTTCTGCAGTGCATCGGGCATGTTTACAAAAACCTAATCCTAGAGTACCACCAGCAGCGGGGCAGGGCCCAAGCTACCGGTGGTCAGGGCTGAAGAGTGAGGAACCTTCTGACAATACGTGCCGTGACAAGGAGTACTTACTGCCTTTTGCATCTGACCCTTGACCCAACCTTTCAGCGAGTCTCTCTAGGTGTTGATCGAGGCTCTTCGCTATCAGACCGTTTGCCGAAACGACTATCGGTACAATAATGGTTGAATCCACATCCCACATGGCGGTAACCTCGTGAGCCAAGTCAAGGTACTTACTGGTGGTGGTATGGTGATGATATCTACAAGTATTGCCCGGCGCTGTTTTATTATTATTACTAACATAGAATTAAGGTTTTTTGTGTACTAACAATATTTTTGTTTTTTGTTTTGTTACTAACATAAATAAATAAATAAATAATAATAAAATGTTTCCCACACTCACACCAATTATCTAGCCCCAAGAAAAGCTTCCTTATGAAACTCGTTATATGGTTAACTAGACAACGGATAAACATACTTAATATACTTAAATACATACTTATTATACATAGGAAACACCCAGACCCGAAACAATATAGAAAAACAGGTATTTCTAAATTGATCCGACCGGGGATCGAACCCGTCCCGGGGTCCTCAGAGATAGCGACACCATGAAAACCGGTGTGCAAGCCACTCGACCAAATAGGTCGTCAAATAACATAGGATTAAGGTTTTTGTGTACTAACAATCTATGGACTCTGGTCTGAAAATAAACGTATTTTATTTTTAATAAGCTATCACCTAGTATGCTGCAGTTCGTCAAACACACATTTTAATCACAGAAATATTGACCTTAATGATAAAGCAATAGAGTGTAATTCACTAACCGTGCCGTAGTAGCAGGTCCATGGCGTCGAGATGCGCGTGCTCAGTGGCCACGTGGAGGGGGGTCTGCCCCTCCTTGTTCTTCTCGTTGACGCGGGCGCCTTTGCGGATCAGCATTTCCATCACCTGTACGAGGTCATCCATATAATGTCACTAGATGGCGGTAGTATGGATAGCATTTTAAATTAATAAGTTACTTTTAGTTATTTTCCAGTAACTTTCTTATAACCATAACTTTCGTCATCTCCACAAAAAGCTCGGTGGCCGAGCGGCTGCGACGACGCATCGTGTTGTAGTGATCAAGAAATTCTAAGTTCAATTTTTCGTAGATAATTAAATGTTTTTTTTTTAATTGATTTGCATTTATAAATTTTTAATATGTTTTTAACAATGTTATAATAATATTATACATAAAAAAAAATGTTAACTAGTTTTTTGTAAATATTATATATATTTTTAGCGCCATCTATCGGGAAGAAGAGTAAACGCGCACGCAAACGTCTACTACCGCCATCTTTTGTACAGGGAACCTAGTTTCCCATCTTTTTTTCTATGAGAGGCACATCTATACCCAATATTATACATAGTCTATATGGTGTAATCAGTATTATTTACGCGCCGCGCACCATCGCTTAACAGCAGATTGATTTTTTAGTTCAGTAACGAATGGCAATAGTATTAAGATGTAAATATGCGTTGTTTAAAATGTTATTTTTTTATTGTAAATATGTATCTTGTTAACTTATTTTTTTTTAATTCGCCTAGGTTGGATTTAAGTAGGTTTAGGTTTGAATTGTTAATAATAGTGTAGTAATTTTATTATGTAACGATTTACATCGTTACACTATCGGTGTGCTATCGATACTCGATTATTAAAAATCGGTAAATATTTAAAATGTATTTATTAAGTCAGAAAATTGTTAAACACTTCTGCTCACTTAATGTCGTTATATCCATTGATGTATGAATGATCCTGCTAGTGCCCATACCTGCTTCCTCTTGGGGTAGAGACTGGAGGCTGAACAATGTAAAGGCCGGTCGCCGCTGTGCGCGTGCTGGAAGTTGGCTAGGGCTTCCGAGCTGAAGTCGCCCGGGAGGCATTCGCTGCCGGTGGAAGACGCCGCCGCACTTTGCTGGAGTAAAAGTTACGAAGTAAGTATTCAGGTCGACTTTTTTATCACCATCCAAACCTTCTGAGATGACTCCCGTGATACAAACGAACAACTTTTACTATTGGACCAACTTCCTAACTCGAAAAAAAATCAGCTGTTCCATACAAAACATCAATATTCATTCGACCAAAATGTATGGAACAGCTGATTTTTTTTTTTGAGTTAGGGAGTTTGTCCAATAGAAAGAGTTGTTCGTTTATATCACGGGAGTTATCTCAGAAGGTTTGGACGGTGATAAAAAAGTCGACCGGTATATATCGTCAGTAGGCGTGCGGGACCGCGTAATAGCAGTTTGTAAAAACGGCGTATCTGCTTTTGAACACTTTTGTAAAAAGACGAAAAAAGTTAATATCTTTCTCTTTTTGCTAGGATTTTCTCGGTTTTTTTTACTGAGTCATCACTAGAGGTCGGAATTAGGTAGAGTTATTTATGTACTTGCATCGAAATGTTAATATTAATATGGACCTTCCCGGGATTTCTAATGGACAATCCTGTGTAGCCAACAAAATTACAAATAAATAATATTAAAAACCTCAGAGATAGATAAGACAAATAAAACAAAGATAATTAACATACAAATAAAAATTATTAGTATTTACATCAATTCACAATACAAATCAAAACTCCCCGTGTGGTGCCGGGGGTAAAGAATTGCACCACCCCATCTCTTCCCGTGGGTGTCGTAGAAGGCGACTATGGGACCATTCCAGAGGATGGGCAGCAGCGTCTCTCTGTGATTATTCTCACCTTACTGCGATCGCCAACCCGCCTGCCAAGCGTGGCGATTATGGCAAATTCCCCTCAAAATTATTTGAGGGAGGCCTTTATCCAGCAGTGGACGTCTTTTTGGCTGAGATGATGATGATGACAATACAAATTATTAATAGTCTTAACCAAATTCTCATACTTATACTTCGCTTTTTTCATAAATACGAAAAGCCTAGATTTGTGAGATTAAAATGTAGGTTAAAAATTAATCTCGGGATTTGAGGCATATCCACTTTATTCTTTCGCTGTATGAATTCACTGTAAGTACATAAATAATTCTACCTAATTCCGAGCTCTGGTCATCACGCAAAGTGTTTTCATGACTTAAATAATTATCTTCCTAACAATAATACAAGTTACTAAACTTTTTATCGGGACTAAATAATTTAGAATTGCATATTAATTCTAAAGTTTACGCAAACACTAAACATTGAAATGATTTTATTACGGATTTAATCGCGCTTATTTTATATATTAGTTTTAATTTATGTTTCGAACTCTAATTTAGAATTGAGTAGAATGAAATGGGATTTTCAACTTAATAAAATTATACAATACAATTTATTTGAGATGCAATTAGTTTAACCGCCTCTGTGGTCTAGTGGTTAAGACCACCGGTTTAGACCCAGAGGTCCCGGGTTCAATTCCCAGCGGGGGGTACATCTTTGTCTACTCGGTTTGGTTGGTGGTAGGGCTTGTTTGTCCGCCTGGCTAGCTACCACCATCTCATCTAAATATGTTGCCATAACATCAATGTTTGTAGCATTGTTGTGTTCCGGCAGCTATAGACAAGATAGCCAGTGCCTCACTAGCTGAGGGTCCCTGGTGAAGTGCGCTTCCACCAAATGGCCTTATCATCACTTAACATCAGGTGAGATCAAGGCACTGTGCTTACCCGTAAATATAAAAAAAAAAAAAAATTATTAAATAACAAATATTAAATATAATCAATAAAGCACTGACCGGTGGCGGCGCGGTGGTGGAAGACAGTTGTTTCTTGACCCTGGAGGGTTCCGCGAGCCGGCACGCCTCTAGCAGACACTGCCCGCGGTATTCAACTGAAAGGAATACACAACAGTCACATTGTGGTTTAAAGAGTTTATTCTCAAAAACGAGAAATGCCAATTACATGAGAAGAGAAATTGTTATTTCTATTGATATTGTATTGTATTGTATTGATATTGAATGATGTTTCATTCGCTGCATTGATATGCATTTTATGATTAAATACCGCCATATTTAAAATTTTTTAATTTTTCACTTTACATAGAAATTACACACCAATTCGATTACAGATATGATAACTAATAGGCTAGCACCTAAAATGCTAAGTTAGCATCTAAATAGTAGTTTAGGTGCTAACTTTTTAGTTTTAGGTGCTAACTTTGTATTTTTGTGGGTTAGGTTAGGTTACTTTGGTGATCGATTAAATACAACCCCTTCAAAACTATAGAATGATGCTTTATACCTATAGTGTGCGAGAATTGGAGAAATGTCAGTACCATGCATTCTTATCATTAACATATCATTATTGACATAGTTCTGACATTAAAACTACTGCACAAACATATAAGCTTAAAAGGTGGATTAACAGCTAGGACTGTTATTGTTGTGTCTAAAGCGCATTCATAATTTATAACTCAATTCATTATTTATTTCTATGTATAATAAGTATGTATTTAAGTATTTTAAGTATGTTTATCAGTTGTTTAGTACCCATTTAACGAGTTTCATAAAGAAGCTTCTCTTGAGCTAGACAACTGGTAGGCTACTCTTGACGCAAACTCAATCTCAATACAATTCCAATCCCAAATCTAAAAAATTCAAATGGCACTCTTAAAAACGAAAATAGCGCTACATTGGAATTAAATTGCGTGGAAATTGAGTGAACAAATTATTATCGAGATGGGGCGTTCCGAAATTGCAAAACCTATCCCAATATCGATACATAATAATCGCATTGGAATTGTATTGAGATTGAGTGTGCGTCAAGAGTAGCCTACCTGGTGTGAGAGTTGGAAAATTTATTTATTAATTTATTAATTATTTATTTATAATTATCTAAAAAGATAAAATAGTAGGACACTCAAACTTTTTATTGTAACTGTGTACATACACATTGTTGAAAAGACAAACATATAAACAAAATAAATAAACAATAAATAACATAATTAAAATAGATAAATAAAATACAATAAATAAATGAACTACAGTATCTCCATCCATTATACTCACATGCTAGCCTCTCCTGCAGCTCTCTCGTGGGAGCGACGTCTAACGCTGACTTCCCGTGGCAGTTCAACAAGGTAGGGTCGGCGCCTTCACTCAGCAAAAGCGAGCAGACCTGACACAACAATATAAACAGGATGTTACGAAAAGTACTTATTTTCCCCCCGATCCGATCCGAACCCTTCGGAGAATCTAGTAGGGCACGGGGACGCGCACTAGTGCGCGATGCCATTCCCTTTAGAAAACCTCCGAAGGTGATTCGTTTCACACGGCTTGAGGGACCCTTTACGTTCCTCGCCACCCCCAAAAAAGCCCGGTGAAGCTGAAAATGCCGTCTGAGGCAATCAGCAAACTCTCTCTCAAAAAAAAAAAGTACTTTGAAGCCTTAAACCACATACAGCCGAAATTAATAACCTATCTCTGGTAAGAGATAGGCCTATCTTAGTTTAGTTACCTAGCAACCGCTGTTATTTTTCGATAATTAACAGAAATAACTAACTAGCGTTCCCGTTTTAAGCTCATACCCGTCTCTTCCCGTCCCAAACGTTCCTGCGACACACGAACCCTAATATGTCCTCAATGTAATTCTAATTTTTACTACAAATCATTCTCAGTATATGCCGCACGAATGTGGAATAGACTGCCTGCCAGCATTCGTGAGAGTTCATCGGTAGAATCTTTCAAACACAAGCTCAAAGAGCATTACCTGTCTAACGGTTATATGACAGTGACACCCCGTTCATACATAATTAGTTTTTATCTTAATATGTATATAGGTATGTATATGTATATTTATAATATAATATTTTATTTTAAATTAGTTATGTCATTAGTTTAAATATGTTTGTTAGTCCATACTAATGGTATTATTTACAATTTATTAGTCCCGCATACTTGTTTATTGCACCACAGCTAGGGTTGGCTGGAAGAGATCTCTTCTAGAGATAAGCTCACCTTTGTATATGTCCTGTGTTACGTGTATTTAAATGTATTTTTTCTTTGTACAATAATAAAGGATTAATAAACTAAGCAACTCTCATTTTTTGGTCACATTGCTCGCCGGGAACCTAGTAATTTGGAGAAGCTTGTACTGGTGGGTCACGTTGAGGGAAGAAGAAGCAGAGGAAGAGCGCCTGCCCGGTGGACGGATGCTATTCTGGATGCCCTGAAATGTAACACGCAGGCGGCTATCCGTCTAGCCCAGGATAGGACCTCTTGGAGAGCCCTGGTCCGCGATGTTGCTATTGGTGGTCACGACCCTCAGGCATGAGGACTCGACGAAGAAGAAGAAACTAAGCAACAAAGCTCTAGCAGGCCTATCTCTTGCTGAGGATAGGTTATTAATTTCGGCTGTTAGTGCCTTACAAATAAACAGAGAAAGAGCTTCGAATAGTTTCGTGTTTTGTCTCTTTTACCCTAACTTGAAACGACATTTACATGACAGAAACAAAACTCGAAGCTTATTATCCGTTTATTTGTAAAGTGTTTAAATTATTGATTACTAGCGGCCCGCTCGCGACTTCGTCCGCTTGGATACCGGGTCCAATTCTATGCATGTATTATACATATAAATTTTCCTTTTGAATCACTCTATCTATTAAAAAAAACCGCATCAAAATTCGTTGCGTAGTTTTAAAGATCTAAACACACAAAGGGACATAGGGACAGAGAAAGCGACTTTGTTTTATACTATGTAGTGATGATTTTCATTTCATCATCAGCTCATTTTTATGTCCCCACTGCACGAGCCTTCCCTATGGATGGATAGGGAGAACGGGCCATAAACCACCACGCGGGCCCAGTGCGGATTGATGGTTGTTAACGACTGCTAATGCAGCCGGGACTAACTGCTTTACGTGCCTTCCAAAGCACGGAGAGCTGGAGATAATACATTTTCAGTCATATATCCGACGACCGGACTTCACGAAAGGACAATGGGCAGATTGGTACACCCCTCCAATAGCAAAGTCAGATATGTCGTTGGATGGGTCTTTTTAACTGGAACAACATTTACTATGACAGCTTTGTTGAAATGTTTGTCCGTTCTGAGATATAGGTATTAAGAATAAGGTAAAAATTATTTAATGTAATATCTTAGTGTCTATGGGAAAATGACATCAACGTCGTTACATATTACGTATTTCGTAATTATCAATTGAAATATATGTAAAGTAAACACCACGTAAACACATAAGTACTTTGTGTCGGAATACAAAAATAACTTGGTTGTTTGTAAAAAAACACAAATGTTGAAAAAATTTCCACGAGCAGGATTTGAACCTGCACCCTTCTGACATTCCGGGTCAGGTGCTCTTCCAATTGAGCTATCGTGGTTCTAACCAGCCCGCCGAAATTATTCAACACTTTTTACTTTGTAAGCCAAAGGCGCCCATTCAATGTCAACAACTACCGTCACTAACATCCGACCATAATATATTTACTAATATTAAAGATCACAACTAACCGTAGCTCATCGCCAAGTCAGACTTCAAATCGCGAGGGAACATCTTTAATAGACTATAGACCAATGGGCTTCAGTTCTATTCAGTGATGAGAGTCGAATGACTTTATAAAAAAAATACGTTGTGTAATAAAAAATACGAATATAATACAATTTGTTTCATGCAAAAAATGAAAACATGAGTTTTTGTGTAAAATGTAGGTGGGCCGATTTTTGTGACGACCAGTGTATTATATAAACTCTTTAGCTTTATTATATTCGTTCAGATTACAATATAATTAGTAGGTCATCTCACCTCTAACCGGGCCTTGCTAGCGGCCTCATGCAGCGGCGTGAAGGCCCACAGATCCGTTGCGTTGACGTCTGCTCCCGCTCTCACCAGCAGCTCGGTGACCTCGTAGTGGCCGTACGAGCACGCGTTGTGTAAGGGGACTAACCCACTAAATGGTTAAGAAAGAAATTGCATTTATTTTATACTGAGAGAAACAGTTAAAGGTATGGGCAATAGAGTCGAATATGGCTTGCATTCTCTTATCCTTACCCTTTATCTTTGGCAAGGACGTGGACAGAGATATCTCGACCCTAAAATTAGAAAACTTGTGTCTGTCTTTGTGACTCTATGTCTCTCCCCCTACAGCAGAGGAATGACGACCTTAAAATAAAATAAATAGTGTTTCATATTGCCTGACGTCATTACATAAACATCTCTACTTTAAAACAGACTCTTGACTTTAAGATGGACGCACCTGCTCAGCAGAAACCGCTCATAGTATCATGTAAATAAACTTTAATACCGCTTGCATGATACCTTTATATCTAAAAATGACGTCAGCTTTGCAAAAGCGAAGTGTCAACCTTAAACTAAAAGCAATAATGTCTAAAATGGCTATTTTTTGCTAGCGGCCATGAAGGCCCACAGATCCGTTGCGTTGACGTCTGCTCCCGCTCTCACCAGCAGCTCGGTGACCTCGTAGTGGCCGTACGAGCACGCGTTGTGTAAGGGGACTAACCCGCTAAGGGGGTAACATATTGGTTAGAGAGAATTTATGTCACTGCAATAAACAGTTTAAAGTATAGGTAATAGAGTCTAATACGGTTCTGGCATAGACGTCCGTCAGTTCCTGGATGCAGAAATGTCGACCTTAAAATTAGAATACTAGTGTCTTATATCGCTTGCATGTTACTTTTATCCTTGGCAGCGTCAGCATTCCTTTACAGCAGAAGGGTGTCAAGGGTGTCAGTTATGTTGTCAATTGCACAGACGTCTCTTCTTCAAAACAGACTCTTGTCTTTGACATGGACGCCCCCCTCAGAAGAAACCGCTCAAAGTGCCATGTTAATAAAGTCTAATATGGCTTGCATGGTACTTTTATTTCTGAAAATGTCTGCCCTGTGCAGCAGAGTGTCGACTTTAAATTGGAAGTAATAGGAGTCTAATATAGCTTGGCTGTTATCATTTGCAGAAAACTACTTCTTTTGGACACAGAAATGTCGACCTTGTAACCAGACTAATATAGCACAATATACTTTAGCATGTACATCGGCCTCTCTGCAGCAGCAGTCTCACAGCGCGCGCTGTTATACCCAGCCGCTAGATGTAGTGTATCTTACACAGAAATGTCGACCTTAAAGTACAAATAATAGTGTCTAAATTGGCTTGCACCTTACCATTTATCTTTAGCATGTACATAGGCCCCCCTCTGTAGCAGCAGTCTCACAGCGCGCGCCCTGTTATACCCAGCCGCTAGATGTAGTGTATCTCACACAGAAATGTAGACCTTAAAGTACAAATAATAGTGTCTAAAATGGCTTGCACCTTACCCTTTATCTTTAGCATGTACATCGGCCCCCCTCTGTAGGAGCAGTCTCACAGCGCGCGCTGTTATACCCAGCCGCTAGATGTAGTGTATCTCACACAGAAATGTCGACCTTAAAGTACAAATAATAGTGTCTAAAATGGCTTGCACCTTACCCTTTATCTTTAGCATGTACATCGGCCCCCCTCTGTAGGAGCAGTCTCACAGCGCACGCCCTGTTATACCCAGCCACTAGATATAGCGTATTAATTCTGTATCTCACACAGAAATGTCGACCTTACGGAAGAAGCAATAGCGTTAATATGGCTTGACAATAAATTAACAAAACTAGCTTCTTAAATGGTTTGCACGTAACATTTTATCTTTGGTATGGACGTCTGTCAGTCTCTGCTTCTTTGACACAGAAATGTCGACCTTAAAATAAGACAACTAGTGACTAATATAGCTTGAATGTGATGTGACTCTGTTCTTGGCATACCGTCAGCCTCCTTTTGCAGCAGAGAAGTGTCGAACTTAAACTAAAAGCAAGAGGGTCTAATATAGCACGTTTTTGCATCTTACCCTTTATCTTTAGCATGTACATCGGCCCCCCTCTGTAGCAGCAGTCTCACAGCGCGCGCCCTGTTGTAGCCAGCCGCTAGATGTAAGGGGGTTGACCGTCGACCGTCGCTAGCGTGCACGTTCACGTTCAAAGGAGTCAGTAGTGAGGCTAGACGATCGTCTGCGCCGGAGCGAGCCGCTTCTAAGACGTCGGCTGCGCAGTATTCGCCTAATAGGGGCAAAGATATGTTTTAATTTAATGATTGTCTTTTTGGAACAGGGAAGTGTTTTTATGTGTCTTCATCATCATAATCATCATCATCTCAGCCAAAAGACGTCCACTGCTGGACAAAGGCTTCCCCCAAGGATCTCCACAATTACCGGTTTTGTGCTGCTCGCATTCAGCGGCTTCCCTTCATCGTCGGTTCACTATTTAACCTTCAGTGTTGAACGCCATGAATTTTTAAAAACCAATTTCATTTACCAAAAAAAGTTTATCAATTATTAAAACATAAGTTAAGTAACATTCACATCAACATTTCTATTATTAATGCGTTACTCAGTCACTCACCCGTGAGCACTGGCCTAGTAGCCGAGTCTGCAAGGTCCAGTGGCGTCTTGCCCTCAGTGTTCCTTATGTTAGGATCCGCGCCGTGCTGTAGCAGAGCTGAAACAAGAGTATGACATTTTTGGAAAACTCAACCATACATAAAAATATTACACAAAAATAGAAAAATTGCTGAAAATTTTTGTATAATCTGACAAGTTTACCGCTTCCACAGTCTAGTGTTTATACCATCGTTTCCACAACATGAGGTCTCGGTTTCGATTCCCAATGTTCGTTTGATTAATTGTTTTCGCCTGGCTATCTGCTACCTACTTGTACTGTGTGTATTTTCTGGGTTTCATACAGTTAATTCATTGATTCCGATGAAGTGCGCTGCCCCTATACACACTCCTTCTCCTCTGCCGGGGCCTCATGCAGCGGCGTCTAGTGTAAAAACTCTTATAGAAAGTGGAAACTTCCAAAATATGTAATCTTTGGGGGTTAAAGTTACTCGCGTCCATAGGTTTCCCCTTGAGACCCTACACGTGACCCCTGGGTGGTGCTAAATTAATGAGTCACACTGTCTGAGTGGTAGAGCCACGCTGCGTTGCAGCCCGAAATGGGCCTGCTCGCCCGCCGTAATACCACTCTCTCACAGAATATCAGCATGCAACAATGGCATTCGTTGCTGTTCTGTCTGGTGAGTGAAAGTACCGGAGGCCCATCTCCCACCCCCCTCAATTCCTACTTCCTCCTCAAGATCCAACTCCTTCCTCAAGGCCGGCAACGCATCTGCTATTACTTTGGTTTTGCGGGTGTCCATGGGCGGCGGCGATTACTTCCCATCAGGTGATCCGCCTGCTCGTTTGCCTCCTTTTAATATAATAAAAAACCTAAGAGATGAGGAAACTTTTTATTGAAGAGTTGTCAAACGACTCTACCTAATGTTACGCAGAAGCAGAGTCCAAATGCCCTACAGCAAATGGAACAGGACTGTGCCACAATAGCAATCCTCACCTTACTGACGATGCTTCTTCACACTTAGTCCAAAGGCTAATGTTGAAAATTCCGAAAACAAACAAATTGTTTTTTTGGCGAAAGAAACGTTCGTTCGCTTTTTACCGTTTTATTTGTTTGTTAAATTGAAATAAATTAGTAAAAACCTTAGGACAAAAACGGGTTTTATTGAAGTTTTCGTCGTTTGTTTCGAAAAGTTGAAAAAAAACAAGATTTTTATTACAAATTTTTAAAACAATAATGCATACTATAATTCTATCTATATAGTATATATAATATTAGTTATAGTAGTGCGTGCGTGATATGAACTATCTGTTTGGAGAGATATCAGTAATTGTAGGGTGACAGGTGTCATGTATCAGATGTTGGCAATCTGCACGCGTTATGCAGAAGCTGGAGCGCCCCTCTCCACACAATGTTCCATCTCCACGACCCGGTCAACCCGAGATCCTAGTCTTTAGAGGCACTTTCGGATTGTAGCGCTCTCGTTCCAATGGGAACTCCTCGGAGAATCTAGAAGAAGACACGGGGGCACGCTTGCGTGATGCTATCCCCTCTAGAAACCCTCTGAAGATGTTTCGATCACACAGCTTAATGAATTTTTTAAGTTTCTCACCGCCCACAAGAAGTCCAGTTACGATGTAAAGGCCCACATCAATGATCTCTACCAATTAGATTGCGCTTGTAATCTCACTAATACAGACATTCACCGGCTTATGGCAGAAGTTTTGTGCAGTGGAGTGTAACCCCAGGAAATGTGGAAACTTCGTAAATATCTCATCTAAGAAATCTCAAGCTCCTCCGTGCTTCGGATGGCACGTAAAGCCGTAGCCGTAGCTGTCCCAGCTGCATTAGCAGTGGTTAACAACCACCAATCCGCACTGGCCCGCATGGTGGTTTAAGGCCCGTTCTACCTATCCATCCATAGGGATGGCTCGTGTCCCAGAAGTGAGGACATATGATGAGCTCAGCTGGTGATAGTGGAATAAACTTTGAATATATCTCACCTATGCAAACATCCACCTTCCCCTTCGCTGCAGCCTCATGCAGCGGCGTATACCCCCAGTTGTCGCGGGCCGCGGGCGCCGCCCCCGCAGTCAGCAGAGCCCTGACCACGTCCGCGTGGCCGAAGCTGCACGCGTTGTGCAGGGGCTGCAGGCCGCCGTCGTCGCGAGCCTGGAGCGCTGCCCCTGCCGCTATCAAGATCTCTACCACTTCCCTGCGCCCGTAACCTAGTAAACAAAGTATTTATAAGACAACTAGCTGACACAACAAACATTGTTTTGCCATATAACGTACTATTCGTGGGGGTAGGAGGGTGAAAATCAAGTAAATCTGACATCTAACAAAACTAGACCATACAAACTTTGCCACCATGTTTCACCTCCTTAGAGGTTGAAACAAAAATCCTGAAATATGTCATTCTTAATTTCTAACCAAATAGCTAAATACCAATCTTTATCAATTTAGCTTCAAAACTCACCCACGCTATTTATTTATTTATTACTAGTGGTCGCCCAGTGGTTGAAATTCGTCAGTAATTTTATTAAAGCCGCACGGATCGTATCCTGAGCAATGAACTGCTTAGGATACAATCTGCTGCATTATGATACTACTGCGTCAGCTGACGGTCCTTCCACCGCTACACATACAGCTGATTGTTGTTTTTGTACTTTTAATAATTTAAACAATTGTCTAGTCAAATTTCATCCGGCGTACTATAACTTTTTTTTACGTATTTTTTTACAATTTCATGTAGGTAGCTGACGCATATCCCCTCCACGATGCAGCTGACGATTTTTTATCAGCTCAGTATGATTTAAACTATTTATGAAATAGTTTCAGCCAGTGTACTAATACCTTTTTTTTTTTTACCACTTTCGGGACCTCCCACACCCACACCCACCGCTACTTGAGCAGCTGACGGTTGGTTTACTCATTAGCTATATAAGATCAACTATTGATGTTAATGTCCGCTGGCTTACTATGACTTTTGTATCTGCAATGCTACCTCCCGGATCATTAGGGTAAGACAGATAATAATGTTTTTTACAGTTTGCATGAATATGTTTATTCAAAAAATATTTAAGTAAATGCTATGTTGTTTACAAAATAATATTGCATGCCTGTAATGGGGATTACAGTTGAGACCTATCTTTGTCACAAATTTGTGTTATCACTTGCAAAATGTACACAGTACCTGCAATAAAGATTATTCTATTCTATTCTATGCTATACTAAAATACTAAAGAGGCACTGCCTATCTTATCTCTAGCTACCGGAACACAACAGTGCTACAAACATTGATGTTATGACAACATGGGGTTAGCTTTAGTTTAGCTTAGTAATCAGAGGTAGGAATTAGGAATTGATAAGGGTTGGTTACCCCTTTCAATCGAACCCCCCCACCCCCCCTTTAAGGGAACACTCCCATCCCCCTGCCTCGCCCTTCCTCCGGTCCTCCACCCCCACCGACTGCCGCCGATTACTAAAGCAACCCCACAACATGTTTAGATAAGAACTTTTTATTTTAATTGATTAAACAAAGTTATTACCTGCACCGTGTTCAATACATCATGTTCTTCATTACTTGAAGAAGCTTAAATTAATATTTAGACCACCCACATAAATAAATCAACACAAACACTAACTACATGACAATGAATTCGAGAAACTATGTGCACAACAACAGTTTACTAACTGCAGTAGTTAACATCAAAAATATTAAGCACATAGCTGTTAAAACTCATAAATTATTCGTGAATTATAAAAAAAACTGGAGTAACGAGAACAAAAGCAGATAAGGCACGGGCGAACGCGATCAAACACCGTATCCAATTATGCAATACTCAAAATTTATCACTTCCTTTTGACGAAAACTAGAGACCTTTCACTTGAATTATTTATCATTGTATTTAGTAAACAGGCACCTGTGATAGCATTATTTACCTGCAGCGAAGTGTAGAGGGGTCGACTTTCGGCCAGCTGTGTCCCTAGCATTGACTGTTTGTGATGTGATCAGTTTCTTTACTCTAACAACATCACCACTCTTGCATGCTTCGAACAACTCGCGTAGAGGATCGGACGGCGCGGGCAGCACGTCCAAAGCTGAACCGAGTATCGAACGGCGACTCGACATCTCAACTTCGCGTTTCACATCTAATTTGATTGTTTATTATGGTTTACACTGCCATTTTCGATAAATTATCGAATGAAAACACGTTTAACACAGCTGCTTTCAGATTTTTTGACAAGTAATTGTTGCCATGGTGTTAGCGGAAACTACCTGCATTGTCCAAGTATCCTAAAAACCTTAATTAAAATGGGACTAGGAAATAGTAAGTTTCACGTTTAACTTAGTTTTCTGATTATTATTGCTGTAGTTTAGGACAATTTTACACTTGGGACTTAAGAAAGAAAGCGCTGCCGTGTGATGACATCCAAGAATATTAATAGCAACCTTCCAAATCCAAGCAAAAAGGAGCACAATGTCACAGACAGAAAACCTGTTTATTTGGTCAATTGTCTATTTAAGCTATACAATGTTTTGAACATATTGCGGAAGATTGCTCTTTTTATCATCCCAATCTTAGCTTCAATAATAACTAATCTCATGCGCTTAAACAAAACTTAAACAAAATAAAATTTCAGTAGCAGAGATTTAGTGCTTTATAAATAAGCAAAGAATAAGGTCCAAATAATTTTTCCGTGTTTTGTTCCTTTCATGTAAACGTCATTTCAAATAAGAGTAAAAGAGACAAAACACAAAATAACTATTCGTAGTTTATTCCTTGTTTATTTGTAAAGCACTTATGCATTATTAAAAATATTAAACTAACACTATGAATGCCGAATTTTACCCACCATTCAATGTTAAAGATAACTAAATTAATGGACCAGACGAGAACCAACGGTGAATCAAATGATTGGGGCATTATTGGTAGTGCCACATTATTCACCATTCAACTTTTACCCTTATGAGAAAGTTGCTTTTACTTACTGGCAATTAAATACTTCATAGACTTTAGCTGTGTTTTTATTTGCAAGAATAAAAGTTGGGAAATTGATTATACTGCCTTTATTAGGTACAGTTTTATTCCATTTTAGCTCTAAAGAAGCAAAGTTTTATTATTTTTATTAACTTTGCGCAAACGCTGCTACAATAGTACCACCCTTTTAATCATAATAAACGTTTTATTTACAAAATTAAATTTACTTAAATCATTATCTCCTTTTTTAGATAAATCTGATAACTTTTCAACATTTGTGTTTTTGTAAATCTGATAACTGCAAATTGTACTCTTATATTTGAAAAAAGCATTATATTTTTATTACTATTAATTATATTACAATGTTATTTATTTTCGTTTTCTAAAATCTTCATAATTATCAAAACGCAATTGCTCTGTCTTGTCTTTAGCTGTTAGTTGACGAAATCAAAATGGCGTCTTTCACGGGTTAGCGCATTTCCGCCGCATACTGTACGTTTTGGATTATCAATCGCGTGTGTGAATATTTAAGTGTGATATAAACATTTTATGGACAAATTGAAGAGTGTTTAAGTGTTATTGTAACTACAACGGACTCTCCCTGATTATTGTTTCAATTGAATACAAGTTTTACCAAGGTATGTCTCCTTTCACCTAACTAATATTTTAATGATATTATCTACATTCCGCGCTGATATCGAGATAATTTAAAACTATTTAGGCATTAATCTGAGTGTGTTGTTGACGTCTAGCGTGTTGTTTTGTGCGCGCTGTAGGCCCACTTGTCTAGTTCGTAAGGTGATTCAGCTTACCCAGTTTTTTGTGTAGTACGCATACGCAACATTATCGAGGCCGGTCTTAGTATCCTCGACTGTCGCCGCGTAACGTTTGTCCAAGCAAATATTTGCTGTGACACCAGTAATTGAATTAGAGAGCTAACAACTGCCCGCGTTACATGTTATGTGTGCTGTCTGGATTGCAGTGATGTGCTGTGTGTGATTTGACTGATAGTTCGCCTCGAGCTCTTCATACGCTGTCTTGTTTTGCATATTGACACGTGAATTTCTAAAAGGTTTGCCCAACGAATTATTCATTAATTTAACTTGCCTATGTTTATTACCGGTAGTGTACCTACTTATTTCTCTTTAGTTTCTTAGACCGACACTGACATGAAATTGTGAATCACATAATATTTACTGCTAACACAAAATTTTGTATGTGTTCTGTTAACTAGCAAACTATTATGTAGTATAAGACAATCAAACCATCTTATTTATTTAGTTGTCTAAGAATTAAAATATTACTCATATTTTTACTGACACTTGACTTCATAGAAATCCTTTAAATTTGTTAGTTCTTTAAGTGTTGATTGATTGTTGAAGTTGTTCATTTCTAAATTAGAAACTTGTTAACAAAAAATGTGTTATTCTGATGGGTCAGGCTTAGATTGAGACAGAAGTGATGACTAGATCATTACTCAGATGCACCAGTAATCCTCAACCACTGACGATATGGCTATCTTATCTCTTAATTGTCAAAAAACAATAATGCTACTAATATTGATATGATGGCGACATATTTAGATAGCTATCCGGGCAGATTTAAAACAACCAACCAAACTGAGTACAAACATGTACCCCTGCTGGGAATGTAAACTTATCTTAACCAATAGCCTACTTAGTTGATTAATAAACTTAAAGAAAGTCCCTGGACGTGTCTGTTAGGACAGGCAATCTCAGGAACCACTGGACGGGTTTTGATGCATTTTTTCTTATAGATAAATAAAGCATCTTTCGAGGATGCAAAACAACAAGCAAAGCCGGGTAGAGTTGCTAGTAGTTACATAAACTGAAACTATTACCACATCACTGTTTTTTTAACATTTTTTCTTTAAATTTGTGTTAATTAGCATACTGTTATGCTGCTATTTCAAAGTAGATGCATAAATTCAGGGTTAGCTATCAATATGTAATGCAAAAATGTCATGGTCAACACAAGTGGGTCACACTTTGATTGCCATTTTTTTTTAACTGTTTGTAAATTCACAATGTTATGTTAATAGGGAAAAAGATATATAGTAACGTGTTTAAGTAAGGCAGGCATGTTATATTATTACAAAGTACTTTAAAAGTAGGTAATGTGCAATTGTATTCTATGTAATATCATCATCCTATTTGTCTGCTGTCCTGTAGTCCACTGCTGGTCTTTCCAAGTGCAAGCTACTGAGCATGATCTGTGGCTATTCTCATACAGCTCTTGCTAGCCACCTTGCAGAAAAAAGTGTAGAAAAAATGTTTACAAGCGGGATTCAAACCTGCTGCTCCCTTTTGACTTTCCAGAATACATTAGTAAGCCTAGGTTAGATATTATGTCTTGCACTCTCAAGGTCGATCTGTTTTTTTTAATTGAAAATTGTTAGATGCTTCATCCTGTGCCATATTTCAAAATTATTTTCAACTATGTATTTGTTTTATGTTTTGGCCGAGTGGCAAAGCCAGGTCGGGCATTTGTGTATATTAGATTTTTCATTGCATAGCCCGAGTTTGTGATCACTGACCCACATTTGGCAAGCGTGGTGACTGGTGATTAAGGCATACCCATCAATTGTTGTGATGACTTGATTTCAATGATGGAGACCTTTGCCAACCAGTGAAACAGTTATAGGCTATTTTTTTAATTTATATTATTATTATGTTTTCCATCAGTTAGAAGTAAGGTATGTCAGTAGTTACGCATATCGGGTGAGGTTTCACTCCTACTCTTACCCATGGTAGTTGAAAACTAACTAAAGTGTAGTAACAAGGATAAAGGAATTAAGGAGAATCCTTTGCCCATACGTAATATAATTTATTTAGTAGAGTCAAGAATAAAATTATCAACAGTGTTAGTCATATTATTAGTTGTTTTTTTTTAATTTTTGATTACAAATTTAGTAATGCCTAATAATTATGGCGATCGTAACAAAGTAAAAACTATTGTAAAGTATTCTATTACTTTGACAATTGATGCAGTGACTACAGACAGGGATCTCTTAGTCGACAACGAGAAGTGCAGAGACACGTAAATGCATATGAGTGCGGTAACAAACCTTTGTTGTTCTACAACAGTTTTTTTAAATGTGTTTTTTGCGGTAAGCACAGTGCCTAAATCTCACCTGATGTTAGTTAAGTGATAAAGCCAATAAGGGAAGCGCACTTCACCCGGAATCCTCAACTACTGAGTATATTTAAAAGGTTGGGAGGCTCTGCGTCAGTATTGTGGCTACATAGTATGTAAATGGTTATTTTTAGCATTTACAATGTATATGTTGTTTGTTACGCTATGTTTGTCTCCTGCGTGAGGTAATGCTGTTTACACGATTATGTCACATACTGAGTTATCAGAGATGAGATTTTTTAAACATTTCTTTTGTTTTAAGTAGATTAAAAAATGCATTAAAGACAAGTAAATATACTTTATTATTAATATAATTATAAAGAGTTTTATTACTAATTATCAACTGAATAAAATTATTTGAAGAAACAATATAAAATCAGATTACCTATAATTTTTGATAATACTTTCAAAGAAATGATAAAGTATCTAACATTTCATCTTTTAGATTTGACCTTATCTTGTTACATTAATAGCCATCGGCGGAAAAAGGATCCGATACAGGATTCACTTAACACCAAATAGAAATTCAAAAGTTATTTAACTGTAAGTTAAAAACTGACAAAATTATTTTCCATATAAATTCTAAGGAAAAGTCACGAGTTCTATGGGAAAGTTGTTAAATCACATATTAATGAGGCTGTGCTGGAGAAAAATAAGAACGTCGCCTGAGCCCGTTTTTCTTATTATATATTTTTTAATCCAGCAAACGTGCGGGATCCCGCATAAGTAATCCCGCAAAAAAGGTGCGGGATCCCGCATTTGCGGGATTGGATTCCCTAGTCAGAGGGATTCTAGAGGGCACGGCTTTACGCTCTCGTGCGTGTCCCCGGGCCCTACTAAGATTCTCCGGGGCGGTCGGATTGGATCGGGGATGGTTTATGGCTACTTCTACCTATCCATCCATAGGGTAGGCTCGTGCCCCAGCAGTGAGGACAAAAACGAGCTGGTAATGAACAAAAACGGGAATTTGGTGATATTGAGGTGAGATCACAGATTAAGTGAGATGCCAATTTTGCTACTTCAAACTCTTGTTTTTAACCCAAGCCGTAAGAAGCGCCTTCGGGTTGTTTCGCAACGGATCCGATTCGAACCCCTCGGAGAATCTAGTAGGGCACGGGGACACACTAGTGCGTGATGCCGTTTCCTCTAGAAAATTTCTGTCGCTGTTTCTATCACACGGCTTACAAAGTAAAAGTAGATAGTGTTGATATTTCGGCGGGTTGAGCCACGATAGCGTAGTTAGTAGAGCACCTGACCCGGTCTGTCATAGTTCTTTGACATTATATGTCAAAGAACGCGAGTCAATCCACATAAGATGTATATCAATACAATAGTGTATTGAACGTAACAAACCTCGAACCATTAAACGTAAACCAGTTGACGCGACGAGCGGCGACAGTTACATCCTAATTAAACGATTAGTGTCACAAATTGGAGGCGGCCTGCCTTGGCCCCGACTGGTTTGGCCACATTCCTGTAATTGGGTTAGCGGTGTCACTTTCTGTCACCAGCAACTTCCTTGTGTTGGATGTTACATGTATTAGTATCGGTAGTAAAAGCGCTCGGTCCGCGGTTGCCGAAGGCAAGCAACTTTCGTTAATACCGGTCATCGGTTGGGTGTCAAAAATCTGTGGTGTGTTATCTCGATCTCCGTGCTTCGGAAGGCACGTAAAGCCGTTGGTCCCGGCTGCATTAGCAGTCATTAGCAACCTCCGCATTGGACTGGGCCCGCGTGGTGGTTTACGGCCCGTTCTCCCGTGGCAATTTCATGTCCCAGCAGTGGGGACATAAAATGAGCTAGTAATGATAAAATATATTCAGGGTTCATCATCGGTAGCATCCGGTATCATATCTATATACATAATGACTTGTCCTGACTGATTCATCATCGCCGACACGAAACCGCTGGAGCTAATTAGATGAAATTTGGACGGTAGGTTAATTGAGTGACGTAACCAGCCACTAAGAAAGGATTTTACGGAAATCATATCCTAAGGGGATCATAGGGGGTGAAAGTTTGTTTGAAAATCCGTCAGTTTTGAAGTCCCCAAAAAACCTTCCCTTTTTTACTCCTTTGAAGGAAAATAAACAAAATTCCTGAGACACGTCATTCTTTATTTCTTTTCAAAAAGTCAAATGCCAATTTTCATGTATTTTACTTCAAAACTGACAAACTTGACAAACTGACAACTTCAAAACTTTCATACAAATTTACACCCCCTATTTGAGCCCCTTAGGGTATGATTTCCGTAAAATCCTTTATTAGTGGCAGGTTCCATCACTCAATTAACCAACAGTCTAAATGTCGTCTAATTAGCTTCAGCGGTTTCGGCTCGGCGATGATGAATCAGTCAGGACAAGTCATTATATGTATATACATAGATATGTCGGACCTCAGTTAGTTTTACCGGCTTATTCGGGTATAGTAATAATATTTCTGAAAGTATCACAACTCCGGACGTTATCTTAGAAAAGTCTTCATCGAGATACATTTATCTTAATCGAGATAACGTAGTTTTTGACGTATATCACAATGTATCAAAACACATCGACTCTTAGGTCTAATAGTCTTAATCTTTATAAATATATAATTCTTCTTAAAAACAATACTAATTTTATAAAATATTTGCATGCCTACATTTATAAGGTATAATACTATTGATTCCATTTAATTGATTTATAATCCACAATCTATGTACATGGTATTAAGCAAATAAAAATTCTAATTCTAAATTCTAATTCTGTGCGTGTGTATGTTATTGAGCTCCTTCTAAACGGCTAAACCGATTTGGATTAAATTTTCTATGCGTGTTCAAGTTGATTCGAGAATGGTTTAGATTTACAATTGGGCCCGGTAGGTGGCGCTACTATAGAATGAAAGAAAGAAGATACATTTATAGACACACACTACAAAATTATTACACGATATTTACAATCACAATACAAAGCAATAACAAAAGACAAAGTATGGCTAACTAGGCCCCAGCCTCAGCACGTGCTACAGCGACATATAAGCCGCTGCATCGCTGGTATTTTGGAGGGGCCTAATCGGTGACGTGTCCACAAACAATCAAACATAGACAAAACAAAATAATAGAACACTAAACACAAAAAAAAAAACAATAATATAAAAAGACACTAAACATGAAAAACTGCTCAACACGATTTTGGCTGTTTGTTTGTATTTCTGTGCTTATTAACATTAAAAGAAAAAAAACAAAAGGGGTCCATCATGGGATACGGGTGTTCTTAAGCGGACGAATGATTTGTTTGTTTTGTTGTCATGGAAACTGTCAAAGTGGTGCGAAGTCTGCCGGTCAGCTAGTTGTATGTAAGAGCGAAGCGCCTTCTATCGTCATCAGCCTATACTAGTCCACTGCTGGGCATAGCCTCTCCTTGTGCACGCCACCGAGCACGATCCGCGGCTACTCTCATCCAGCTCTTGCCAGCCACCTTGCGAAGATCGTCGCTCCATGTCCTACACTACGTTTGTCGATACGCGGTCTCCACTCGAGAACTCAAGAGTCATATATATTCTGGCCAAATTCGATTTTGCCTCTATAGTCTAGTGGTTAATACTACCGGTCTCAAACCCAGAGGTACCGGGTTTGATTCCAAGTATTCGGTACATGTTTGTGTACTCGGTTTAGTTGGTAGGACTGATAGGACTTGTTTGTCTGATAGTCAATCCTCAGTAGTTGAGGATTCCAGGTAAAGTTCCTGCTAAAAATACACGCATCAGGACCTCTTGTAATGTCCGTTAAAATATACAATAAATTGCCCGAAACAATAAAAAATTCGGGATTCAGTATTCGGGAGTCGACGTCGATCTACTCTTTTAAGAAGCGCGTAAAGGAGTACTATCTTTCCGGTTGAGTGTGTTATAGTTATTGTATGTATATATGTTTAATTTGTGTCGTAACTTTTTTATACTTTGTTTGTTTCTTTTGTGCACACTTTTTCTACCTTTCTTTGTGTCTTCTCCTTCTACGGGCCTGCTGGAAGAAATTTCAATGTGAAATAAGCAGCGCCCTTGTACTTGTCCATTCTTACTATGTTCTCCCTTCTTATTCGTTTGTGTGTACATAAATTATAAATAAATAAATAAATAAAAATAAAAATATAACAATAGAAAAAACTTTCGTAAAACAATATTATTGAATAATAAAAACTATTATTCCCTACAAGAGTTTTTAGATGATAAAAACCTCAAATAATATTTTATCATATTGAAGTTGTTAATTTATGTATAAGCTAAATATATAGATTTATCTATAAGTACATGATTTTTATGATTTCCCGTGTGGTGCCGAGGGTAAAGAATTGCACCACCCTATCTCTTCCCGTGGGTGTCGTAGAAGGCGACTATGGGACCATTCCAGAGGATGGGCAGCAGCGTCTCTCTGTGATTATTCTCACCTTACTGCGATCGCCAACCCGCCTGCCAAGCGTGGCGATTATGGCAAATTCCCCTCAAAATTATTTATCCTTGAGGGAGGTCTTTGTCCAGCAGTGGATGTCTTTTTGGCTGAGATGATGATGATGACATGATTTATATAAATATAATAAACTAAAAAATAAAAATTTGTGAATACGAGCATAAGGTGACTCCTCGCTTCTCCTACTCGCCGTGCCCTACATAAATGTACCTACTTATATTTTTAACATCTTTGTAACTTATGGAGTGCAATAAAGATATGAATATGAATAGATTTTTGAGCGCAAAGAACCTAATTATATTATATGCGCTAGCGAATAATAACATTCCTAAGACATTTCTTATCTTGTATGTAATTTGACGTGATGCTTTTAGCGAAGATATACTTGATATAGTCGCGTTAGAGATAAAAAGTAGCGGAATGTGTGGTCACGATAGCATGCGACATTTCTATGCTTATATACCAAGTCTGTCTGCACTAATATTACAATAATATATTGCAACAAATAGGTTTAATAGGCTGTATCAGCTTTTGTTTATTGAGAGAGATTGCTAATTGCCTCAGACGGCATTTAGAGCTTCACCGGGCTTGTTTGGGGGCGGCGAGGAACGTAAAGGGTCCGTGTGAAACGAATCACCTTCGGAGGTTTTCTAGAGGGAACGGCATCGCACACTAGTGCGCGTCCCCGTGCCCTACTAGATTCTCCGAAGGGTTCGGATCGGATCGGGGGGCATGTGGCGATGAGAGTAAATATTAAGTACCTACTTGCGGCCCGTCCCTGCTTCGCACGAGTGGACATTTTTTACCATTGAAAATGGTTATCAGATTCAAATCGCCTGAGACGTATTTTCGGCCATAGCTCCGAGGGTTTTGAGAGAATCGAGATGGAAATAGTACCAAAAGTTGAGGAATTTATCGAGACACGTTGAGCGTTTGAATTTTGAAAATCGGCTGGAAACTTTTTTTGGAATTTTGAAAATGTAAAAAAAATCGGGTTTTTTGGGGAGTGTTTGTATACTAAATTTTTTTATTTATTTTTTATTTATTTATTTAACATAATTAAACGGGCGTAACCCTATTACATAATTATGAATAGTTAAGTGCATATAAACACAAATAATAAGTATACTTAATCACTAGTTCACAAACAAATATCTATATTGTTTAAAAAATTCTTAAGGTTATCCACAAACACGTCAAAATTCGGGTAAGACACAAGGAGTGCGTTAAGTGCCTGATGCATGCGACACAGCGGTGAATTCGCGCGCGCCACTGTGCGACACGGCGGAGGCGCAAACAGTCGATGCCTACGACTGGATCGAATACGCAGATAATTATCGGGCACAAACAAGCGAGACAACTGCTCAACACATTCGGGCGAGTCCACACCCCCACGCAAAATCGCCACAGCAGTTGACAACTCCATTCGAGCTCTCCTACTCTCTAGCGAGTTCATCCCCAACATTCCCAGCAAGAACTTCGTTGGGTACATGAAGGGATAGTAACCATATACCCGCTTATAATAGCAGCGAAGAAAAGCTTTCTGGACCTTCTCTAACATAAGTATATATTTGGCCTCGTGCGGGTTCCAAATACATGCACTAGATTCCAATGAGCTTCGCACAAGGCTGGTAAAAAGGATTTTGATGACATCAGGATTATGAAAGTCGCGCGAGTTACGTAAAATAAACCCCAAACGACTGAAACAGCTACGAGTGAGAGCGGAAATGTGTTCGTTAAAAGTCAAAGAAGGATCAAATGTGACCCCCAGGTCTTTCATAGCGTTTGTGCGAACAATGCTGTTATTGCCTAACATATATTTACGTTCAACGAGATTACGTCTGCGGCTGAAGGTCATAACATAGCACTTAGCACAGTTAAATTCCAAATCATTCTCGTTACTCCACTTAAGTAAGGCGTTAACATCGTCTTGTATTCGTTCACAATCCGCCTCGTCACTGACTTCTGCATATAATTTTATGTCGTCAGCATAAAGGAGGCAATTTGCATATTTAATTACATCAACCACGTCGTTTACCATCAGTAAGAAGAGCAAGGGTCCAAGTATTGATCCCTGGGTCACCCCAGAGGGTGTTGGGTAGGGTTGCGATACATAACAACCATGGCGTACAAATTGCTGTCGGCCTTTGAAATAGTCGGAAAATAAATTAATAAGCTTGGAAGAGAAACCAATAGCATCGAGTTTTGATAAAAGGATTCTACAATTGACCCTGTCGAAGGCCTTGCAATAATCAAAGTATATTACATCTACTTGCTTTCCTTTATCCATAGATTCTGAGATAAATTCCATCAGAGTCAATAAGTTTGAATTTACTGACCTTCCTGGCCTAAATCCGTGTTGTTGATTACAAATATATGGCTGGATTTGCTTAAGAATAGCATTGTAGATAAGGATCTCAAAGACTTTCGCAGGCGCTGAAAGAATGGCAATGGGCCGATGCTCCTCAACTAACGATTTGTTACTACCTTTAGGAATTGGGGTTACTCGAGTCAACTTCCACGTAGAGGGAAACACATCAAGTAGCAGAATAAGGTTTATCAAGTGGCAGAGAGGAATAGCGATAGTTTTTTTGCACATTTTCAGAACTTCCGGCGGTACACCATCAGGTCCCGAGGACCAGCCGGGTTTTAACCTATTAATGGCACTCTCCACGTCTGCAACAGAGAAGTCGTCAACAGCTACATGCGTATACATTGTTGGAAGAGTGACTGGTGCTGGTTTTAAAGTAGCGTTGTCCTGAACGTAGATGCCCGAAAAATGCTCCGCAAAGGCATTCGCTGCGTCGGCACCAGAGCATTGAATACTCTGGTAAACAACACTTGGCTCGAAACCGCCAGAGGATCTTAAACTATTTACGTGACGATAAAAGTTTCTAGGATTGCCACGCAGATTACTTTCCAGGCCACCAATGTAGCATTCATACGCCAGTGAGATTCGTATCTTAAGACTAGCCCTAAGATTAGAAAACTGAGTATAACTCTTCTGACACTCAAATTGTTTCCAAGTCCGGTGCAGCTTAATTTTCCTTTTAATATCCCTGATTATATCAGCCGTAAACCAGACAGGATATCGTCTTGTGGAAGATCTAGACCTTTGCTTTTTTGGGACGCATTGGTCGAAGACACCGTAAATAGACTCATAAAACGATCCTAAAGCAAATTGTAAATCTTGAGACTGCAGTACGCAGCTCCAATCTAAATCATCTATAGAACGACATAGCGCAGCTTGATCGGCCTTGTTAAAATTCCAGTCCATGCCATTGTCAATGTTACTAGGCAACATGGACCCGTGCTGAATGGTGGTCTCAAAAGTAATGGCAATGTCGAGAGGAGGATGATACGGATCTGGACGCACAAGACCTCCACAGTCAGAATGAGAAATAGACACAACACTAACGCACTCCTGTGTTAATACAATGTCAAGCTTGCCACCGTGAGAATTAACAATACCATTCCTATCTACTAAGTTACAAAAGGATAAAAAGTAACAATAATAATTATGAACATTTAACGAGGCACTATTCATATTTATATCACCTATAATAATGACAGATCCCCTTAGAGTATAAATAAAACTTTCAACCTTGGTAAACCAGTCCAGATAAACACTATCACAAGAAGAGGGGGGTATGTACACGACACAAAAGTACACAGTCACCGATTGAGCTATAACAGAAGCCCAGAGATCTTCTCCAGATGTGGTTTCTAGATTCTTTAAGCGGCACACCGTAAAATCGGGCCGGGCAAGCAACATAACGCCTCCTCCCCAAGAGCCACGATCACGTCGAATGACTCTCCAGCCATTGTTCACCACCTCTGCGTCGCTAACAGAGTGATCCAGAAAAGATTCAGTGACAGCCACTACGTCATGCTCAAGTAGTAACATATTTGTTTTAAAAGCACGCAATTTTGTTTTCAAGCCCCGCACATTTTGGTACATTATGCCAATTCCCGAGGACGATCTGGTAAAGTTTCGGGGATTAGGCAATACACTGCAAGATGATCTTTCACCCTCTGAAGCACCCAGCACAGCTGGTAAGTTATCGGTTTCATTACAATTCATTCTCGCTGCGTTGCTCAGGACGAAAGGAACGTCTCCAAGGCTTGACACAGACATTTTCTGGCCAATTGTCTGGAGCTAATATGCGGTCCGAAGCAGGTGATGGGACACATATTTTAAAAGATGCGTAAGGTCCACGAGCCTTGAGACTATCTACCCTGCAGTCCACGCCATCAGTAATCTTCGAAACGTGCGTCTTGACTTGATCTTCGGTGGTACCTAGTCGGAGGTAATAAAGATGAAAACTGCGTTGTTTCTCAGAGATTTAAATTGTAAATATTAAAAAAAAAACCGACTTAAAAAAAAATGAAAAAAGGGTCCTAGGGTATTATTAGTTTAGCTACAAAATGGCGAAAATTTTTTAAAAATCGGTTAATAATTGTGACCTGTAGTTGGTCCCTTTAGATTTGGTATTGTAGAAAAACGGGTATTTCCGTATATAAAAAGAGATGTAGCTTCTTTGATTATTGACCGATCATCATGGTAATGGTGTTAAAAGATGCGGATGCAGCATTCTAATGGTAAAATAATGTTTTAAATCGGTTCAGTAGCTTTTGATTTTATTCGTTGCAAACATACATACATACATACAAAAATACAAAGGTTTCCTCTTTATAATATTATAGTATAAAGAAACAAATAGTTGGCTACCTTAATTAATCTATTAAGATTTATGATTTACAATAAACTGAAGTTGATGTTATCCAATGTTTTTTCAGATTTAGTTATCACTTTCGAGATGATTCTTTATCTAGTCTAGTAAATTATTGATCGAACTTTCAACCACTAATCTTAACACCCGTATTTATAGACAAGCCATTACTCCGGCTGTCCAAAAGCAAAGCCTAGCAATTTTACAGGAGAAGACATCAAACATTTTCTTCTGCCATTTAGACCCGTATTTATAAACGAGCCATTACCGTAATGCCACTTAGCAATTACTTCGTTAAGTCATTACTTGTTCTTAGAAACGAGAAAATTTCATTTTATAAATAAGTGACGTTCATTACTTAAGGCGAAGGGTAAGGCACACTAGCGCCATCAATTGATAATTTGACAATTACTAATGGATCGGATCTTTTTTTAAACATTGCGTACCGTCCGACAACAGGAAAGCATCCATAGTATTTATTTAATAATTGTGTACTACTTTTTGTTGCGTGGTTTATTCACAATACGGGCTATCGCATTTATTCACAAACAATGGCCACTGTTGGTGTTAGCGAATGAATACAAAAACAAACCTAAAAGTAGTGCACTATTATTAAATAATAGATGTTTGCCTAAAGTCGGAAGGTCCGCAATGTTTGAAAAAAAATCCAGTTTAACAGTTATCAAATTAAATCCATTAGCGGCGCTAGTGTGCCTTACCCTTCGCCTTAACCATTGTAATAAGTTTAAATTGTTACTACATTAATATTTTATTTTTCGGATAATCGTTGTTCGGGAACAGAAAACTTGTTTTAATTTGTTGTATGTAATGGATCACTAAAAATATTATTTAGGTTATAAAAAAAGTTTTCGTTTTCTTATTCAAATAACATAACTCTAACCGCCTTTGTGGTCTAGTGGCTAAGACCACCGGTTTAGACACAGAGGTCCCGGGTTCGATTCCTTCGGTACATGTTTGTGTACTCAGTTTTGTTGGTGGTAGGGCTTATTTGTCCGCCTGGCTAGCTACCACCATCTTATCTAAATGTCGCCATAACATCAATGTTTGTAGCATTGTTGTGTTCCGGCAGCTAGGAATAAGATAGCCGTGCCCAGTAGTTGAGGATCCCGGGTGAATGCGCTTCCATCATTGGCCTTATCATCACTTAACATCAGGTGTGATCAAGGCACTGTGCTTACCCGTAAAATATATATATAAAAAAATATTATTATCTAATTCATCAATTTCATATTATTTTAGACAGAACTCAATTAGTTACTAGCTTGTCACAAGTTTGTCATTATGAAGTCTTAGAGTAATCTAGATTGGTCGAGTAAAGATATTGGTGACTATAATATTGCTTGGCTTAGAATTCTAACTTTTGACGTTTCTAACTTCATCGGTAAGCAATTACTTTTGTTTAAGTAAAAGCTTTTACTTGTTTATAAATACGGGTGTAAGTCATGTCTTGTCGGCAACTTTTAAGTATTCCGATCACTGTCGACAACGTGGTAAATATCTCGTTTCGCTTCTGTAATCGATTCTCGCACATCTATTGTAATCGATTAGGCCATTCCTTTAGTGCCGTTGCCGTTATTTATCAATAAGTATTCGCTACGTAATTAGCTGCTGCAATGAATATTTACGGTTCTTACGCACTCATCTTTAGTCATTGTGTCTGTTACGCTATGCAAGCGTGATGACGACGACGCTCGTCACTCACGCTACAGTCAGACATCAGAAGTCTTTAACGCCTCGAGAATCTAACGAGAAGTAGCGTGGAGTCGTCCCCTGCTAACAGGGGAGAGGGAAATATAAGATAGACAGAAATTAACCACACAAAAAAACATAAGATAACTTTAAAACACGTTAGAAAAAAACAAATGTTGAAAATATTTCCACGAGCAGGATTTGAACTTGCAGAAGGGTGTTGTACAGTAGTGACAGTGGTAGTTGTTGACATTGAATGGGCGTCTTTGGCTTTCAAAGTAAAAAAGTAAATAGTGTTGAATGATATCGGCGGGCTCGTTAGAACCACGATAGCTCAATTGGGAGAGCACCTGACCCGCCACCCAACCGCCTAACGCTCTCGCTTTCAATCGCTTTGAATCGCTTTCTAATAAAATATCGAAATATAATATCAAATAATATCGAAAGCTATAGGCTATAGCTTTCGATATTGCTTTCATATTGCTTTCGAAATAACAAGATGACGCCTCCTCCTCGCCTCGCCTTCAAAGCGATCGAAAGCGAGAGAGTTAGGCGGTCGACCCCCCGGTATGTCAGAAGGGTGCAGATTCAAATCTTGCTCGTGGAATTTTTTTTCATTATTTATGTTTTTGTATTTTGTTTCGCATCAAAATTTGCGTTAAAAATTATATAAACAAAACAGAAACATTTTAAAACACGTAATCACAGTGCCTTGATCTCACCAAGGTGCCTAGTGTGAGTTTTGTTTACTATACGTATTCATTCGATTACGTTTACGTTAACGAAAATTAGTATGACATTGAAGCAGCGCCTCCTGGCGGCATATGAAAAGAGTTAACATTTTGTCATACAAAAAGGCCAATTGGAGGAAGCGCACTTTACCCGGGATCCTCAATAGGGTATTTGACAGGTTTTAGAAAAATATGTCTAATGGTTCATTCATAATATATTTGCAATTTGATTAATTCGTTGTGAATTTCTTTATTTTTTTATGAAAATCGCCATTAAAATTCAAATGAATAAAATAGCCGCCAAAACGATGCATGTAGGTCACGTGATGTCGTCGTGACGTCAGTTGCATGTAAACAAACTGTTGGCTGTCAAATCACACCTTACAAAACTTCGAGTGACATCTTTGATTTGCCTGCAGATGACGTCACGACATCACGTGACCAATCCCGTGCGTTTTCGATCACGTGGTCAATCATAAAAATTTAATTATTTAAAAATAATAAGTACTTATTTTAAAATTATATGCTGGATAAATTGGTTTAAAAAAATGTTTACTGTTAAGTTAACAACAGTTTGATCTATATTTTCATTGTAGTCAAATACCCTATTACTGAGGCACACGCTATCTTATCTCTAGCTGCCGGAACACAACAATGGCAATGCTACAAACATTGATGTTATGGCGACATATAACTCTGGGTCTCACCTAACATCTGTCGGTGGTCTTAACCTCTAGATCACAGAGGCGGTTAAGTTAATGTATGTATAAAAGAAAATGTCTGCAGGTTCTCTTCTCTAAGTATGACTACCTCGAGGAATGCGACAAACCAATCGTCGCGGAATACTTAAAGCTTTACGCCGAGCGGCCTAAATAGATGTTGACTAGTCACCTAGGCGGGTACACTCGCGCGCGCTGCTGTTTGAATTGAATTGAATGAGTGAATGACGATTTTATCAGTCTTACAGGAAGTTAGTCAAATAAATAATGGAGTTAGACGCTACTTTGAGGAAATCCATGGCACAACAATGATTTTAAATATGTATTTGAATTGCTCTCTTGTCAGTTAGTCAACGGCAAATAGTGAATGAAGTATAAGTCTTTCATTGCACTTACCGACGACGGCGTCATAACTAAAAAAAAATGTCTGCAGGTTCTCTTTACACGAAGCAGGACTATTTTTTGAGAGAGTTTGCTGATTTCTTTATACGACATTTTCAGCTTTACCGGGCTTTTTTGGGGGCGGCGAGAAACTTAAAGTGTTCTTGAAGCCGTGTGAAACGATGCACCGTCAGAGGTTTTCTAGAGAGAACAGCATCACGCACTAGTGCGTGTCCCCGTGCTCTCCTAGATTCTCCGCTGGATACGGATCGGATAAGCATGACTAGCTCAAGGAATGCGACAAGCCAATCGTCGCGGAATACTTAAAGCTTTACGCCGAGCGGCCTAAATAGATGTTAACTAGACATCTAGGCGTGTACAGTCGCGCACGCTGCTGCTTGAATTGGATTGAATAAGTGAATGATGGTTTTATCAATTCTACAACTCGGTAGTTGGGACGTTAGTCAAATGATTAGACGTTACTTTAAGGAAATAAATACATGGCATAAAACAAATGCTATTGAAATATGTAGTTTTAAAACAGCTAACTTGCACGTAAGCGTATTGTAAGCGGAATTAACATTACTTATTTTAATGAAATATTTATAAGTTAATCAAAGTCAAATCGTGTATGAAATATAAATCCATAACTATTGTAATTTAGCGCGCTATTCATCTGTCCATTGCGTCCTTCCAATTACCGGTGTCTTGAGACTTTCGAGTAACGCGCAATGAACTAGATATTCCCTTGTTGCGTCGCAAGGCACAACGAGAGAGAGCAGTATTCTAAGACACGGTTGTGATTCTTTTATAATAACCGAACAGGCCTTCGATAATGTTACTTTAGATTAGAACGTCTTTGATTTGACATATTGTCTAAATTCAATAGGACTATGAAGTCGTAATGATAAAATCAGGCTACTGTTACACTATTGAAAGGTTATAGAATAAGCTGACTTGAGAACCTTCCCGCTGTACAAGTTTAATTAAAATTAGGTAGCACCTTTGTCGTCGTCTGTACTTACACGCGTTGACACGCTTCTTAGTGAGACCCTACCTCAACGCTTGCACGTCCGAATCCATAGACCATAGAGCTATTTGCTCACCGCTCATAAACCAAACTTATTTTTGTAAGCGTACACCCCCTTTGAGGAACTTATCTTATTGATTTTACCGACTACATGTATTTTCTGTTTGAAAGTACTTCGAGAAAGTTATATGGACAAATACTTTCGTAAGTAAATACTTTCGCCTTTTGTTTTTATGTTTATGGTTTTTTTTTTGGTTTTTTTTATAGCTTGGTGCTGTTTACACTTGGTCAAAGTTAGGGTAAAGTTAGGTAAAGTAAATAGCCTATAACTGTCCCACTGCTGGGCAAAGGTCTCCATCATTAAAATCAAGTCATCACTACAATTTGGCTTAATCGCCACGCTTGCGAAAGACCCGGGCTATGCACCGAATAAATCAGAAACACACTTTGTCCGACCTGGGAATTAAACCCGGGTAAGATAAAGATAAAAGATTGTTAAATTTTATATCCTTTTCTCGCTAAATTCTTGCTACTGAATCAGTTGACCAAACGTTTACAAATGTTCATTAATCCATCTAAAAATAAATCCTAATGCCAGCTTTATAAGGTCGAAAGGTTGTTGCAAGACTTCCATGATCCAATCCTATTAGTGTCTTGTCACGCGATATTAAACTTTATTAACATTCGAGGAAGGTCTTATTGTGTTTACTAATTAGGATAATTGGAAGTCCCTGTCCAGTCGGTGTCAATTAGACGATGTAGAATATGATAACAAAATGTGAATTGTCGCGCAGGAAAGGAGACATTTCAGAACAATAATTAAAAACTTTATATGAAATGCTTTTGTTTTTTTAGGGTTCCGTGTAGTCAACAAGGAACCCTTACAGTTTCGCCATGTCTGTCTGTGTCTGTCCGTGCCCAGCCTAGCTCATAGACTCTTAGTTCTTGAAAGCTGTAGTTTGGCATGGATATACATATTAATCACGCCGACAAAGTGGTGATGTAAAATTTTGAAAAATATATTTTTTAGGTTATCTCCCCTACACGTGAAGTGGTTATGTAATTATTTTTTTCTTGTCTGCACCATAGTGTGGGGTGTCGTTGGATAGCAATTTCAAAAATATTGCGGGTTTGTGGAAACAGTTTTTTGATTGAGGCCCCCGTTTGTGAACTATTAAGCTTTAAAGTGCAAAATTTTGTTACGAGTCAAGAGTCGTCGTCGTGGTCCCCCCTGCCAGCCAAATGGTTGTTTTTGGATACGTGAAAAAATTCACGGCAGTTGTATATATGACGAAGTTAAAAGGAAAACTATCACAGCTAAGTAGGCTTTACAAGTATACGAGTAACAGTCGACCAACTTATAAAATGTACTTGGCGCAGTACAAATTCCTCATTGGGAACTACTTAAATAACGTTGTTAGGTGTGTGAAACCGGTAGTATCTACATTTAAGTATATGAGCCATCGTCAAATAAATGTTCATAAAAGCCCTCTTCTCAGAGTCCGCATTATTAAGATGGGCTACGGAACCCTACACATGCGTGGCCCGACACGCACTTGGCCGGTTTTTTACGATTAAGCACCTATGCCTTCATCTCACCTGAGTGATGATAAGGATGATAGTAGAAGAGCAGTTCACCCCGAATCTTCAACTACTGAGGCACTGGCTATCATATCTTTAACTGTTGGAACACAAATGCTAACAACGTTGATGGTACATGGTGATATTTAGATTAGATGGTGGTAGCTAACCTACCAACCAAAATTAGTACAAATTTGTACTGCTGGGAATCAAACCCGGAATTTCTGGATCAGAACCGGTGGTCTTATCAATCACTAGTTGACCCGGGGGACTTCGTACCGCATTTCTTTCTTTTTTTTTCTTCTTTTTTTTTAATGTTTTTTCATAACTTGTTACTCAGCGCTAATGTTGCATTCTAATGGTGAAAGAATTTTTTAAATCGGTCCAGTAGTTTTTGAGTTTATTCGTTGCAAACATACATACATACAAAAAAACAAATGTTTCCTCTTTATAATATTAGTATAGATCAGAGGCGACTTTATGTAAAGGTACTTACAGACAGACAGACGTGCTCATTACTAGCACGAAAGCATGCCATGCCATTATAGCAATTGCCACTAAAGTAGCATGTGTGTAGAAACATTGCTAGCATATTGCAAATTCTATGTATTGTGATATTTAAATATTTCATACACAGGTTAATTAACTTTTATGTTGTTAAGTAATGATTACCCACATATTTTGTATGTTATGTATGAATTTGGTCAGTTATGCATTTCAAGACTTCAAGTGTGGAACTTATGACAAGTAAAATTAATTATTTTTAGCAGTATCTATGTATGTTGGTTGGTATTTTAGCTTACAGACATTTCGCACACTTATAGTTTATATAGAGAAGGATTGCAAAATGTTAATATTTTTTGTAAATAATGCATAAAAAATACATTAAATCAATAAAACAAACATTACACACACTACCATGTATTTGACACACACGCATATATTATACTCTTTTCAAAAATTTCAAAAATGGAAGAGGAGCTGCCAAAATCTGTCATAACTCACATCCTATATTTTTTAATTTTTCATTGCTTAGGATACAACCCGTGCAGCCTTAATAAAATTACCGTCTAATTTCGACCACTGGGCGATCACTATTTTTTCGTATGTATGTTATTGCATCTAAATTCTGCTTCTGTTTACATCAGGCAGAGCAGTCATTTGCCAACATTACTATTAAAAAAAAAGTTATACGCATCCGTATTCTGAACATACATACAAACGCAACACTTGTATACTTATTTTTTAATTATTCATTCAGCTTATCTGTGGTGACTTCGAGACGCGCAATGATGTCACCATGACTAATACGGGGAGAGGATGCGCGCAGGCGCAGGCGCAGGCTGATCATGGTGTTATTTTTAAATGTTACCCTGCAATTTATAGTTAGCGTTTACCAGACGTCATTTCGAAAATAACGTCATCATGGGGACAGAATAATTTGTGTTTGTTCTGATTTGATTTTTTATACATATAGTCAGTGAGTGAATGAGTGAGATTTTTTAAATTTTTCCTGTGTGCCGTCTGTAGATGGCTATTACGAAGAGTACCCACGCAACCGTGGGTCATTGATATTTTCACGATAAGTACATAAGTGGGACAATACTGTGTCTTTTGACACTTAATTTTTCTAAATAATAACACATTTTATTATCACACTAATGTTATAAATGCGAAAGTTTGTGTGTGTGTGTGTGTGTGTGTGTGTGTGTGTGTGGGGGTGTGTGTGTGTGTGTGTGTGTGTGTGTGTGTGTGTGTGTGTGTATTTGTTGCTTCTTCACGCTGCAACGGATGGATGGATTTGAATGAAAATAGGAATCCTCAACTACTGAGGCACTGGCTATCTTATCTCTTGCAGCCGGAACACAACAATGCTACAAACATTGATCTTCATCTCAACCAAAAGACGTTCACTGCTGGACAAAAGCCTCCCAGTTTTTGTTTTGTTTTCTTTTCATCATCATCATCATCGGCCTATCTTAGTCCACTGCTTGACATAGGCCACCCCTAATGGCCTTCTTTTATTGTTTCGTAAATTATTAACGAAACAATAAAAGAAAATTCCTATTGCAATTAAACTATTATCTACTAGCGGCCGCCCGCAGTTTCACCCGCGTGGTTCCCGTTCCCGTGGGAATATCGGTATAAAAAGTATACTATGTGTTAATCCAGGTTATAAACTATCTGTATGCCGATACAGATAGTTTATAACCTGGACTAACATAGGATAGTTTTTATCCCGATATTCCCACGGGAATGAATGGAAACTGTCAAAGCGGTACTAAGTCCGCCGGGTCTACTAGTATATAATATAATGTTATTTATTTTATCAGCCTTGACTAGTGTTTGTCGTAAAGTGCGAAGTGGCGGACGTAAAACGAATCGTAAATGGTATGTGTTGTAACGCGTCGATTACGCTAAGTTGCGTTGGTACAGTCGGCAGCATGAATAACCGTACATAAGTAAAGTTTTTACTTACTTAGGTATGGGTAAGCACTAGGCTAAGGCTGACCAAAGCATTTGTATTTGCCCGCCAGCACTTCGGTTGGCCAGCTAGCATAAACATAATATGGTAAGTATTTGTAATAATATACTTTTTGTGTATAATATTATGAATTGATATTTGGCCCGGGCGCTGCCACAGTCCATGAAATTTTGCCCACCTGGAAAATCTATTGGCCAGCCTTGCACTAGGCTTTCATCTCACCTGATGTTAAGTGATGATAAGGCCGGAGGTGGAAGAGCACTTCAGCCTGAATCCTCAACTACTGAGGCACTGGCTATCTTATCTCAGATGCCGGAAAGCGATAATGTTATGGCGACATATTTAGATAAGATGGTGGTAGCTAGCCAGGCGGGCAAACAAGCCCTTGTTGCGATTGCGACTGTCACTTAAAGATCGGTAATAATAGATACTGCAAGTTATATGCTCTTTGTATTACGAGAAGTGAGCGAACTTGACAGTTTCGGTCACCTACGAGGGGAGGTCAATAAGTTCGCGGAATGGAGGGGTTGGTGGGGATAAATTTACTCGTCCAGGTAGGCACCAGTTAAGCACCTCATTAAGAGTATATATACCAAGTTTGAACCTAATCGGGTCATTAACTTTTGAGTTATCGACCTGCAAACAACTAAATCGGGAAGAAGTCAGCCAGTATGGAGAAAATTGAACACCGTGCCGTTATTAAGTTCCTTACCAAGCAAGGAAAATCCGCTCAGACGATTTTTCAAGAGCTGTTAGCGGTTTACGCCGACTCTGCCCCTGGTAAAACCATGGTTTACAAGTGGCATGGTCTTTTCAAACAAGGAAGGGAGTCCATTGAAGACGACCCCCGCTCCGGACGGCCAATTGAGGCCACCACACCGGAAATCGTCGAAAAAGTAGAAAAACTTGTATTGGAAGATGCCCGACTGAAGAAGAAGCAACTTGCAGCAATGGTTGGAGTATCCGAATCAAGTATTTTAAATATCCTACATCATCATCTTGGGATGACTAAAGTCAGTGCAAGATGGGTTCCGAGAATGCTCACGCCACTTCAAAAACGCGAGCGTGTCGAGTGCTCTCACCAGTTTCTGGAGCTCTGTGGAGAGAGAAAGGAAGAAGTTATGGCCCGGATTGTTACTGGAGATGAAACCTGGGTTCACCACTATGAACCTGAGTCGAAGCAAGAGTCGATGCAGTGGCATAAAAAAGGCACACCTCCTCCAAAGAAGTTCAAAGTGTCACAATCGGCCGGAAAGATCATGGCGACTATCTTTTGGGATACAGAAGGTATTTTACTGATCGATTATAAAGAACGTGGTGCGACTATAACGGGACAGTACTACGCTTCTTTACTGGAAAGATTGAAAGAAGCCATTAAGGAAAAAAGAAGAGGAAAACTGTCAAAAGGTGTGCTCCTTTTGCACGACAATGCACCCGTCCACACGTGCCATGTTGCGACGGCTGCTATTCACCGATGCGGCTTTGAACAATTAAACCACCCACCATACAGTCCAGACTTGGCCCCCAGTGACTATTATTTATTTCCAAAAATGAAGAAAGAGCTGCGTGGAAAGAAATTTGACGACGATGAAGAAGTCAAGTCGGCAATTTCGGCCTATTTTGACACCAAAGACAAATCATTTTTTTTCGATGGTATAAACAAGCTATTTGAGAGATCCGAAAAATGTATTAGGGTTAAAGGAGAATATATTGAAAAGGAAAAATAATTTGGTGTTTAATTTCAACCTCCTTCTCTCTCATTCCGCGAACTTATTGACCTCCCCTCGTATCTGCAAAATAGGAGAGGACTATACTTTTTAGGATTCCGTAGCCAAATGGCAAAAAACGGAACCCTTATAGATTCGTCATGTCTGTCTGTCTGTCTGTCTGTCCGTCCGTCTGTCCGTCCGTCCGTCCGTATGTCACAGCCACTTTTTTCCGAAACGATAAAAACTACTGTTGAAACTTGGTGGGTAGATGTATTCTGTGAATCGCATTAAAATTTTCAGACAAAAATAGAAAAAAAAAAATTTTTGGGGGTTCCCCATACTTGAACTAAAACTCGAAAATTGTTTTTTTTTCAAAAATGATATTGAGGTTTCAATTATCATTTTTTTCTAAACTGAATAGTTTACGCGAGAGACACTTCCAAAGTGGTAAAATGTGTCCCCCCCCTGTAACTTCTAAAATAAGAGAATGATAAAACAAAAAAAAAATATATGATGTACATTACCATGCAAACTTCCACAGAAAATTGGTTTGAACGAGATCTAGTAAGTAGTTTCTTTTTTAATTCGTCATAAAGTGCGGAACCCTTCGTGCGCGAATCCGAGGTTTTTTTTTAACTTAACTTAAAGAAGTTCCTCAAGCCGTGTAAAACGAATCACCTTCAGAGATTTCCGTCTAAGGCAATCGGTAAACTCTCTCAAAAAAAAATCTACTTATATGTAATACTAAAAATAAATTATGATTTATATTTTGCAATGTCAATGTACGTGTTTTTGTTGGTGTTTAGTATATTTACATAAATATTATTATTTTTGGACCATATCAGCGTAAAACCGGAAACTGAACTGATGATAAAGTTGGTCACCAGTTACTATGTTGTGAATAGCTGTATGTATAATTAGTTGGCCCCGATAAAATATTATATTAATGACACATTGTTAGTCGATAGAACCGAACGCCATAATGATAGATAGAAACAAATCACACTTATAAATGCGAAAGTTTGTGTTTATGTGTGTATGTTTGTTGCTTCTTCACGCTGCAATGGATGGATGGATTTGGATGAAATTCGGCATACAGATAGTTTATAACCTGGATTAACACGTAGGAGGATAGTTTTATCCCGATATTCTCACGGAAACGGGAACCTCGCGGGTGAAACTGCGGGCAGTCGCTAGTGGATAATAGTTTAATTGTAATAGGAATTTTCTTTTATTGTTTCGTTAATAATTAACGAAACGAAAAAACAAAAACAGTTAAAAATCCGGCTGTTGTGGAGATCCTTGAGGGGCTTTTGTCCAGCAGTGAACGTCTTTTGGCTGATATGAAGATCAATGTTTGTAGCATTGTTGTGTTCCGGCAGCTAGAGATAAGATAGCCAGTGCCTCAGTAGTTGAGGATTCCGGGTGAAGTGTGCTTCCTCCATCTATCAGCCTTATCATCACTTTACATCAGGTGAGATCAAGGCACTGTGCTTACCCGTAAAACATAAAAAAAGGAGACAAACAGGCCCTTGTGCTACAAAACAATGGGTGAATACGTGTTTTAAATATTGTGTATCTCTCTCTCTAAGGGCGGATTTCACAAAGGTAGTATAAGTCTTATTCCGAGAGGAAATCGCTAATTACTCGAGAGTAAACGAACTTATTAAAAGTTCACCAACGTTTAACCTAAGGATAAATTTACTATATTAGTCTTCGATCATTAGTGTAACTTCTTATACCGCCAATTTCGGCCGAGTAAGCTGTTATTCGTAGATTAAGTTGCGTTACAATAACTGTCACTGACAAATTTTATAGATGTCGTTACGTTTGAATCAATTTATTGACTAATGACGATGAAGATTGTTTTGGCCCTCACCCAACATGGTTTAAAGAAAGGACATAGTACTTTGAAGATAACGACGATTACGACTTCGCCATATAACATTCCGTTTGTATTGTAAACTCGCCATAACAGTTAATGATGAAAAAACATGTAAATTCGCCACAAATAGCATTTTTAATTATATTGGTCTATTCTAAACTCGCCACTCAGGTGTTTTCGTATGGACTGCAGAAGAATCATTATATATTTATTTTTATATCTCATTTCTGATTACGGAATCAAATGTAGGTACATCTAGAGGTGTAACAATGCGCTGATGGGCTTAAATCCTAAGTGGCTGGCTTAAATACCATAAAACAATAAAAATGTCTGTAGGTAGGAGACTTTTGGCTGAGATGAAGAAGACAAACAGGGTGTTCCGGACTTTCGAGGCATAGCCCGAGTTTGTGATCATTTGGCAAGCGTGGTGATGGTGATTAAGCCAATGCTCGTTAATTGTAGCGATGACTTAATTTTAATGATTTGTTTTATTAATCACTACATAGTATAAAACAAAGTCGCTTCCCGCTGTCCCTATGTATGTATGTATGTATCTATGTAGCTTTAAAACTACGCAACGGATTTTGATGGGTTTTTCTTAATAGATAGAGTGATTCAAGAGGAAGGTTTATATGTGTAATACATGCATAATATAGTACTGATAATATCAGCATTGCACCCGTGTGAAGCCGGGGCGGGTCGCTAGTATAATAAATATGTTTTAAGTGTTTAAAGTCATCATATGGTTACAAGTAATGAGGTGTTAGTGAATGGTTACAAGTTTTTGAGGAGTTATTGAGGAGATCTATAGCGCAGTGGATAACGCGCACGGTCTGCGATTGCTAAGGTAAAGCATCTTTCGCAAAAGCCGGTCATCGGATGGGTGAACAAAAACGTATTATCACGAGCTCCTCCGTGCTTCGGAAGGCACGTTAAGCCGTTGGTCCCGGCTGCATTAGCAGTCGTTCACAACTACCAATCCGCAATGAACCCGCGTGGTGGTTTGTGGCCCGTTCTCCCTATCCATCCATAGGGAAGGCTCGTGCCCCAGCAGTGGGGACATAAAATGAGCTGATGATGATAAGGTTTTATCAGTCTCCGGGATTTGCAGGATTATTTACTTTTATTTTGTAACTTTTCATCGTATGGCAAATAAATATTCTTAAAAAGAAATAGTTATTCTCAAAGTATGACTATTCCAATGATAAAAATCGTATAACATTTTGTGTTCAACATTTATAACGAATAAGTACGGTTATATCATTACAAAACAATGCCGTACCGTTCATCGTTCAAACCACACCCATGACGCTAAATTTTCGCGAATTCTTTCCTCTTGCGCTCTTATATCTTTGTGTTAAGTGCCATATTCGTTTATCTTTGTCGTTATCTAATACAAGGACAAGGCTATGCGACAAAATGAAGATACCCAGAAGGTAAGCTAAATACATACTGCGCTCGGCCAACGCACGCATAGACTTTCTCTCTCACGTGCACGGATCTCGGAACAGTTCACGAAAACGAGAATTTGTATGACAATATTTTAACATACAACATATACACACACTCGCACCAATATTAAAACTGTTAGCGTCGCTCCCTGTATCTACCGCAACTGTTGAGATATCCTCAACATTAAAACGAGTAAAAGCATATTTACGCAATAAAATGGGGAATGATTGTTTAACCGCGTTGGCCTTGATGTCGGCCCATTAAAATTAAACCATTTCGTTTCAGTCATAATAATTTACCCAAACGGACTCCTCCCGACAAAAAATCCTGGGTACGTGCTTTTTAATATGGATAGTAAACAAAACTCACACTAGGCACCCAGGGTGCCAAGTGCGAGTTTCGTTCGCCATTAATTTAAACGTTAATTTGTATGGCCAAATGTTGAAAAAAGTATTGACGTATCATTAAAAAGCCCATCCATGCGAGCTAGAATTAGTAAAAAGTGTATGACTCAAAACAACGTAATAAAGATCACTCTGTATAAGTAATTTTGGTCTGTTTTGCCCTACTTAAGGGATTTTCCAAAAATTCTGAAACACTTCATAATTTCTAACCGGGCCAAATACCGAAATTTAAGGAATGGCAGTTTTCCATACAAACTTTCCACCCTTATTTCACCCCTTTAGGGAGGATTATTCGAAAAATGCAAAACCACGTCATTCTTTATTTTTTATCGAAAAATCTATAGATCGATTAAATTATTCATTTTTATAGATAATACTTTAAAAATAACAATTAACTTCCCATTTTTACTTCTGTAAAGGAAAATAAACAAAATTCCCGAAACACGTCATTCTTTATTTCTTTTCAAAAAGCAAAATAACAATTTTCATGTATTTTACTTCAAAACTGACGGACTGTCATACAAACTTGCAACCCCTATTTGACCCCCTTAGGGTATGATTTCCGTAAAATCCTTTCTTAGTGGCTGGTTACGACACTCAATTAACCTACCGTCCAAATTTCATCTAATTAGCTTCAGCAGCGGTTTCGGCTCGGCGACGATGAATCAGTCAGGACAAATGTATATAGATTTTAACTCCTCTCGTATGCCTCTAGGAGGCGCTGCTTCAATGCCATACTAATTTTCGATTTCATAAGCGTAATCGAATGAATACGGATAGTAAACAACACTCACACTAGGCACCCCCAGCTCGGAACAGTTCGAGCGCTGCTGTTGCGAGATTACGTGTGTGTGTGAGAGGTTGTGTATGTGTGCGTTGGTCAAGCACGTTGTATGAAGCTTAGCTTTCGCAGTCTCGTTATTCGTACCGCTTTGAATAATAAGAATAAGAATAAAAGACATTTAGTGGTATCACATAACAAAACACACAATTAAACATACAACATGTACATGTATGTATGCTTTGACAGTTTCCATCATTGAGTTAAATATATATCAGTGGTTTCCAATGGTTTTAATATGGCCTATGTTACTTAGCGCTAATGTAGCATTCTAATGGTGAAATAATTTTTTAAATCGATCCAGTAATTTTTGAGTTTATTCGTTGCAAACATACATACATATATACATACTAAAATACAAAGGTTTCCTCTTTATAATATTATTATAGATAAAGAGGAAACCTTTGTATTTTTACCCGACTGCGTCAGAAGGAGGGTTATATTTTTCAGGTGTATGTATGTATGTATGTATGTATGTATGTATGTATGTAAGTATGTCTGTATGTCTGTATGTCTGTTTCTTTGGCACGCCCTACAAACGGCATGGTGGATTTTAACGTATGAGGTGTCGTTAGATTTGTTTTGACTGTAATCATCAACCAAACGGCCGTGGCTAGCTTAATTTAATCCGCACTCTCTTTGGTTGGTGATTGTCACCGCCTGCGACAACTATCAATATTCAATGTATTTATAAATACTCATTTCAAATCATTCAACATTGCTCAAATTGAATTCTGGGATCGTAGAGTTTGTTTTTTTCTTTTCAGTTTTTTCTCTTTGCTGTTATTTTTTATGTTAGTCCGGTTTTTACGAGTGTATAATTGTTTTTTATATATACTCCCGGACTCCTAAATCGAGCCACCTAGCATAATGAGTTTGTATCGTCCATAACTTTAAAAAATGTATAAATGACCAAAATATTTAGAACAACAGCACATGAGCCTAATGTTGAATATGCCAGCTACAAAACTGCATGAAAACTTTTTGGTCATTCATACATTTTTTTAAGTTATGGACGGGACTTCTTGGCGGGAAAGTGAAGAGTCGTGTCTGCGGTTTTGTTTTATTTTCTAAAATGTGTGTTATGTCGAATAATTATGTGAAATAATGGTGGATTATTAACCGTTAAGTGTTCGTGAGTGTGCATTAGTGTTGGCAAATGAAACAAAACAGTGCAACGTCACTTTTCAAATTCTCTCAAGAAGTCCGCACGAGGACTTAGTAAAGCCCCACATCTTTATTAAGATACTCGAGTGGTTGGGGGGTATATCATTTCTCATTTCTATTATCTATCATTCGTCATGATCATACAGAAATTATTTATTACTTACCCCAAAAGGTTGTTTTTGGATACGTGAAAAAATTCACGGTAGTTGTATAGACGAAGTTAAAAGGAAAACTATCACAGCTAAGTAGGCTTTACAAGTTTACGAGTAACAATCGACCAACTTTTAAAATGTACTTGGCGCAGTACAAATACCTCATTGGGAACTACTTAAGATCGTTGATGAAAAAAAAACATATCTAGTAATTAGAGATAGAAAATCAAATTTATGCTCAACAAACTATTTTAATGAAGTAATTTAGCATTTTTACGTCACCTAATGAACATCTAACATGTTAGACATGTCGCTAATGTGCGGCGTAAACGCTGTTTTTTTTTATATATTGACGGGTAAGCACAGTGCCTTGATCTCACCTGATGTTAACTGATGATAAGGCCATTTGGTGGAAGCGCACTTCACCCGGGATCCTCAACTAGTGAGGCACTGGCTATCTTATCTCTAGCAGCCGGAGCACAACAATGCAACAAACATTGATGTCTTGGCGACATATTTAGATGAGATGGTGGTAGCTAGCCAGGCGGACAAACAAATCCTACCACCAACCAAACCGAGTACCCCCCGCTGGGAATCGAACCTGGGACCTCTGGGTCTAAACCGGTGGTCTTAACCACTAGACCACAGAGGCGGTTAATAACGTTAACTTAAATAACGTTGTCAGGTGAGTGAAACCGGTAGTATGTAGATACTTAATAGATAGTAGGTATGTAGATAAAAATAGATTTAAGTGTATGAGCTATCGTTAAATAAATGTTCATAAAAGCCTTCTTCTCAGAGTCCGCATTATTGAGATGGGCTACGGTACCCTACACTGCGCGTGGCCCGACACGTACTTGGCCGGCTTTATATTTTGTGTGTTTATTTGTAATGGAAAGTGTCCTGCTATGATAGGCCATTTTTTAATATATTAACGCTGTCTGTAAGGTAGAAAAGAAACGCCATTGCTGAGTTTGTGGCCGGTTCGTCTTAGTATAAGGTACCGCCCTGTGTAGACTTAAGAACCGATGGCATACAGATATTCGCAAGAGCCACTTGTAGCCGAATAATTGATTTTGAAATTTGAATTTTTGAACATTCTTGCTAACAGTATTTGTCATGCTCATTTGTTCACCTTACCCTCTCTTGTTGCAGAGCCAGCACGTGCAGTACCACAAGGATGTGCGAAGGTGGTTGAGGCTACCGCCAGGGGCAGAGGCGGGCCCTCTTAATCAATATGTCGTTCTTCAACAATCTTAAAAAGGTAAGTCTTCAGACGAGGTAACACTTAGGTGGGCCTATATTTCTTAACTTTTACAAGATCAATATTAGGACAAGATAATCAATTGTGGGAGGAGCTCGATGATGCAGTGTTTAACGCGCCCGGTCTGCGAGTGCTGAGGTTAAGCAACTTTCGCAAAGGCCGGTCATCGGATGGGTGACCAAAAATTTATCATCTAGAGCTCCGTGCTTTGGAAGGCACGTAAAGCAGTTGGTCCCGGTTGCATTAGCAGTCGTTAACAACCACCAATCCGCACTGGGCCCGCGTGGTGGTTTATGGCCCGTTCTCCCTATCCATCCATAGGGAAGGCGCGTGCCCTTGCAGTGGGGACGTATATGAGCTGGCGATAATGATGATGAATCAATTGTGGAGCTCGTTGGCGCAGTGGTTAACGCGTCCGGGGATCTATTTTTGAATCGCACGTATGAGATTGTGTTGTCGCATGCGACTTAAGTCACACTCTTCTTCCAAGTCGCATGACACCGATTTTCCGTATTTTTGAATCGTTCGTTTCCGGTGCTGCAAACATAATACGAAATGTTGGATGTTATCCGTTCCACGCAGAATTTAGAGAAAACCGGTAACAACCGCAATGAATGAAAATGGAACGTAATATCCATGTTTCTATTGGCTGTTAAAAACACCCTTTGCTTTCTAATAGAAAATATTATCAATGATACAAACAAACGAGTAACATGACATTGACAACGCATTGATTTTGACGGATCAAATTTTAAAAACTAAGTACATTAATATTATAATTCTAAGAATCGACAATGTTCTGACTGTACGATCGCATTTCCGAACATAACATAGAGTTATTATTTTATAACTGACAAAAAATTAGTTTTTATTTTTTTTAATGTGTTTGGTAATTCCATTACGCGTAGAGGTAGGTAAAGAATTAATCAGACTTGGAATTTGGAATGCGCTCGACTTTCATGACAAAGAAAGAAGAAGAATTGACATATCATTAAAAAGCCCATCCATGCGAGCTCGAATTAGTAAAAAGTGTCTGACACAAAACAACGTAATAAAGATCACTCTGTATTAGTAATTTTGGTCTGTTTTGTCACTACTTAAGGGATTTTCCAAAAATCCTGAAACACTTCGTAATTTCTAACCAGGCCAAATACCGAAATTTTAGGTAAGTCAGTTTTCCATACAAACTTTCCACCCTTATTTCACCCCCTCTAGGGAAGATTTTCGAAAAATGCAAAAACACGCATTCTTTATTTTAATCCAAAAATCTATAGATCGATTAAATTATTCATTTTTATAGATAATACTTTAAAAATAACAATTTACCCAAAAAACCTTCGCATTTTTACTTCTGTGAAGGAAAATAAACAAAATTCCTGAAACACGTCATTCTTTATTTATTTTCAAAAAGCAAAATAACAATTTTCATGTATTTTACTTCAAAACTGACGGACTTTCATACAACTTTTCAACCCCTATTTGACCCCCTTAGGGTATGATTTCCGTAAAATCCTTTCTTAGTGGCTGGTTACGTCACTCAATTAACCTACCGTCCAAATTTCATCAAATTAGTTTCAGCAGCGGTTTCGGCATGGCGATGATGAATCAGTCAGGACAAATGTATATAGATTTTAACTCCTCTCGTATGCCTCTAGGAGGCTTCAATGCCATACTAATGTTCGTTTTCGTAAACGTTATCGAATGAATACTGATAGTAAACAAAACTCACTAACACTATCAACAAATACTTAGCTTGTGTAGGGCATGTGGGGAGGAAATGGAGTCAATGCAGCACCTACTGTGTGACTGTCACCTCTCTGGCTAGGAAAATAATGGGACTCTTGGGGTAGGCCTATCCAAAACCGGAGAACTTTAGGCTCTTCGCTCTTTAGGACGTTTGCCAAGCTTATGGCGTCTATATAGGCACCCTGCTCCGAGATCCTTGTCCGTGAGAGGTTGTCTTTGTGCGTTGCTCGAGCGCGGTATTTCATCATCATCATCATCATCTCAGCCAAAAAGACGTCCACTGCGGTATTTATTAAGACTTAATTCTTACTGGCGCTGTCATAAGGTACCCGCCCAATCCTCTAAATGATACTGCACATTTACAGAATACACTAAACATGCACACTAGTTTAGGTCCAAGACACCGTACTCGTAGAACAAGGGTACGAAGAACCGGTTCACACGCGCTCTATACCAGGTACAGACATGTGCCTGGGCGCTTCTCTCCTCCTCCACGGCCCGGTGTACCCGAGCCGAGGTCCGAGCCTTTAGAGGCGCCCTCGGGTGGTTCCGCTCCCCGATTCGATCCGAATCCTTCGGGGAATCTAGTAGGGCACGGGGGCGCGCACTAGTGCGCGATGCTGTTCCCTCTAGAAAACCTCCGAAGGTGATTCGTTTCACACGGCTTGAGGAACCCTTTAAGTTTCTCGCCGCCCCCAAACAAGCCCGGTGAAGCTGAAAATGCCGTCTGAGGCAATCAGCAATCTCTCTCCAATGTCATAAGGTCCAGGTCCATGTCATAAGGTCAAAAATACGTAGGTAGCGCCTGCGACAATTAATACTTACCGCAAATTAAAAATAAATCAAAAATCTTTTAAAAAGTTTTACTTATTAAAATATGCAGCTACTAAATTACGAATATTGATGTTATCAATATATTTAACTGGTTTCCAAGCATATCCACTAACCGCCGAAATTAATAACCTATCTCTGGTAAGAGATAAAACAACAAATCTCTAGTAGGCCTATCTGTTGTTGAGGATAGGTTATTAATTTCGGCTGTAATTAATTCTGTTGTAATTTGAACAATAGTGTTTTGTTTGGTGGTGTTTGTGAAAATAATTATGATGGAGTCAAAATTATACAATCGTGTATTCGAGCAAGCAATACCTACCTATATCAACATTTCAGATTCGTGAGTCATATTTAGTCTTAAACTATTCGCCGAAAGTTGGTGCATTTTTTCAGTTTGTCGCCTTAAGCTTTGTTTGCCTTAAGTTTTCTTATTTTGTGATTTCATAGTGTTTACATTTACGTCATCTATGTGACATAATGTTTACGCTATGATTTCAATACACGTTTGTGCTAGGTAGGCCTACAGTACTCTTCAATGACAGTCAGTCTGAGGAGCTCCGGTCTGCGAGTGCTGAGGGTAAGCAACTTTCGCAAAGGCCAGTCATTGGATGGGTGACCAAAAAAGTGTATCATCTCGAGGCACGTTAAGCCATTGGCCCCGGCTGCATTAGCAGTCGTTAACAACCACCAATCCGCACCGGGCTCGCGTGGTGGTTTACGGCCCGTTCTCCCTATCCATCCATAGGGAAGGCTCGTGCCCCAGCAGTGAGGACATAAAATGGGCTGATGATGATGATATTGGTGGTATAATATTGGAGAATTATTGAATATAATTGGAGGTATAATAACACTACAATGGCGTGGATGTTCGCTTGTAATTCATTGTTTCTTCTGCATGTGCATATGTTTGCGGGCTGGAGGGCGGTGCATGCGTACTGCATCCAAGCTGGATAAACGAGTGTAACGAGTGTTCCATTTTTTGACGTGACAACGTCTTATAATTCAATAGAACCGGCTGCACGCACGAAAAAGTTCGGCGTTACCTCGCTCTGAGGCGTTCCATGTAAGGCTTGAAGTGCAAGCGAGAGCGCGGAACGAGCGACAAAGAAGCACAATCGGCTGAGTAGAAATTTAGCCGTGCTGCTGTGCAAGCCCGTGTCCGGCATCGCCACCGCGGTACTTACCCCCAACACCTCCCGACACCACCAACTCCTCCCGCCTACCTGTTCGACGGGCTGCTGCTGCTGTGCAAGCCCGTGGCCGGCATCGCCACCGTGGTACGTACCCCCAAAACCCTCCGACACTCCCAACACCTCCCGACACCCCCAACTCCTCCCGCCTACCTGTTCGACGGGCTGCTGCAGGCTGCTGTGCAAGCCCGTGGCCGGCATCGCCACCGCGGTACGTACCCCCGACACCCCCAACACCTCCCGACACCTTCTTAAGACGTTGTCACGTTCAACTATCGTCAGTAAACCGACTTTACAGATAACCAATTTTTGTTTGTTTGTTTGTTTGTTTGTATGTCGGGGCTAAACTCTGGAACTACTGGTCCAATTACAAAAATTCTTTTACACCTTGTATCAGTAAAATAATTTTTGGAATTGGACCAGTGGATGGAGTAAAAAAAGATTTCTTTTCAATCAATCAATCAATTAATTTTTTTGTACCATGGGTTTCTGCAAAATAACACCTAATTCCATTAATTAAACAAACAAAATCACAAACGTTACCTCTTTATTAATCTATACTAGTATTATAAAGAGGAAACCTTTGTATTTTTGTATGTATATATGTTTGCAACGAATAAACTTAAAACTACTGGACCGATTTAAAAAAAATCTTTCACCATTAGAATGCTACATTAGCGCTGAGTAACATAGGCTATATTTATAAAAAAAGAAAAAATATTTAAAAATAAAAGTACACGTGCGATGCCGGGGCGGGCCGCTAGTATTATTATATAATTGTAGATATCGTTTTAAGTCATTCATATTTATTATGTACTAGAAATCGAACTCACGACATACCTACCCACATAGGAGTCGCTCAACCATATAGGCATTCAGTCATCCGTCGCGCGCAGCTCACCTTTCAAATATTTTGAGCACTTGATAATTACATGTCGTGCTGTGGCGACGTATCGAAGATCATAGCATAATCTACCGAGAGTGTGTTATTTTTTAAATGAGAACAACATTTTGTAATGAAATCTGCTCACGTTTATTTTTCACTAGCACTTTACTTGTGACTTGGCGTTATTTACTTGTGTTTTTAGCCCCCGACGCAAAAAGAGAGGGGTGTTATACATAAGTTTAACGTGTCTGTCTGTGTATCTATCTGTGGTATCGTAGCTCCCAAACGGATGAACCGATTTTCGTTTAGTTTTTTTTTGTATCATATATAATTTATCCCGAGTGTTCTTAGCCATGTTTCATGAAAATCGGTCCAAGATGGCCGCCGCCACAAAATGGCGGATTACATATTTTTTTCACAACTCCCTCCTCGGTCCTTTCGGTCTCCCGACGCGACAACATTTATTCAAAATTCATATTTTCAAGGTTATTGTTTTCTTTTTATAGGGTTTCACGTTTTAAAAGGAAACTCTTTTAAAAATAATAATAATAGCCAATGTATCTTTAAGAAATGTAACATTTTAGCAGTGAAAGAATTTTTGATATTGTACCAGCAGTTCCAGAGATTACTTAGCGCAGACAAACAAACTTTGCCTCTACATTAATAGTGTAGATATAGATATTCCGCCTCTGTGACCGCTTTAAACTGTCGCGTTAGGTACATATTTAACAAAAAATTTTAAAACGGCCGTTTTAACTCGGTCGAACGTCGGGTATTAAGAAGGTGTGAAACCTCTTACTAATTAGATTGCGTTAATCCCTGTTATTAAATTCTTTGTTAACCGCCTCTATGGTCTAGTGGATAAGACCACCACCGGTATCTGACCGGAGCGTATATGATTGTACTCTGTTTGGTTGGTGGTAAGGTTTGTTTTAAGTCCGCTAAGCTGGCTACCATTCAGTATTTTTGACACAAGATAGCCAGTGCCTCAGTACCTTTGGCCTTATCATCACTTAATAACAGGTGAGATAAAGGCGACGTGCTTACCCGTCAGCAATAAAAAGAGACAAAATATAAATAACTATTTTACTGATCCCATGCTAGTCTGTCCCTGTGTGGTGCCGGGATAAAGAATTGCACCACCCCATCTCTTCCCGTGGGTGTCGTAAAAGCCGACTAAGAGACTATTCCAGAGGATGGGCAGCAGCATCTCTCTGAGGTTAACTCTCAATCAACTTACTGCGAACGCCAACCCGCCTGCCAAGCGTGGCGATTATGGCAAATCCCCTCATGTATCCTTATGTATCCTTGGGGGAGGCCTTTGTCCAGCAGTGGACGTCTTTTGGCTGAGATGATGATGATGATGATGATGATGCTAGTCTGAGGTGTTAAAAGTGTGTTTCAGCTGCCTAACTTCACATGTATATCATGCTAGCTGACCCGGCGGAGGACTTCGTACCGCTTTGACAGTTTCCATCATTGAGTTAAATATACAGGGTCACTTTTTATCACCGTCCAAACCCTCTGAGATGACTCCCGTGATACAAACGAACAACTTGTACTATTGGACCAACTCCCTAACTCGAAAATAATATTCAGCTGTTCCATACAAAACATCAATATTCATTCGACCAAAATGTATGGAACAGCTGAATTTTATTTTCGAGTAAGGGAGTTGGCCCAATAGTAAGAGTTGTTTGTTTGTACCACGGGAGTTATCTCAGAAGTTTTAGACGGTGATAAAAAAAGTCAACCTGTATATAAATGGTTTCCATGACGACAAAGCAAACAAATCATCATGTATTTGAAAATTAAATTGTCGTTTTTAGTATTTTATTTAATATTTTTGTTAGTCAGCGCTAATGTAGCATTCTAATGGTGAAAGATTTTTTTAAATCGGTCCAGTAGTTTTTGAGTTTATTCGTTGCAAACATACATATATACATACAAAAATACAAAGGTTTCCTCTTTATAATATTAGTATTGAAGAGCCGACTAAGGGACAACTGCAAGATGCTCGCACATCAGGCGATAGGCTAGCAACTTGTCACTGATGCTATCGACCTCGGGGCCCTACTTTGATTGTGCTAAATGTGGAGACGATATCATCATCATCAGCTCATTTTATGTCCCTACTGCTGGGGCACGAGCCTTCCCTATGGATAGGGAGAACGGGCCATAAACCACCACGCGGGCCCAGTGCGGATTGGTGGTTGTTAACGACTGCTCATGCAGCCGGGACCAACGGCTTTACGTGCCTTCCGAAGCACGGAGGAGATCGAAATGATACTTTTTTGGTCACCCATCCAATGACCGGCCTTTGCGAAAATGCTTAACCTCAGCACTCGCAAATCGGGCGCGTAAACCACTGCGCCATCGAGCTCCTCTGAGACGGAGACGATATCACTAACAGATAATTTAATCAAAATTAATGAGTTTGATGCCTTTTTTAGGAGAAGTGGTGGTATGTATGTATGTCATCATCATCAGCTCATTTTGTCCCCACTGCTAGGGCACGAGCCTTCCCTATGGATGAAAAAAGAGAACGGGCATAGACCACCACGCGGGCCCAGTGCGGATTGGTAGTTCTTAACGACTGCTAATACAGCCGGGACCAACGGCTTTACGTGCCACGGAGGATCTCGAGATGATTAATTTTTGGTCACTCATCCGATAGCCTTTGCGAAAGTTGCTTAACCTCAGCACCCGCAGACCGGGCGCGTTATCTGCGACATCGAACTCCTTGTAAGTAAGTATGTATGTATGTATGCAAGTGCAATTTTATTTACACATTCTCTGTTTTGTTGCCAGGTGCTCCACCTAGGTGGCGGCAATGACGCGAAGAAGAAGAAAGTGTTTAACAACATCAGAGACAACAGCGACCCGGCCGACAACTGGGATATGATCGGCGAGCTGGGCGATGGCGCTTTCGGCAAGGTAACACACGCTGAACCAATAGTTGAACATAAAAAATGCACCTCAATAAACGGTCGCATTTGTTTTCCAGGTGTACAAAGCTCAGCACAAAGTCACCGGTCAGCTGGCAGCTGCCAAGATGTGTGTCCTGGACAACGAGGATGACCTGGCCGACTTCACCGTGGAGATCGACATCTTGTCCGAGTGTCGACACCCCAACGTGGTGGAACTGCACGAGGCTTACTTCATAGAGAACAAGCTATGGGTGAGTGATGTTCAAAATCCTTTCTAGCTACCATTCACCACGTAATTTGACTTATAAACCAGAGTTGCGCTGGTAGCGTCCTCGCTTATAATGAGTGATTCATAGAGATCTATGGGTCAGTGATGTCATTTTTATAAGTTCTGTTTAGTTACTTACTATGTTATAATGACATGATGAATCCGAGCTATGGTCGCTGGTGATGTCCTGGACATCAAGGACTATCTAGCAGACTTTACAGCACGAGCACACATGATGTAAGTCCTGACTTCGGTGGCCTCTTTCCATCAGGCGAATAATATGATTGCTTATGGAAACACCAGTAATATCACACAGGTCTCTCCTTTTCACCACCTTTTTCCATCTTTCAACAAAAACATAACATTATAGCACATTTTTTGACGTCCGCTTTCAATTTCCAGATGTTGCTCGAGTACTGCGACGGTGGCGCGCTCGATTCAGTGATGTCTGAACTGGAGAAGGGTCTCAGTGAGCGCCAGATAGCGTACGTGTGCCGCGAGATGTGCCGCGGGCTGCAGTTCCTGCACTCGCGCCGCGTCATACACCGCGACCTGAAGGCCGGGAACGTGCTGGCCACCATGACGGGCGGGGTCAAGCTGGGTGAGTCTAGTTACAAATGATGCGGAAAAAACCCTACTTATTACAGAAAGTGTTTAAAGTGGATAGCTCAAAGCTATGAATCGCCCATGGCTTGACTCGACTTCTTTCGACGTCCTATGCTACGCACGCAAACAGTGTCGCAGTTGAAAGTATCATCATTACGCTGCTGTCGGTGCCTTACTTCTTCTCAATCCTTCTTTCTTATTTCTTTGCCCCCCTTTCTGTTTCGTTATTACTTCTCGCGCACAAGGTCACAGTTGACATTATCTCATAGAATGTAAGGCTGTTCCTGCATCCCTCCTCTTGTCGCCGTAGCAGACTAAGTCCATCTAAGTGAGACTCATTCTTATAACCTGCCGCTTGCGGCCTTTGGTGCCTTACTTCTCAGTCCTTGTTTCTATGTCCCCCTTTCTCTCGCTCACTCCTCTTCTCTCTCTTAATTAATCCGTATAGTCCGCGTATAAAGTAGTTCCTGTATCCCTCCACTCGTCACCGTAGCAGACTAAGTCCAAATAAGTGAGTCTTAGCCTTATAACCTGCCGCTTGGGCTAGTGTTGACACTGAGCGAGCGCCAGATAGCGTACGTGTGCCGTGGGATGTGCCGCGGGCTGCAGTTCCTGCACTCGCGCCGCGTCATACACCGCGACCTGAAGGCCGGGAACGTGCTGGCCACCATGACGGGCGGGGTCAAGCTGGGTGAGTCTAGTTACAAATGATGCGGAAAAAACCCTGCTTATTACAGGAGGTGTTTAAAGTGGATAGCTCAAAGCTATGAATCGCCCATGGCTTGACTCGACTTCTTTCGAGTTCCTATGCTACGCACGCACATAGAGTCGCAGTTAAAAGTATCATCATTACGCTGCTATCGGTGTTTACTTCTTCTGAATCCTTCTGTCTTATTTCTTTGCCCCCCTTTCTGTTTCGTTCTTACTTCTCGCGCACAAGGTCACAGTTGACATTATCTCATAGAATGTAAGGCTGTTCCTGCATCCCTCCTCTTGTCGCCGTAGCAGACTAAGTCCATCTAAGTGAGACTCATTCTTATAACCTGCCGCTTGCGGCCTTTGGTGCCTTACTTCTTCCCAGTCCTTGTTTCTTCTTTCTTTGTCCCCCTTTCTCTCGCTCACTCCCCTTCTCTCTCTTTATTAATCCGTATAGTCCGCGTATAAAGCAGTTCCTCTATCCCTCCACTCGTCACCGTAGCAGACCAAGTCCATCTAAGTGAGTCTTAGCCTTATAACCTGCCGCTTGGGCAGTTATAAGGCTAAGACTCACTTAGCTATCTGGCGCTATCTGACGCTATCTGGCGCTCGCTCAGTGTTAACACTGAGCGAGCGCCAGATAGCGTACGTGTGCCGCGGGCTGCAGTTCCTGCACTCGCGCCGCGTCATACACCGCGACCTGAAGGCCGGGAACGTGCTGGCCACCATGACGAGCGGGGTCAAGCTGGGTGAGTCTGGTTACAAATGATGAGGAAAAATCACTGCTTATTACAGGAGGTGTCAAAGTGGAGCTCAAAGCCATGAATCGCCCATGGCTTGACTCCAATAATCACAACGAATGCGGTGTCTTTAACCACTTCTCTGTCTTTCTATGTTTATTTTTCGTCGTCGTATTTCTCTATCTCGCTCTATCTCTTTCTAGTTCACTCCACATCCGATGCTACGCAAACGCACTAGGTCACAGTTGATAGTATCACCAGAATGTTTTAAGTGTTTTACATTTTCTCAGGTCTTCTAACGTCGTTAGATAATTCTGTAATATAGATAGGTGTATGCAATATTTTAAATCAAGAGAAGAAGAAAGAAGAAAAACATTTACAATTTGGGACAAATCACATTATTGCATTACATACAAATGAGAAAACAACATTAAAAAAGAAAATTTATCCCATAACGGTCCCGACTCAGCATTATGCTGGCCTTGCGACCAACGCTGATCTTCCGTCGGAACCGGTTTGGTGGCGCTGCGAGACAGTAACAATAAAAAAATCATAATAAATAATAATACACAACAAAATGAGAACACTAGAAAAAAAACTAAAGAAAAGGCTGCGGGGCTCAATCCCTTTGCCTTTGCAACGAAAATCGAAAGAGAAAAAAAAGTGTAGAGTTGAAGTGGTGAAGTGTAGAGTTACGAAGGCATTAAAAAAAATGTAGAGTTGTAGTGGTGGTTAGAGCATTTTCGAACCCAAGCTGTTTTGTCTTCTGTGTAATTAACCCCCCTTTTTAACTTCTGGAATATTTTATGTTTCTTTACATTACATGAAACATTTATCAACATTTGTGTTTTTTTTTACATGAATTTGTTTTATTTGATTTGATATCGGTTATATTGATATGTTATTTATATCAAGTACTAGCGGCCCGCTCGCGACTTCGTCCGCTTGGTGAACACCCGTATCCTATAGAACCCATAGCAGCGCCACCTACCGGGTCCAATTATATGCATGTATTATACATATAAACCTTTCTCTTGAAATTAAAAACTCACTCTATCTATTAAAAAAAAACCGCATCATAATCCGTTGCGTAGTTTCAAAGATTTAAGCATACAAAGGGACATAGGGACAGAGAAAGCGACTTTGTTTTATACTATGTAGTGAAGATAATCAGCCTTCCATTACCATTGTCCGCAGCGGATTTCGGCGTATCTGCAAAGAATAAGTCGACGCTGCAGAAACACGACACGTTTATAGGCACGCCGTACTGGATGGCGCCCGAGGTGGTGCTATGCGAGACGTTTCGCGACAACCCCTACGACTTTAAGGTAAGAAAATGTGTAATAGAAAAGAGAGCTCGATAGCGCAGTGGTTAACGCGACCGGTCTGCGAGTGCTGAGATTAAGGCGACACACTAAAATAGTGCATCAACTTTAGTCGAATAGTTTACGGCGAAGGGTAAGGCACACTAGCGCCACCAATTGATAATTTGACAATTACTAACGGACCGGATCTTTTTATAAACATTGTGTACCGTCCGACAACAGGAAAGCATCCATAGTATTTATTTAATAATTGTGCACTACTTTTTAATGCGTGGTTTATTCACAAACAATGGCCACTTTTGGTGTTAGCGAATGAATACAAAACAAACCTAAAAGTAGTGCACAGTTATTAAATAATAGATGTTCCTAGTGTCGGAAGGTCCGCAATGTTTGAAAAAAAATCCAGTTTAGCAGTTATCAAATTAAATCCATTAGCGGCGCTAGTGTGCCTTACCCTTCGCCTTAAGACTATAATATGACTAACGAATCTGAAATGTTGATATAGGTATATTCATGTCTTTATCTTGATTTACTAGCTCAAATATTTTCTTAACCGACGTTTTAGCGTTTTTTTGGGAGGGTTCCTCAAGCCGTGTGAAACGAAACACCGTCAAAGGTTTTCTGGAGGGCACGGCATCACGCACTAGTGCCTGTACCCTTTCCCTATAGATCCTACGGGGGTTCGGATCGTAAAATTCAACTAGAATCAAAATTATGAAAATATTTTTTTCTTTCTTTCCACAGGTGGACATCTGGTCGTTAGGCATCACGCTCATTGAATTCGCTCAGATGGAGCCTCCCAACCACGAGATGACTCCCATGAGGGTACTGCTCAAGATACAGAAGAGTGATCCACCTTCGCTGGACCAGCCGTCTCGATGGAGTCGAGCGTTCAACGACTTCATATCCAAAGCTCTAGTCAAGGTATGGCCCCCCCATAGTGCGCGTCACCGACCCCTAGACTTTAATACTTACGTTTTCTTGAAGCGACGATGGACGCGCGAGGCACCTAAAATAACCTAACACTGTCTGAGTGGTAGAGCCACGCTGCGTTGCAGCACGAAATGGGCCGGCTCGCCCGGCGTAATACCAACCGACCACAGAATATCGGCGTGAAACGAAGGCACTCGTTGCTTTTGTGTTCCGTCCGGTGAGTGAAAGTACCGGAAGCCCATCTCACATCCCTCCCCCCTCCCAATTCCTGCTTTATCCTCAAGTTCCAACTCCTTCCTCAAGGCCGGCAACGCATTTGCAATTACTTTAGTTTCGGGTGACCCGCCAGGTAGGCTTAGGGTTGCCACCCGTACTCTAAAATAGAGTATTGTCCTCTTTTTCATGTAGGCGTACTTTATAATCTACGACACCAACAAAGTACGCTAAAATACTCTATTTACGAAAAACTGATTGTTACTGTCTAGTTCATCATCATCATCATCATCAGCCTATAAACGTCCCACTGCTGGGCACAGGCCTCCCACATGATCAGTAGCACGTGGGGATATTGGGCCATAACCCACCACGCTGGCCCAATGCGGGTTGGTGGGTTTTAACGACTGCCATCTTACGACAACAACCGGGACCAACGGCTTAACGTGCCTTCCGAAGCACGGAGGAGCTCGAGATGTTTTTAATTGGTCACCCATCAGGCGACCCGGCATTGCAAAAGTTGCTTAGCGGGCAAGATCGCAACCCGAACGCGCTAGCCGCTGCGCCATCGAGCTCCTCACTCCTCCCTCTGTCTAGTTACTGGTTGAGTAATTATGAGACTAAATAAACTGGTACAAAATATTTGTTAAATGTCGCAAAGAGCAACAAAAAATACATTTTTAAGGACAAATAAATAAATACTCTTTTTTATGCTGTGTACTTTATTTTTGTTCTAACAAAATGAAAAATACTTTATTCGTCCTGAAAAAAGGTGGCAACCCTAGGTAAACTACTCTTGACGCAAACTCGATCTCTATACAATTCCAATGCGATTAATATATATGAGAACGCCCCATCTCGATAATAATTTGTTCACTCAATTTCCACGCAATTTAATTCCAATGTGGCGCTATTATCGCTTTTAAGAGATTGGAAATTGATTATTGCAATTGTGTTTCAAGAGTAACCCTACTGCTCGTTTGCCTCCTTTTAATATATAAAAAAAAATCCTTACAGCTACGAACAGATAGCACCGTATCCAACTACATTAGCTAATTAAACAAACGCCTATTTCTCCATTCTCTAGGACCCGGAGAAACGCCCGACTTCCAGCGAGTTGTTGAAACACGCGTTTGTAAGCGGCGATCTGGACGCAAAGCCTCTACGCGATCTGCTGCTGGAGTACCGCGCTGAGGTGGTGGAGGAGGAACTGCTAGACGATGATTCGGAGGTGAGTCGCCATAACATCAATGTTTGTAGTATTGTTGTGTTCCGGCAGCTAGAGATAAGATAGCCAGTGCCTCAGTGGCTGAGGATCCTGAGTGGATAGCGCTTCCACGAACGGCCTTATCATCACTTTTAGGTGAGACGAAGGTCAAGTGTTTCCCTGATGGGAATAATTTAAATAGCTTTACTGCGCAGTAGTAGGGGTCAGTTTGGATTGGCAGCTAAGTTATCAGAGATTATATATTTATAAAATACAGTGAAAAAATTAAATATCTACCCGACGCAGCCAGGAGTCTAAACTGGGTCTTCCGCTTACGTCAGCCTTCCCGGTAGCATAATGGTCAGTGCAGCCGCCCGGATTGCGGAAGACCCAGGTTCGATTCCTGGCTGGGTCGGGTAGGCGTTTAATTTTTTTACTGTATTTCATAAATATTTAGTTCAGCTTCAGTCCAGAAATTTGTACTTAAAAATATAAAAAGTAAAATTTATCGGAGATTGTAGATTCAGCCTTACTACCCCTTTACTAATAACCTGTTTTTAAGCTTCGAATAGTTATTTCCTAGTTTGTCTTTTTTACTCTTATTTGAAATGAAAGGAACAAAACACTCAATATCGATCTACTACTGGAGTACCGCATCGACGTAGTGTAATAGAAGCTGCTGGACGACAACTCGGAAGATGAGCTTTAATACGTAGGCAATAGGGTGTAGTTTCGTTTGTATCAATAAGGACGCCTTTAAATTAGCAGCAGGCTAAAGCACGGAGGTAAGCTTTATTGCATTGGGAATAGGGTGCAGATTAGTGTGGCAGCGAAGTTATAGGTGAACGCGGTTAGGCTGATATGGAGTTATTAGCGACAAGCTAGATGCGAATATTTTAAGCGACCTACTGCTGTAGTACCGCGCCGAGGTGGTCGAGGAAGAACTGCTAGATGATGACTGTAAGAGAAGCCTCATCATCATCAGCTCATGTCCCCATTGCTGGGGCTTGAGCATACCCTATGGATGGAAAACCACAGGGAGAACGGGAAAATATGTTTCGCTTGCTCCGCACCTGATTATACTAACAATTAATATATCTATACAATATGTTAAAAAAAACCCTGTCCGATCGCAAAGAGGTACATATGTATACAATTAAAAATAACAAAAAAATTATAAAAATATTTTAAAACGCAAGTTTTATGTATCAAAATTGCTCGAATTACCCCAAAATATAGCTAATTTTATAAATGTGACCACACTTTCCATCAATGGCGGCGGCGCCAATGGTCCTACCTACCGAAGTGCCGACAAAAGTATTGCCATTTAAGTTTTGTGTCATGTAACAAAAGTGTTATCGAGGAATTTTTTTTTTCACTTATTATTTTATAATAATTTATCATCATCATCATCATCATCTCAGCCAAAAAGACGTCCACTGCTGAACAAAGGCCTCCCTCAAGGAATTTGCCATAATCGCCACGCTTGGCAGGCGGGTTGGCGATCGGAGTAAGGTGAGAATAATTACAGAGATACGCTGCTGCCCATCCTCTGGAATGCTCCCATAGTCGCCTTCTACGACACCCACGGGAAGTGATAGGGTGGTGCAATTCTTTACCCCCGGCACCACACGGGAAAATTAAAATAATTACGTAAATAGAACTGAATCTCGATACCCAATAACACCTATACGGATCGGACAGGGTTTTTTTTTTACATATTTTATATACCTACATAATATATAAGTATGCTGTATTCAAGTATAAATATGTTGACTAACCCCCCACATTGGCTATACGCACGCTTACTAACCTGGCCACAGACGAAGTCTAGGCGTGGGAGACAGCGACAGAACAAGGAGTATTACCAGAGAATTGGTTAGTATATAAATAGATATGTAATGCATTTAATTCTGATCTGTATACAATAGTGTTAGTAACAATATTTAACTTTAGGCGAAGGGTAAGGCACACTAGCGCCACCAATTTATAATTTTACAATTACTAACGGACCGGATCGTTTTTTAAATATTGCGTACCGTCAGATAACAGGAAAGCATCCATAGTATTTATTTAATAATTGTGCACTACTTTTTGTTGCGTGGTTTATTCACAAAACGGGCTATCGCATTTATTCACAAACAATGGTCACTGTTGGTGTTAGCGAATGAATACAAAGACAAAGCTAAAAGTAGTGCACGATTATTAAATAATAGATTTTTGCCTAGTGTCGGAAGGTCCAAATGTTTAAAAAAAATCCAGTTTAGCAGTTATCAAATTAAATCCATTAGCGACGCTAGTGTGCCTTACCCTTCGTCTTAAGGGTGCGCAGAGCAAAAAATGCCAAAAGTGCAGTCACGGTTAAGTTGATATAATTGAAAATACTATCGTATTACATAAACAAAATATGTATTTAGTATCATAGGGATCGTGTTTACGATTATAGCTAGACCGCGTAACTGAGTCCTCGCCTGCGGTAGGTACGCGAGGCGGGAGGTACGCGGGGCGGGAGATATGTACGTAGGGCCTCTGCCATGAGTACGAGCATTGTGCGACGCAGCGAACGGTTTCTAGTTCATTGCGCGTTATACTACGGCAGTCATAGTCAGCTGTGATAGAAAAAACGCAATGAACTAGAAATCCGTTTATTTATTACGTCAGCCTTCCCGGTAGCATAATGGTCAGTGTAGCCGCCCGGATTGTGGAAGGCCCAGGTTCGATTCCTGGCTGAGTCGTGTGGGTATTTAATTTTTTCACTGTATTTTATAATTATTTTATAATTTATTAATAATTCTATATTGGTTAGTAACTCTGTAAGATATTCGTTAATGTAGTACGTTGCGTTTGGTTTACATTGCTTCCGAACCGGAACCGCAGCCGCACGGGCCTCCGCCTGCGTCGAAGGTACCGAACGCACGCGATTTTAGACCTTAAAAAGTTATAATAAAAGCTACTGTTTTATGGAAATTTTTGACTAAAATGCCGCTCGTGAATTTTAATCTTAAAGCCGATGTTGTGCTTTTGCTAAGTTTTGTAACAAATGCAAGCTATTATACAACTTATATACGTTCTAATTGATGCTGTTAATGTTTGGAGTGTTTGACAAAAATGCCGCACTTGAATTGAAACCTTAAAGCAATTGTTATATATGCTATTATATTTAAGAGTTTATTTGTTTGAGTTAAGTATAAAATGCACGTGAATAAAGACCTTAAATACGTTCTTATAGATGCTATTGTTGTTTGGTGAGTTTGACGTCAATTTAAACCTTAAATTCGTTGTTACAGATGCTATTATACTTTAGTGTTTTATTGTAGACGCGTCTGGTATGGAACGCTCGCAATTTTGGACCCGGATTACGTTGTCATAGATGCTATTATTGTTTGGAGAGCTTGATAATATTGCTGGCCTACGTCTTAGGTTTCCAAAGCATGCTAATTTAGACCTTAAAGACGTTTGCATTATATGCTATTGTTGTTTGGAAAGCTCAATTGCTCGCGTCTATGGTATCTAATTTTAATGCCATTTAATTTAGGCCTAAACACATTGTTATAGATGCTATTGTTGTTAAGAGAGTTTTATTAGCTGTCATCATCATCATCAGATCATTTTATGTCCCCAATTCTGGGGCACGAGCCTTCCCTATGGATGGATAGGGAGAACGGGTCATAAACCACCACGCGGGCCCAGTGCGGATTGGTGGTTGTTAACGACTGCTAATGCAGACGGAGGAGCTCGAGATTTTTGGTCACCCATCCCATGACCGGCCTTTAACCTCAGCACGCGCAGACCGGGCGCGTTAACCACTGCGCCATCGAGCTCCTTTATTAGCTGTGTTTGGTATCAAATACACGCAAGTTTAGACCTTAAAAACGCTGCTATAGATAGACGAGAATGGCTGTTTGGAGAATAATATATATTATATGTCCTGAATTACGTTTTTTAGATGCTACTTGTTTTTTGTAGAGCTTTATTATTCTACCGATCTACACTAAGAATATTTTTCATTCGAATTAAGTATATCTTGTTATAAATGTTATTATATCTTGAATAGCATGTTTAGTGTTCCTCGTGTGATTTTAGACTGTAACTGTATCAGAGTAGATGCTATTATGTCACGGATAGCTTGAGCTGAAGGTACCAAACTATTGCACGTTAAATTACACCTTGAGCTCATAAGTTTATAGGTGCTATTTTATTTAGTTTCATTAGATTTTTATTATTGTCTTTGACACTTTGTGAGACCGTGTGTCTGACGAGCTTGTCTGTCTATGTGTGTGTTCACTTTGTGTGCGTATGTCTAATAGTGTTTGTGTGTTTGTGTTCAGGAACATCGGAGCTCGCAGATGCACATGGAGGTGGAAGATGACTCCACGTCCGTGCGGTCGGCGGACACGCCCGACGTCAAGAGTGAGTAGTGTTACCATAATTAAATACATGGCTAGTATCCTAGCCATGAGGTTTATTGTTTAATTTCTACCTATATGAACGATTTTCTGACAGTCCAAATTAAAAAATAAAAAGTAGTTTAAAAAAAACTCGATAGATGGCGTTTTATTAAAGCCGAGCCGTACATAGAGGCTGTAATATATTGTGAAGTACACAGAGTGAACTTTTGCTTCTCAAAAAGATGAGTATCTTATTCCTATTTTCCATAATTTTGTTTACAGTTTGACAGTTGAATAAAGGCAATGGAATAAATATTACGCAGCCATACACGTGCTCTCCATGGACTCGCCTTTTACTAAGCGCCATCTATGAAGTCATTTGGAACTAATTTCTTTTTTTTGAGGGGGTCGGAAAATCGCCCATTGCGATACCTTTCAAAGGTATTAACGCTTGTAATTTTGCGTAGACGATTCTAAATAAATTTCAAATAGACCATGTCGTTCATTCAACATCATTCGAACACGCCTCGCGATCGCTACCACTGACACTTGTGAGTTAGTTTAAAGTTCTTGAATAGCTTTAGGATTAGTGTTGGACAATAAGGAGGCTGGTTAGGCTATTTGACATATATTAGTTTAGACCGCTTTTTATATGAAAGAGATAATTCTAACAACAACAAATGTAAAATTAGAGCTGTTTTATTACGGTAATTCTTCGTTTGTAATATTGCGATGAAACTTTTTGCGTGTTTGTGGGTCCCTAGATGGTTTAGTTACATAATTGGGCCCGGTAGGTGGCGCTGCAATAGGGTTCTAGGATATTTTATTTAAAACCGTATGAATAGAATGGTACGCATGTTTTAGCAAATACATATTTAATTCGTTGACTGCCGCAAAACCAGACACAATAGAAAATGTATTGTTTGTCGGTCACCGGTAACCACCACGGCGATTAAAGACTTAAAAATATACATTACTGGACTTGAGCCGTATTGAGCGCACATTGTTGCTTTCAGGCGTACCCCAGGGATCAACTTTAGGCTCACAACATTTTTTGCCATATCATTTTATTTGTTTATATTAGATTGGACCTTTCCCTAGTACAAATTATTGTAAGGCGTACCCCAGGGCTCAATACTGAGACCGCAGTTGTTCCCCCAGTGTCGGAGGCGGAACACCCCGTGGGCACCAACACCGCCGCCGCTGTCCCCGCCCCCGCCAAGCGACCGCGCGACGACGACCACACGCCTGTTGACAGGAAGGCGCCGGTGAGTTAAATCATACACATTATCCTAACTAATATTATAAATGCGAAAGTGAGTTTGTTTGTTTGTTAAAACTAAAATCTTGGGTACCTAAGTAAACGGCGAATGCGAAACAGGAAGGAATATCGCGACGCAGGAAGGAATCAATCAACACCATCTAGTTTGTAATATGAAAACAAAAATTGACAATAACACAAACCACTTATAAAGTGCAGATATATTATTCGACAATTATTTATTCTATATAACGTCTTATTCTACGAATAAGGGCGTAACTGAAAAACAGATAGTTTTCAATGCTTTATTGTTAAATATACTTTTCATTTATTCATTTTTTCATTTGTCATTTTGCCATATTAACATCTCTTTTGATAACATTGTTGAATGGCGAAAAAGACTTTTACTCAACATCCTGTACCACCAATAATGAATACTGTATTAACAACAAGATGTCCCGGTATACGCGCTCGGTCTACGATTACTAAGGTTTCGCAAAGGTTTGTCATCGAAAAGGTGATCAAAAATGTATCATCTCGAGCTTCTCCGTGCTTCGAAAGGCACGTAAAGCCGTTGGCCCCGGCTGCATTATCAGTCGTTAATAACTACTAACCCGCACTAGGCATACGTGGTAATTTATGGCCCATACTCCCTGTCCTTCTATAGCAATGGTTCACGGACCACAGATGGTCCGTGAGAGCATCGGTAATGGTCCGCACTGTCACCTACACACTACCTATTTGCTAATTCCTGGGTGGTCCCAATATTGTTATGGCGTTAATACAGTAGAACCACTAGGCGTTGAATGTTTCGCATTAGCATTTTTGTTGGCATGAAGTGTGTAAAGATAAACTGTCACTACTGAACTTACGCTACAAATAATTTTGAAGTTTTGAATAAAGATTAAACTTTCTTTTTAAGTACAGTTCGTGTGGTCCCATGCTAACAAAACATTAGGAAAAGGGTCCACCACTTGTGGAAAGCTTGTGCCCCAGCAGTGGGGACATTAAATGAGTAGTTGATGATGATTGATTAACAATATGTTTATCGTCGACAGGCGCCCAAAAAGGAAAAAGGCCCCGCGCCCCCGCCCCCTTCTGCCACGCCCCCCGCCTCTCCCGCGTCCCCCGCCCCACGGCCCGCCCCCGCCGCCAAAAAACCCCCTGCACCCCCGCCCCCCCTACAAACCACTCCCATCCCTACTGTCACCTCCACGCCCACGCCCACGCCGACCCCGGCCCACGCGCAGGGGAAGCAACTCGTCGATCAGGTAAGCTGTGCAGATATATATTAAGTCATCATCATAGATCGGATTAGGTAGCGTTTCTTTTTACATACTAATACTTTTCTTTTTACATAAAACTACATAATTAATTTACTTTAATCTAACTTAATTTTATTTAAAATTCATAGTAGGTGTACAGCACAATATGTGGAGTTTTTTTGTCTCCTGTAAAATGTTACTAGAGTTGCATTAGCGGTATCGAATGCCGAACGACGATATGTAGAAGCGGGAAAGTAGGCATATTCTTTAATTAATCGAAGTAGAATTATAAAACCAGAAAAAACCTGATACATTTTTCAGAAAAAAATGTGATACAGTTCATTAATTCTCACTGTACTTACATAAACGACTTCTATTGATTAATTATATTGATGTCTAAAGTACACTCCACATTGAAATAAACACTTTACACGAAATTTACTCGCATTTTATTTTACATGCGATCCTTCGCGGTAATCAACATTGGAAATAAATAATTACTATGAATTGTTGAAATAAAACACTTTTTATGAATTCATACGCGTTTTATTTAATGTAATATAATTTATACGGGTATAATGTATTATAATTTATCAGGGTCCGCCCTGTTAAGGATACCAATGTTATTTTACAACTTATGCATTAAATTAAATAAAACTAATATTTATGTACAGGTGTGTCGAGAAGCGGAGAAGGCGGTGGAAAACAAGGACCCAATTCCAGACAAGGACAGTCCCACACTAGAAGCCAGGCTCACGCCGGAACCTACCAAACAGACAGACAGCAAACCAGACAACAAACCAGACAGACAAACAAATCAAACTGTGAACACGGCAGAGGTCATTAGGACCGATAACACTAAATTAGAAGTTAATAACATTGTTAAAGACGTTAAAGAAGTCGATAAAGTTGAAAATGATAAAATAGTTATTAGTAAAATTGAAGACGATAAAGTACTAGACGCGAATAGAGTTGAAAATAAAATTGAACCTAATAGACTTGAGGACAAAGTGGTAGTGACCAAAGTGGAAAAGGACAAAGTTGAAGTCAACAATAAACATGAAAAGGAGCGAATGGAAATAAGAATTGAACACGAGGCCAAAAGAATCGAGAAGGAGATCAATAGGATTGAAAAGGAGACCAATAAAATTGACAAAGAAACGAGTAAACTTGAAAAGGAAAGACTTGAAAAGCGTTATTCTCGTTCTAGTTCCACAGAAGGTAAAGTTTTGAGCGAAGTCAATAGGATAGATTCAAGAAATTCCTTGAACGATTTCGAAAAAACTAGTATAGACGTTTCCAAATCGAAATTGAATGAGAAATCTAGTTCTAATGAAAGAGTTGAGAGTGTCACCGTGAATAGAATAGAAGGTATATTGGATAAGTTTAATAGACCCAGGTCGGAGGGGAAGGAGAGAGAAGGCAGGAGATTGAAGGAGGACAGGCATAGAGACGACAGAGAGAAGAGAAGATCGCAGCACAACGCTGTGGAGATTAGGCCTGTGTCGGTGAGTGACTTTTCAGTTGGTACTTTTTTTAGATTTTTTTTTAGTCTATTTTAACAGAATAATCTTTCTAAGTAAGTAAGTACTTTATTGCGAAAAGAAACAGGTATCAGAAGAAGCAGGTCTTATTGCTAACAAATAGTATCACTTAATCCTACTTTTTTTTAATACATAAATATCTTGTTAAGTCAGTGAAGATATTGTGTTGACTTATCATCATATCACTATCATTACATTTTTCACAGATCAATGTTAAGGCGAAGGGTAAGGCACACTAGCGCCGCTAATGGATTTAATTTGATAACTGCTAAACTGGATTTTTTTTCAAACATTGCGGACCTTCCGACACTAGGCAAACATCTATTATTTAATAATTGTGCACTACTTTTAGGTTTGTTTTTGTATTCATTCGCTAACACCAACAGTGGCCATTGTTTGTGAATAAATGCGATAGCCCGTTTTGTGAATAAACTACGCAACAAAAAGTAGTGCACAATTATTAAATAAATACTATGGATGCTTTCCTGTTATCGGACGGTACGCAATGTTTAAAAAAAGATCCGGTCCGTTAGTAATTGTCAAATTATCAATTGGTGGCGCTAGTGTGCCTTACCTTTCGCCTTAATGCACGTCTAGTTCCAAAATAAGTTTAAAAAAAATAGATAACACTTACAATAAGCTAAGCACAATATTTTTGCTCCATTATCTCTAGTTTTAAGTTACTTTTGTATAAATAAGTACATGTTTGAAATTATGCATGCCGTGGCAGCCTTTAATTAAAGCAGCGCCTGTGTATAGTAATAGGGTTTTTAATGTAATCAATGTTCTAGTGTATGCTTTGTTGGATATCCTTAAATTAATAAAATAAATCATTAAGTGCCATCTTCATAGTGAAGTTTGGAGATCATTATACAAAATTTTCTGCGATCCCATGTAGCTTGTTTTAACTGGCGATAACTAAGTAACATTTTCTTCCATAACTAGCCGCCGCACCCCAAAGACCCCGACCCCCGCGACAAACCTTACGCCCCACCACCGCCCGTCGTAGCAGTGGCCGCTACCAACGTCGTAGTACCCGTAGTGCCCGTAGCGCCGGCCGCTACGCTCGCCCCCATCGCCGTAGCAGTGAATGACGCCGTAGCATTGAAAGGCGCCGTAGCAGTGAACGACGCCGTAGTCGTGGTGGAGCCCAACTCGCTGGCCGCCACGCCCGCGGGCCACGTCACTGTTACCACTACGCACCCGCCCGTGCTCAGTACTGCGGCTCAGGTCAGTTTTATTATGACTTTTATTATTATTATTATGTGTCTTTTTGTTCCACTACAGGCCAAATATCTGTCTCTCTTTCCACTTGTTTCTATATGTATGTGTGGTAAGCAAAATAGATTTATGCGTCCAGCTCCTGTTATTCTATCTTTATATTTTGTCACCCGATTTCGTTTTGAGCCATTTTGTATCAATAGTTCAAGTGTCCCTTTGTTTCCACTCGTTTCTGTCCGTTTTTGTACTAAGCGAATTAGATTGGTATGTGTCCAGCTCTTCACACTACCTGCGCTTCAAGCTACTTCAGTCTGCCGTGCTGCTTTTTGTGTTTCTATCTCTTGTCTATGTCAAGAAAGGGACTTGCCTGCATAATTTCAACGTAATAGGTGCTTGGTCTGGTGATTAGTTTAATTTGAATACAATATGCATTGTATCTTCAGTTTGAAATGCAATTCGATAAATTCGGTGAAGTCTGGTGTACCTATTTGAGAATACGCGATCCGAAATTAGTACAAGAAACTGCAAGAGCAATTTGGAAGTTTAAATTTAGTTTTAGCTATTGTAGCAGGGTTGTTCCACTCTAAGCGCCTTACAAATAAACAAAGAATAAGGTCCGAATAGTTATTCCGTGTTTTGTTCCTGTCATGTAAACGTCATTTTAAATCTATATATTAATACGTGAAGCAAAAACTTTGTACCCGTTTTTACGAACATTGCGCGGACGGAGGAGTATGAAATTTCGCACACTTATAGTTTATATAGAGAAGGTTATCCGAATGTTAATATTTTTCTTAAATTATACATAAAAAATACATTAAATCAACTAAAACAACATTACACACACTACCATGTATTTGACACACACGTATTGTTTGTCTCTAATGCGGCCCACATCTGTCAATGCCAATCCAAACTCACATTCTATCTTTTTTAATGTTTCGTTGCTTAGGATGCAATACGTGCAGCCTTAATAAAATTACGGTCGAATTTCGACCACTGGGTGACCACTAGTTAGAGTAAGAGACAAAACACGGAATAACTATTCGGACCTTATTCTTTGTTTATTTCTAAGGGGGTAATAGTTTTGACCTTTTTTTATTCTTCACTATTAAGCCTTATATATACCTTTATCACACCCGATTCCAAGTTATAATAAGGCCGAAGGAGGAGGCGCACTTCACCCGGAACCTCAAGTACTAAGGCACTGGCTATCTTATCTCTAGCTGCCGGACACAACAATGCTACAAACATTGATGTTATGGCAACATATTTAGATAAGATGGCGGTAGTTAGCTAGGCGGACAAATAAGCCTTACCACCAACCAAACCGAGTACACAAACATGTCCTCCCCGCTGGGAATCGAACTCGAAACCTCTTTGTCTAAACCGGTGGTCTTAACCACTAGACCACAGAGACGATTTTTTTTTCACACCATGTAGTATACCTACCTATATATATTTTTAACATACTATGTTTGTGTCTCCAGCTCCCACCAAACGCGGTGACTATATCAACAACGCCGCCGATAGCCGACGAAGTGGTAATCGTCGGCGCTGGCTCCTCGTCAGACGACGATTGCTTCGCGCCGTCGTCGCTCGACTCGCTCGACTGCACGCACTACAGTGGTATGATTATAATAGGTCTTCACGTATGATATTGCCGTTTTGTATGAAGATTTACATATACAGCGTGGGTAGGTGTATACCGACAAATTATAACCAAAGATTCTAATGCCTATTTGGACAAAAAAAAGTAATATAAACATGGGCCAGTAAAGCCTAATTTTCGAGATATTAATTTTTTAAGTAATTCACAAGTTCAAAAAATCTCAAGGGTAACACGCCCTAACTATTTGACGTAATCACACACACCTTCACACAAGTACATAGTAATAATTAATAATCAATGTCTCACACTGACGTTGACTTCATTCGTCGTTTATCGTATTTTGTCGGAGTCTTTCGTGAAGTTTGACGTTTTCTATTTCACTCTTTGAACTTAGGTTTTGTTTACAAGGAAGTACTGTCGATAATTATTATTTTTGTTCTAAAAATAAAGTAAGTTACGCAGTTTTAGACCCATATTGATATAACATAATTTACTCGTAATACCACCGGGAATCCTTGGTTTCAATTTGTCGGTATACTCCTTCCCACGCTGTATAACATAAGCATAGTCATCATCATCATCTCAGCCAAAAGACGTCCACTGCATAGTATAGCATAGTTAAATATATTTAATTTTATTGCATCACGTTGGTATGGTACAGACGCCTGCCCATCAACTACTAATTTGACGTGTTGATGTGCATGCGTGTGTACCTTTATACTTTATACCTTTCGTTGACATAATGTATTTATTCCTAAAATAATTTGGCATATTTTTTTGCATAATATTACTTTGGCATAATTGATTTTTTGCAGCATATGTATTGTGGCATAATTATAATTAAGACTAATATATTTATACATAATTATAATTTGCATAATGTTTTTAAGCATAGTGCCTAGTCGCATATAGTATTTCGTCATAAAGGTTAGGTTAGGTTATAGTATTTCAGAATAAGTTATTATTCTGCGTAAGATGATTATACTTATATTAATTATGGCTTGATACCATTATGGCTTTTTAAAATTATGGTATGATTGTATTTATGATTAAAACAATTATGCTAAATGTGTTATGGCTAATAATATTATGCGTAATCTATATATTAATACGTGAAGCAAAAACTTTGTACCCCCTTTTACAAAAATTGCGCGGACGGAGGAGTATGAAATTTTGCACACTTATAGTTTATATAGAGAAAGATTGCAGAATGTTAATATTTTTTTTAAATTATGCATAAAAAATACATTAAGCCAACAAAAACAAAATTACACACACTACCATGTATTTGACACACACGCATAAATACTCTTTTCAAAAATTTCAAAAATGGAAGAGGAGCGGCCGATATCTGTCAATGCCAATCCAAACTACATGAAGCTGTAGATATCCAAACTCACATTTTATCTTTTTTAATTTTTTATTGCTTAGGATACAATCCGTGCAGCCTTAATAAAATGACGGCCGAATTTCGACCACTGGGCGACCACTAGTAACGATAAATATACCAAGCATCCACACCAGAATATTCTTCTATTTAGTGGATGCCAGTACGATCAACTAACACAGGAGGCCTCGGAATCAAACGTGATTTTGTCTTTTTCTTTACAGAAAAAGCCCGCGGCCGCCGTCTCGACAGCAGCGAAGTATTGATCCTGTCTCCGGGCGCTGCCGGCGATTCGGGCGTGTTCGACGACAGCGCTAATACTGCGTTCAATCTGGTGAGTTATATCACAAACTTAATCTAAATGTATTTTATCCAAAGTTTAATATTCAGAGAAAACTCCGGCCCCGCTGCAAACAAAAATTGTAGCGTATTTTTAGTAAAAAATATCGAAATTAGACCATTTTGGGTGATTTAGTACATTTTAATGCACGTTACTACCTGTTATGATTAAGTCATATAAGTCATCAGAAAACAAAATAATTATTTTTGAAGTGAAAACTTCTTTAGCGGCGTTGTGCACTTTTTGGAATGGGTAAAAAATGTTAAACTCGCGTCAGGACACGTGACCGTCAGGACACGTGACCTGATCGAAAATTCGTAAGACGGATGGAGAGTAGAGGAATGGGTAAAAAATATTAAACTCGCGTCAGGACACGTGACCTGATCGAAAATTCGTAAGACGGATGGAAAGTAGACAGCTGGCGCGGCGTAATATAAATTTTTAATATAACTTAATATAACTTTTTAATGTAATATAAATTGTCATGTTTGTGTACGATAGCCCAATAAATAAATATTGTATTCTACCACATAAATGAGAGTACTTTTATACTGATAATTAAAGCAATTCGTGCAAAATTATTCCCTAACCATTCCAAAATATCAAAATGCACAACGTTAATATTCAAGTTTTCACTTCTGCCGGCACTCCCAGAGTGCAACCCGTCGTTTTTTTAATTAGCCTATGTTGTGTTTTACTGCTGGGCAAAGGCCTCCCCTATGCAGCTCCACTCTTCTCTATCATCAACTAAATCACAATAAAAAACGATTTTAATAAAATTAAGATGAAATAAAACAAGCAATTGTGTTTTTTTTTTAAATAATTTTTCGCAAATTTTGTTGCGAAACAAAACTGATCTTTAGTATTTGTAAAAATATTATGATTGGATGTTAATGACGGTAGTTGTTGACATTGAATGGACGCCTTTGGCTTTCAAAGTAAAAAGTAAATAGGGCTGGTTAGAACCACGATAGCTCAATCGGGTGAGCACCTGACCTGGTATGTCAGAAGGGTGTAGGTTCAAATCCTGCTCGTAGAAATTTTTTCAACATTTGTGTTTTTGTAAGCATTAATTGTGACAATTATTATTCGTCAATTGAGAAAAAATCATTTTCCAATAAGAATAATTAATTTCAGTTTATCTCGAAATTTGTATTGAATGTAAATGGTTTTCAACTGTATATGAGGCAAAATACATGAAATTTTGATGGCTTGGAATCTTACATAGTGACTTACAACGATATTTTAAATTGATATATCTTGTGTTTGTTTTTATTACCTCGGTGGTTGAGTGGCAACTGGCAGTGGGCTATCGCATTTATTCACAAACAATGGCCACTGTTGGTGTTAGCGAACGAACACAAAAACAAACCTAAAAGTAGTGCACAATTATTAAATAATAGATGTTTGCCTAGAGTCGGAAGGTCCGCAATGTTTGAAAAAAATCCAGTTTAGCAGTAATCAAACTAAATCCATTAGAGGCGCTAGTGTGCCTTACCCTTCGCCTTATGATGGAGGTCTTTGCCCAGCAGTGGGACAGTATGTAGACTATTAACTTTTTTAATGAATGTATGCTCCTTTCCCAGGATACGTCCCACGTGTCTGTGGTGACTGTGGGTAACGAGGAAGTACGGGTGCGAGATTCCCGCGCCGCGCCTCCCCGGATCAGCCCTGACAGCGGGGGCAGGTAATGCATTACATTATTTATTAACTGTTTACCACCATTGATTCTATTAATGTTATGGCGACATCTATACTAATATTATAAAGAGGAAACCTTTGTATTTTTGTATGTATGTATGTATGTATGTATGTATGTATGTATGTATGTTTGCAATGAATAAACTCAAAAACTACTGGACCGATTGAAGAAATTCTTTCACCATTAGAATGCTACATTAGCGCTGAGTAACATAGGCTATATTAAAAAAAAAACTAAAAACGACAATTTAATTTTCCAATACGAAATTATTTGTTTGTTTTGTTGTCATGGAAACCATTGACACATAATAAGCAATATAATTACCCAAAATGGTACACAGCCGAGATTATAACTAATATTAAAAACAAATATTTCCATCTAAGGTTTAAATTAGAGGGTAAAGAGTTTAATAAGGAGTTATTTCGGTATTACAGATGGAGAGTAAAAATATTAATAGATATTGCGTATCGCCAGCACCTCCAACTAACACAAAAAAATATAATTTCCGATCCGGTTAGATTCTGGGAATATATTAAGGATAAAAAGAAGGAGAGACGGCATGTTGACGCATATACGTATCGTGGTAGTGAAGTGACCGGTCAGGCTGCAGCTAATGCATTTGCTGAATATTTTGGTTCGGTATTTCATGATGAAGAGCCCCGACTAGATGCTGTGGAGGCCGCACAGGCAGCTAATGCATTTAAAGATGCTACTTTTATATCTTTAGTAGAAGTTGACGAGGTAGACTTGAAGTCAGCAGTAAGGCGTCTTAGGCCAAGATCAGTCGGTGGTCCTGATGGTATTCCGGGGTTTCTGGTCAAAGATTGTGTATCGGCACTTCAGACACCCCTTTTATTTTTGTTTAATTTGTGCCTTAAGCAAGCCAAATATCCTGATAGTTGGAAAGTGTCTAGGGTGACACCCATTCCGAAGGGAGAAAAGGGTAGGGATGTTTCGGCTTTTAGACCTATCGCGGTGCTTTCGGTAATAGCGAAACTTTTCGAAGCGATACTTAATCTCCATATCAGTCGGCAAATTAGCAATAGGCTGCATAATAGTCAACATGGATTTCGGGAAGGTCGTTCAACCAATACAAATCTTGTAAAACACGTAGATTATGTCCTTGCAGAAATTGACGCTGGACGACAAGTGGATGCCGCCTATTTCGATTTTAGGAAGGCTTTCGATCTGGTGGATAACGACATTCTTTTACAGAAATTAGCAATTCTCGGTTTCACTCCAAAACTTCTCCAGTTTTTCTCAGACTATCTACGTAACCGACGTCAATTTGTAAGATTGGATGGCTTTGAGTCAAATGACTATAACACAAGGTCTGGAGTAAGTCAGGGTAGCACTCTCGGGCCGATGCTATTCTTGATATTTATAAACGATTTACCAGACAATGTAAAATCTGCGGAATGTCTTCTGTTCGCGGATGACCTAAAATTAAGTTTGGGGGTCGGTAATGAAGGCGATGCTCAGGCTCTGCAACGTGATATTGATGTTGTATCGAATTGGAGTAAGGTTAACCGCCTTCCTTTTAATGAGAGTAAATGTAAAATTATCACATTCTCGCTAAAACGTAGCCCAATTAATGTAATTTAATAATAATTAATGTAATTAAAAATAATTTATGCGACGCCCCATTGGATAGAGTAAATAACATACGTGACCTAGGATTAATTTTAGATACTAAATTAGACTATCATCAACATATGATATCAATCTGTAAACTTGCTAGTAAGACATTAGGCTTTGTTATTAGAACTGCTTTGGATTTTGAAGATGTAAGGGTGGCAAAAACGTTATACAATGCATACGTTCGTAGTAGGTTGGAATACGCTGCGGTTGTCTGGCATCCGTACCAAGAAAAATATGCTGTTATGATAGAAAGGGTCCAGCGTAAATTCGCTCGATGGCTTTACAAGAAAAGTTATGGTTACTACCCATACTTGTATCCTTCCATGTTTGTCTCGGGTATGGTAGATTTGGAAACCCTTAAACTCAGGCGAATTATGGCAGTGATAAGGCATTATTTATCCGTATTGCATCATAAGCTCGACAGCCCATCAGTGTTAGCTAAGATTGGATTTAGAGTACCCAGGTGTCTGCCGCGGGATGAGGCGGGAACGGTGACCTCGCGTCGAAAGCACCGCCTCCTGGTCCGGCCTGTTACACGCACCGAACGGGTAGCTCACGCGCCCACGAATCGCGCGTTGAAACAGATAGGGGACGTTCTCACGCAGCACGATGACATTGATATATTTTCACATTGTTTGAGACATCTCCTGACACGTTTTCAGGGTATTATGGATGGATGGATGGATAAATAATTTGATTCATGAATTGAATAGTACCTAGTAATAAGGATATAGATCGCAATATTAAGAGAAAATTTGGATTTCTCGACGAATATAATTTCTGTTACTTCAGCTTTTATTGTAAGTTATATTATTTGATACCATTTATATTGACATTGTATCGTATCTGCCAATAAAGAATTAACTAAGTATTTTTGCATGTTAAACTATTATTTTTATTATAAATATTATTATTATTATATGAATTTTAATTGCATGAGTAAATTTTATTGTTGTATTAAATTTATGTGAAATCTGATCTTGTAAGCGTTTTGTATGTAAATCTGTAAGCTACAAGAAATTTAAACTAAATAAATAAATAAATAAATAAATTTTATTATTTTTGTTCAGTATTTATACTAATCTGACAATTTACTGTGACATAGTTTAGTTTCCATTCATTATAATATTATAGTTTTAATTAATTTGACATGTATCTAATTTTGTGAGTAATTTTAAGTGTATTTATATAATTTTAATCCAATTCACTGACATTTTGAATCTGACAGTCTATCTTGACATACCTATTTAAATTTTTAATTATTATGTAATAATAATATTGTTTAAGTTAATATCTGTTGGCATGTGTACTCTATAGCTTGTAAGCGCTTTGGATTGTTCTGTAAGCTTACAAGACTTTATATTAAAATAAATAAATAAAATAAATAAATAAATAAATAAATAAATAAATTGACATATATTAACTCAATGATGGAAACTGTCAAAGCGGTACGAAGTCCGCCGGGTCAGCTAGTATTTTGATAAAATGGCTAGCTACCATAGCCAGTCCCGGGAGCAGTGGCGGCTGGTGGGTTATGGAACTGGTGGTGCACTTAACTAGCTGACCAATTATTAGGATACAAAGTTGCAATAAAATAATCCAACGTTTTGCTTTTATTTTTTACATTACTCTTATATACATACACTCGCGCTATCTCCGACCTAACAGTGCTTTTTTTTTATTATTCTTTCAGAATGTTCAAATAATTTTTAACTCACAATTTTGTTTCGAACAAATTACAAAAACACAAATGTTGAAAAAAAATCCGTGGTGGGCTGGTTAGAACCACGATAGCTCAATTGGAAGAGCACCTGACCCGGTATGTCAGAAGGGTGCAGGTTCAAATCCTGCTCGTGGAAATTTTTTCAACATTCGAGTTTTTGTAATCCTTTCAGAATCCAAACGAGTACAAAAACAAAACAACCACTAATTAAATCGATGACGAAATGAAAAGATACTGAATAAAATGTATAAAAAAATTTATGTTGATTTGTCAACCTATTAAATTTAGTGGTTCAGTGCACGAATGCACTTAAGGGACAGCCGCCCCTAGTACATGTTTGTGTATTCGGTTTGGTTGGTGGCAAAAGCTTGATTGACCATCTTACCTAAATATGTATAACACTAATATGAGTAAGATAAATTTTACTTTTTCACTGTATTTTATAAATATTTAATTCAGCTTCAGTGCAGCAATTAGCACTTAAAAATAAAAAGTATAATTTACTATAGCGTTGTGTTATTAAATTTGTGGTATTTCATCTGAAAAAATGAATCTGCATGGCTATGCAGATTCATTTTTTGTTGGTTGCAACAACTATCGGTTGCAACAACATTTTGGATAGATGGCTCTGTGCCGCAATAAGCTCTTAAAAACTAAAAAGCAGTGACAAAATTCAGCGTTTACGTCAGCCTTTTCGGTAGCATAGCGGTCAGTGCAGCCGCCCGGATTGCGGAAGACCCAGGTTCGATTCCTGGCTGGGTCGGGTGGGCGTTTAATTTTTTCACTGTATTTTATAAATATTTTATAAATATGAGTAAGATAAGATAGCCAGCGCCTCAGTAGTTGAGGATTCCGGGAGAAGTGCGATTTCATCTATTTATCATCTACATACTATTAATAAAGGGGTAAAATTTGTGACTTTGTTTGTTTGTCAGGGCTAATCGCTTGAGCTACTAGTCCAATTCCAAAAATTATTTCACTGATAGAATGCTACTTTCCTTGAGGGTAACATAGGCAATTATTTTTAAAATCTCAAATCCACGTGGACGAAGTTGCAAGCTTTTTATTAGTTAGCAATGTACAACATTCATGTCAGTATTAAAACATTGAATTGTATGGTTTGGTTTCCCCGCAGACGGTCGCAGTCGGACAGCGGGTCGCTGGCGTCGTCGTCGTCCCGCGCGGCGCCCGACCACGACGACCTGCCCGCCGACCACGCCCACGCCCACGCCCACGCCCACGACCTCAACGGCGGCACCAGGTATGGTTGCACCGTTTTATAACCTTATTTTATTAAGAGGCCTATTACATCTCGACTGTGATTATTACGTAAAATGCCCATTTTCGCATTTTATAGTAATTTTCCAGTTGTATTTATCGTTTTTATCGAAATAGGATAATAAATTCGTTATAAAATATTTATTCTTCATGAAGTAACAATTATTCTGGTATAAATTTTGCTCAATAATATTATCGTAGATAGAAGAAATTCACAGCGATCTTAAAGCGATTTTCGAAGTTTTTTGGTTTGGAATAAGATTTTTTTTATGTAAAATCAATGATATCTAAAAATTCCGAGGCCGGTACGAACTATTCGACTATATAAGAGATAACATTCTATTTTTTTTATTTCATTTGTTTAGAACAGTAGCTCAAAAAAGTGCCTTCGCGCATTTTATGAAAATCTTTCCCTGCTATTTTGGGTTTTATTAAAAAGTTAAGCAAAATTTACAAAAAGCGAGGCCGCTACGAACTATGCCAATAGCTATTCTACATTCAATAAGTCAAAATTGTTAATATATTTTCGTTTCTGAGTCAATCGTTTTTGAGAAAAAATCACAGTCAAGATGTAATAGGGCCCTGATTTACAATATTGTCTTGTGTTATGTTTGTTTTTTTTTTTAGTTTTGTTTGTGTGGTAAATAATGTTTCTCTCTCTCTCTCTCTCTCTTTTATAAAAGATCAGTTTAAAATTAGGCAAGCTATATTTAAATTATGTACCTATGTATGTATTGCAAACAAATGACATAGTATATATATATAGTATATATAAAAAACTGTTTAAAAAATTTCCATGTGCGGAATTCGAACCCGCACCCCGAGACATACCGGGTCAGGTGTACTACCAACTATGCCATCGGTAGTTCGGTGCTAATCCCGAATTCTCCCATTTATCCACTTGTGTTTATCCTTTTTTTGATTATATTAAGCTGTTATGTACACAAATAATTTGGTCTACATCGGATTCATGTGTGCATGAGCCCTGTAAGAGCATAGCAAAATAGAAGTATGTAAATAAAAATAACTTAAATCTAGGTCGAATCCCTACTTTGATATGCGAAATGTGACTTTGAGGTCACTGACAACGGGTTTATTCGAAATTGGTAATTTTAATACTCTATCTCCCTCTTTTTATGAAGTAAATCTTCAGAGTATATATCTATATTCGAGATTAATGTCAAAACTATTTCTCACCACTATTTAGTAATAAAAAGATATGTTTCGTTTACAGAATCAACACAGATGGTCAGGGTTTGGAGAACGGCGGCTATGGAGACGGCGAGCCGGTGGTGCTGAGGAGGAAGAACCAGGACGGGCAGCCCGTCAACAAAATGCAAAGGTATTAAATGTTTTGTTAAGGCGCCTAACACTTTGAAATGCGCTTCTTTATCCTGTCGTCCGCGGTGAATACAGACACAAAAGAATTTTAATTGTTTAGGGCACTGAGTAATGCTCGCCACTGATGAGAGGTTAAGCATTTTTTTTAAATATAATAAATAGCTCGGCAAATGACTCCATGTTGTTAAATGGAAATGGAGTCCAGACGCGAAGATGACTGGTGCAGCGTGAAAACAAACGAAGCATCAGTTAACCTCACTCTGCCGGCCCACAAGGTGCTTCTTCACGCCTCTTTTGAAGGACCCTATATCATAGGAAGGAGGGAAAACGTGTGCTGGTAGACTATTTCAACTTTTGGAGGTGCGACAAAGAAACGAGTCACTAAATTTCTTTGTGCGCGATGGGATATTTGAGACAGTGAAGCGGTGATTCCGAAGAGCTGCACGTGTACTCCTATGAAGGAAGGGAGAAGGTGGGATGAGGTCAAAGAGTTTTTCAAAGCACTCGCCATGGTATAAGCGGTAAAACACGTTTTTTGTTAAGTTATGTTTTCTATAAAAAGTATACAACATACAATGCCAAGAAAATATATATGTTTTGTGTGAAAACTGTGAAACCTCGATAGAAAAGAAATCCAAAGTCACCTTCAAAAAGATAATCATGTAAAGATTATTCATTTCATTTACTAAAGAAATTAAGTATACATAAACGAAATACTTATAACAAAAACGCTATAATTTTATTTGTTAAGACCCGATTTTTCAATCCTCAGATAAGTTTTATACAACGAATAACATTGTCATTGCGACATATTTGTTTAAAGAGAATCTGTAATTATGTCAAAATTATTCAATGAATAAACTTTAACTGACAATTGAAAAATCAGCCCTAAATAAAACATCTAGATTTTAAATAAATAGCGTGGAGGAGAGTGGAACCCTGGACCACTGGGTCTAAACCGTTTCTCTTAACCACTAGACTACAGAGGCGGTCAAATAAAAAAATTAATAAAAAAAAAATTTAATTGTAACCTGTTTTGTCCTTGTCCCCGCATCAGGTCTAAGGAAGACATCCACATGGCGAACCTGAAGAAGAAGACGCGCAAACGCACCAGGAAGTTCGAGATCGACGGCGTCATAGTCACCACCACCACCTCCAAGGTGACTTATCCATCATCATCATCTCCTTCATCATCGTCTTCTGTATCATCATCTTCTTCATCATCATCATCATATTCTTCATGTAACAATGACTCGATTTTAATGACGTATTGCTCAGCAGTGGGACAATATAAGGCTATTTTACTTACTGCCTTAAATGTTTTTGTTAAATTTGCTTTTTAGTACTTATTGATGTTTCAGTAAACACAAATATTTCCATATTCAGGTGATATGGGGCGACGAAGAGAGCGGTCGCATGTGGGACGACCACGCGTTACGCAAGCAGGAGTTGCGCGAGATCAAGATGCTGCAGAAGCAGGAGCAGAAGCAGTTCCAGGACCTCAACGCCAAGGAGCTGCAGCTGAGGGAGCAGCAGGACAAGAGGTACGTACCACCTGGATTGAGAGTAGACAGTATAAAGCTGTAGGTACAGCTGGAAGTTCGGCTAGAGATGATATATTTTTGATCACCCATCCGATTACCGACATTTGTAAAAGTAGCTTAACTTAGCAATCGCAGATTAAGCGCGTTTACCACTGCGATATCGAGCTCATCACCTAGCTGAAAACAAACACTTTCCTTTCGAGAAATCTTAGTAGGTTGTTGATTTATTTGATAATTATATTTGTTCAGATAAGTGAGAATAATGTTTGGGAATATTGTATGTAATATATATAGGGAGTATTGTATATAGAAAAACCAATTGCTGTGCGTTTGTCTCACTAAAACTCGAGAACGGCTGGACCGATTTGGCTAATTTTGATTTTGAAATATTTGTGGAAGTTCAGGGAAGGTTTAAACGGTGAGAAACATAAATAATAAATAAGTAACGGCGAATACTAAAAACGACAATTTAATTTTCCTATACAAAAAGATTTGTTTGTTTTGTTGTCATGGAAACTATCAAAGCGAAGTCCGCCGGGTCAGTTAATACCAAATAAATTTACGCAAATTTTGTTGCGAACAAATCACAATTTCAAAAAAGAACCACGGACGGAATTAACCCCTACCCCATGACATCCCGGGTCAGGTGCACTAGTCTCGTGCTGTCGTGGTTCTCTCCAATCTACCGACCGTTTCTTTCAACACTTTCAAAAAGTCCAGTGTTTAAACACTGGACAGGTTTGTTTAAACTGTTTCTAAATGTTCAAATAATTTTTTTTTAAAACGCAAATTTTGTTGCGTACAAATTATAAAAACACAAATGTTGAAAAAATTACTCCTTAATTAATCCTGCTCGTGGAAATTTTTTCAACATTTGTGTTTTTATAAACTGTTTCTCCCTCCAGGTTCGAAGCGGAGCTCGCCTCCCTGTCGCGAGCGCACGAAGCGGACCTAGACACGCTCGCGCGCGCCCAGCGAGCCGCCGCCGAGCGCGCCGAGCAACAGCTGGAGGCCGAGCTGCGCCACGCCGCCAAGCGACTGCGCGCCGAGCACGAGCGGGACCTCCGGCACTTCCGCGACACGCTCAAGCAGGAGCTGAGGCTGCTCAAACAGGTCGGTGTAGGCCCACACTCCATCACAATCAAAATATACAGGGTGGTGAACACCTACTATGATAAATTAAAGTATGTCAAAACAATGCATTTTATTCATCATGTTTCTTAGAGACATTTACAGCTTAAAACCTACACAATCGATATTTAAATAGAAAAAGTGTAAGTTAATTTTTTCAAAACAACCGGATTCGATTCCCGAGCTGGGTACAGTTTTTTTTCAAATGTATTGTAGTGTGTGTACACCGTATTAACACACACGCATCATACTCCCTATATAAATTGTAACCTTAGTTATTAGAGACAGATCAATATAGACCTTTAAACCATCAAGTGCATTCTTATTCCGTTGCGCCGAACCACCACCTTTGCATTTGCATATTGGGAACTGCATTTGACGTCTCTTAGCTGCATAATCACCTCATCGGACACCTTCGTCTCCCAGCTGCATCCTTATCGGACACCATCATCACCCGGCACCCAGCTTTTTACCTTTCATCCTTCAGCTTTTCACTTTCCGCTATTGTCCATAATTTTATCAGCCAAATTAGTAAATTTGAACTTGAGTTTATTTTTCTTTCGTATTATTATTAAGTATTTATTATTTATTTATGAATTTCATATTAGAGTAAAGTATAATTTAATTAATATAGTCTTTTAAAAGGCTTTTTTTTTCACTTCACATCACTTTTAATATTTAACACTTTAATTGTCACTCAGTTTTAATGTTCTTTTTAGTTCTTCACATATCTCATCACGGTTTTTATTAAAGTTTTTCACTATTTTTATTTAATTTAAAACCATCTGCGCGCAGCGCCGCCGACAGGCAGCACTGGCAGGGTCGCCATGCAAAGGTGGTGGTTCGGCGCAACGGAATAAGAATGCACTTGATGGTTTAAAGGTCTATATTGATCTGTCTCTAATAACTAAGGTTACAATTTATATAGGGAGCATGATGCGTGTGTGTTAATACGGTGTACACACACTACAGTATGAATGCAGTTTTTCTTTTTATCAAAATCGATGACATAGTTCCTAAGAACAAATCTTCGTATGTCTTATAGTTTCAGATATTGTAAAAATCTAGTTTTGAGAAAGAAAATAAATAAAAGAGATAATAATAATAATATTCCAAATTATATAAAAAATTCTGACACTATACCTTCTTTTACAAATCTGTTGAGACGATTACTAATAAAAAAATGCTACTATGATATCAATGAATTCTTTAATGATAAAATAAAATAATAATAATGATAATACACACCTAATTGTATTACAAAAATATATTTGAATTTAAACTGTCTTATTTATTTATGAACAACATGTTTTACTTTAAAATAATAATTATATGAAGATCCTTAAATTTTAAATAATTTTTTTTTAGTATTTAAATTTTCGCATTTAAAATTTTAATGTACCTAGCTAAGTACAAGATAAGTTCCGCTAGAGAAAGTCAGCCAGTATCAGGAAAGCTCAGGTGGGTTACTCTTGAAACAGAATTGCAATAATCAATTTCCAATCCCAAATCTAAAAAATTCAAATGGCACTCTTAAAAGCGATAATAGCGCCACATTGGAATTAAATTGCGTGGAAATTGAGTGAACAAATTATTATCGAGATGGGGCGTTTCGAAATTGCGAAACTTATCCCAATATCGATACATATTAATCGCATTGGAATTGTATTGAGATTGAGTTTGCGTCAAGAGTAGCCTACCAGGTGGGGGAGGTAAATAAATAAAAAACAAATTTGTATTTAAAATTCAACTGTAGTACATAAGTTTACTCCCTCTGTTATTGCCGGTAGCATAATGGTCAGTGCAGCCGCCCGGATTGCGGAAGACCCAGGTTCGATTCCTGGCTGGGTCGGGTGGGCGTTTAATTTTTTCACTATATTTTATATAAATATTTATGAAATACTGTTAAAATCATGACACGTACTCAATTTGATACTTTCTTTACATCGTAATACCAACTAAACTTGAATTTAATTTTTGCTTTCCAGGAAGTGGAGTTGGTATCCAAAGATCGTCGCAAAGACGCTTACCGTCAGCGGCGAGCTCGCCTCGACGCCGAACACTCTGAGAGGGAGAAATCCTTTGTGGCCAGTTTGGCCGATGCTCAAGACGGGGTGCTGAGGAGGATACACGAGCACCACAGGGAGAGGCAGGCGCTGGCTGATCGACAGTACCTGCAGCAGAGGCACCAGGTAGGAGATTAAGTCATAAAAACAATTATTAATGTATTTTTTTTAAAGAAAAAATAATTTGGGTTGAAAAAAAAAAGAAAATATATTTCCTTTTACTATTTTTCTCTTCTTCTCTCTCCCTCTCTCTTTCTCTTTCTACCCCTTCCTGTCTCTCACACGAATACAGACATTCTATCGGCCATTTCTATCTTTCTCTCGCTCTGCAAAGACAAAAAAATTAAAATGATTGAAAGAAACAGCTTTTTTTCATTCATTTCATTCTTTCCTTCTCTCCCTTTTTCCTTCTCTCTATTTGTCTATATTATACAAAGAAGCTGCCTACAAAATTTCAGCGTTCTAGGTCAAGTGGTGTGGCTCGTGCTTCAGTCAAGATTTCTCTTTTATATATACTCGATAGGTTTACTTTGTAAGTAGTGGGAGAAATTCATTGTAACGAGTTTAGCTGATGCTCAACACGTTGTGCTAAGGAGAATACACGAGCACTACACGGAGTGGCAAACGTTGGCTGAACGACAGTATCTTCAGCAGAGGCATCAGGTAGGAAATTACCATAAAAACAAATATTTTTATGGTAATAAATTTTCTTTAAAAAAAACTCGTTTGGTAAATTTTTCTTTCTTCGTCTTTCTCTCTTTTTCTTTAACTAAAATTTATGAATGAATTAAAAAAGAGAACATTATTTAATTAATTTCATTCTTTCATTATATCTCCTTTTGCTTCTTTCTATTTGTCGAAGTTATACAAATAATTAAACTACTATGTTATTAATAAGTTATCAGTCATTACTACGTTAAACAATTTACTTTCTTTCATTCTTTATGTCTCTCTCTGTCTCTCTCCCACTCTCTCTTTCCTTCTTTATATTCGTCTACGTCAAACAAAGGAGCTGCCTACAACATTTCAGGGTTCTAGTTTCAGCGGTTTGGGCTGTACGCTGCTGATAGGATTTCAGTCAAGATTTCTCTTTTTATATATTCTGCCATCAACATCGACGTGAATTCTACATTTGTTTACCTACTTCACCCCTACTTGGCCCCAATTACAAAAATTACATCATCTTCTGATAGAATAGTTTACACTTGAACAAGTCCCTTCTAAATTGGAGCAGCTTATATACGCGGGCGCGGGCGCACATCTGGAATTAATATTACTATTCAATGACGGTGCCGGTGGTTCCCGCTGATGTTGTCTATGCGCGCGTCGCTTAATTAATTTAGAAGATACCTGTTTTGTATTTTATTTAATTTTTAGGACTTTTCTGTATTTATATACTGAGAATCTAGTATCTAGTTAAACCTAATTTAGGCTTAAAGATACTATTAACCAATTTTGTGCCTATAAATGTATTGATAATAAATGAATAAAAAAAAGATGACTTTTGTACCACTTTGTAATATAAATCTTGTCTATAAATTATATTATATAGATAATGCGTACCCGAGAAGCGGCCCTATGGGAGTTGGAGGAGAAGCAGATCCATGAACGCCATCAGCTGGCTAAGCGGCAACTCAAAGACGAGTTCCTGTTGCGAAGGCACCAAATGCTGGTGCGGCATGACAAGGAGTTGGAGCAGATCAAGAGGTGGGTGTTTATTTATTAATGTTGTAAGTTAATCATTTATATTGTTACAAGATAAAAAGAAGCAGCCTTACGTAGCTCGAGTGGGGTGGATGGGTTTCTGACGTTGGTTGATTCTTTCTAGTGAAATTTGATCTTGTAACTTTATAAAGCACTAGCATTTGTTCGCGGCTTTGCTCACGTGGACTACACGACTTGTGTTAATTCGTAATAAAATATCTATAGATCGATTAAATTATTAATTTTTATAATTATTACTTCAAAAATAACAATTTTCTCAAAAAAGCTTCCCTTTTTTACTCATTTAAAGAAAAATAAACAAAATTCCTGAGACACGTCATTCTTTATTTGTCTTCAAAAAGCCAAATACTAATTTTTATGTATTTTCGAAAAACTGACGGACTTTCATACAAACTTCCACCTCCTATTTGACCCACTTAGGATATGATTTCCGTAAAGTACATCCTTTCTTAGTGGCTGGTTACGTCAGTCAATTAACCTAGTCTAAATTTCATCTAATTAGCTTCAGCGGTTTCGGCTCGGCGATGATGAATCAGTCAGGACAAGTCATTATATGTATATAGATTGTGAACGCAAAAAATTAAAAAATATACAAAATATTTGTAAGTTAGAACAATGTAAACATTTTATTAAGTTTACGCAAACATTTCACATTTAAATAAAACCATTTTTACGGATCTCTGTTTGCATAAATCGGAATGCACCCGATTCAAATAAAAACACGGTATGCTAGTTAAACACTAATAATGGCACAACCAACGCCTTAGTCTCCTTGTACCCTGCAAAGGGTTCAAAACGTCAGGATACAATTCAACAAGATTACTTATTTCAATGTTAACATTTTTATATGAGAGACTATCAAACAAAATCAAGAGGGGCTTGTTTAGTATTAGAGAGAAAGACAAAAAAAACACTATAAGAGCCATTTCACATTTTGGTATCCTTTAATAAAGTTCTTTCAAACCAAAAAGCTCATTTTAATGAAACTTTCTATGTTTAAGGGAAACAGATGTTGACACATAAAATAAAACATTTAAAAAAATATGTTTTGATTACTAAATTTATGCGATTTATGAGATAGCAAAATTCAGTTGAACAATCTTTTTTTATTATCCGCTTAATTTTTTATTCTTTAAAAATAAAAACTAATTATATAATTATTAAAAATCGACTTTTGGTTTGAAAGAATTAGAGCTTTGAAGTTGTATGGGATCACCTATTTACCCATCAATTGTAGCGATGATTTGTTTTTAATGGTCATGTCTTTCGAGGAATGGACCTTCGAGGATTGGACGTTCGAAGATCGGACGTTTGGGGAAATGGACCTTCGAGGATTCCTTCAACGATCGGACGTTTGAGGAACTGGACGTTAGAGGCCAGAACCGTCAAGGCCTGGACAGTATTATATAGGCTATTTATTTACTTACATACTTAAATGTTTTTGTTATAGGCAGCAGTAAAAATTATTTTCTATATTGATATTTTAATAATTAATTCATTAATTAAATAATTTATTCTCTAGGAAAAACGGTCGCAAAGAGGAGGAGCTCGCCAAATGTCAGGCGTTAGAGAAACGTTCGCTGCCGAAGCGAATTCGCGCCGAGCAGAAGGCGCGCGAGATGATGTTTCGCGAGTCGCTGCGGATCAGTGCGCCCAGCGCGCACGAGGATGATAGGGAGCGGCTCAAGAAGGTGGGTTTGGTCCCAGATTTTTTTTTGTAGTCCCCCATATATTTCTTTTTTGATCCCAAACTTCTTTTGATTTTAATTTTATCGACCATAGCTTTTTTTGATCCCTATTTTAACAGTTTATAATGATAATATAGTATTTAGTTTTGTTAGTTCTAAACATAATTTTGGTTCCCATTTATTAGATTTCTTAATTATTTGCTCACTTTTTAATGTTCAAATAATTTTTTAACGCAAATTTTGTTGCAAACAAATTATAAAAACACAAATGTTGAAAAAATTTCCACGAGCAGGATTTGAACCTGCACCCTTCTGACATTCCGGGTCAGGTGCTCCTCCAATTGAGCTATCGTGGTGCTAACCAGCCCGCCGAAATTATTTAACAGTTTTTAATTTACTCTTTTCAATGTTTTATTCCATTCCATATATTGTCATCATAAATGTTTAAAACAAATGATATATGTATTTTCACCCTTTGAATAAATATTGATCCATTAAAAATCTTTATTGATCCATTTGATACAATGCAGTCTTAAAGATACGTATTATGTTTTAGCTACTGGGTATTTGTTGTAAATAAATATTGTAGAATGTATATTTATTGAAAACTTAGCTGCTAAACTGCAGTTTTATAGTGTTACAGCTAGCGACGTATATCCTAACTAATATTATAAATCCGAAGTGAGTTTGTTTGTTGTTTGTTACGCTTTCACGCGTAAACTATTCAACCGATCACCATGAAATTTTGTACACATATTCTCAAGAGTATAATCAAAGACAGTATATTATAGTTTGTTTGTTTTGTTGTCATAGAAATTGTCGAAGCTGTACGGGTCAGCTTGTATACAAATTAAAGTCATAGTAAAAATTTTTTTAAACAAATAAACTTGCGAAAAGTGATTTTGAATCGTACATACATTTTTTTACCTACTACCCATTCAGGACATCTATTTTTTAGATGTGGAGAAGAATGGGCGCAAGGAACTCCACAGCTTTAATAGAAGTAACGACATTAACAAAAAAAAAGTATGGCGTCACCAAATCATACAATATTATATACTTACTAGCTGTGCCGGCAAACGTTGTTTTGCCAATGACTATTAAAAAGCAGGGGTTGGTGATAGAAAAGTAAAAATTTAGGGTTGTATGTATTTTTTAATGCGACATAATAAAAAAATTAAAAAAAATTTTTTTGGGTAGACACCCCTTATCACTTAGAGGTTTGAAAAATAGATAGTAGCCGATTCTCAGACTTACTGAATATGCATAAAAAATTTCATAAGAATCGGTCAAGCCGTTTCGGAGGCGTATGGGAACGAACATTGTGACACGAGAATTTTATATATTAGATTATATTTTGAAAATTAGAAACATTTCTTAATAACCAAAGTTGACGCTAGGGGCGCTGCGATCGCTGTCGGTAAACAGCGCGCGAGATTGTAAACACTGATACTATTTTATTTTTTTAACTTTGTATTTTGTTTCAGTTCCAAGAGAATGAGAAGCGTCGGTACAGAGCGGAGCAGCAGCGGCTGATGACCAAACACACGAAGGCGCGCGAGGAACTCAGGGCCGCGGGCGAGGTAAATATACAACGTGTAAATGAAAGGTGTGGTCAAAATGAAAAGATCCACAGTGTATCCTATCTAGATCTTGTATGCAGAGTTACTAAGACATTGTTATTAGCTCTAATTTGTTATGCAATTTTCAATTAAATATTTCTATTGTAACACCCTGTATACAGTATACCTCTCAGACCCTAACCGGGCGTATCGCACCGGAGCGAAATTCCGTCAAACCCCATCGCCCGCACTCGACCACGCGACTTAAAACTTAAATATCGTCTATTTAGAGCCTACTTTTGTACGATGAAGTTTAGCTATAAACAAACTAGAATAAATTCGCTACACTCTAAACACACTACAACTTTATTTTCTGTGCGTTTTCAATTTTTTTTTTCAATGTCAATTTTTTTTTTGCCATTTTGCGAATTACGTCATCGGCGCAGGTGCTGTCATTTCTTTTGTTGCTGAGTTAAAGGGTTAAAAATTGTTTATGTTAAACTATACACTTTACTCATCGCAATAATTGCACCTACCAATGTTATCACTGCACTACCCTATGATTGACTGGTAGAAAATGCCTCAGGCATTAAGTCCGCCATGTAATGTATGTTGCAAAATTCCAAATAATTGAAATACATTTGGAAAAAATACTAAATATATATATTTTGTATGCTCTTACCCAGGCGTTACTCCGCGAGCTGGAGCAGTACCAGAACGAGAAGCGTAAGGCGCTGATGAACCACGAAGCTGGCAAGATGAAGGCGGTCGAGGAACGGTACTCCGCTGACTTGCGGGACTGGCGCGCCACCCTCGGGGATAGGAAGCTGGTTAGTACATATATATATTATATATCATACTCAGTTATGATCATAGTCAACCCCCCTTACAAATAAACAGAAAATAGGCTGCGAATAGTTATTCCGTGTTTTGTTACTGTAATGCTTCGATTCATAATGTATTAGATTCCGGATGAACGCTTGAAAAACGGTACGCGACTGGGGCCACGGAGCCACAATGACGTTTGTGACGATGACAGTAAATACAGGGTGTCCCAGAATATGTGAAACGGGATATTCCTTAGGTAAGGAAAAATACACCAAATAACGCTGCGACAAATCTATGTAAGTCTTTTTAAAAAAATCGTTTATAGTCTGACGAATCAATCCTTCACAAATGATGATAGTGAAAAAAAATTAAATTACCAATAAACGAAAAAGTTTTTTTTTTTACACAATGGTCATTATTTATTTTATTTAGCATATTCAAAAGGTACTTAACTCCTTACCTAAGGAGATCCGTTACAATTTGATGATATTCTGGGACACCCGGTATGAAGTACAAATATTTTGCAACCATAATTTAGGGTATGTTCCGATATACACTGCGAGCAAGCAACAAGAACAAGATCCGCCCAGAGTAGACTTACGAACCGATGGCATAGTGACATTCACAAGAGCTACTTGTAGCCTATACTGAATAAATCATTTTGAATTTTGAGCACTGTCCAGTGCTCTTACTGGTGAGAAATTTGTTCCGTTATGGACTGACAGTATACTGCCGCAGTATCCTAGTGAAATATATAACGTCATAAATCGTCGCCATTTTTGTACTGTAAGCACTGGCGTTTTCGAGGTAAGGTGCTCTCAGTGCTTTGATCACGTGATCAACAGCGTCCAGAAATGATGACATGGATGACAGTATACTGGACTGCGTTCCGTTTTAAACAGTAACCAGTATAGCTAACTATAAAGGAACGGCTTCGCAGTATACTAAATTGACGTCACACCTTACAGTGCTCGCAGTGTATATCGGAACATACCCTTAATCTTTTTATTTTTAAGTATTTCATACTAAGCTGAAGTTGTTGATACTATCCAGATTTTGTTATTCGAAATTTAAATGTACTGGTGGGTTACTCTTGAAACACAATTGCAATAATCAATTTCCAATCACAAATCTAAAAAATTCAAATGGCACTCTTAAAAGCGATAATAGCGCTACATTGGAATTAAATTGCGTGGAAATTGAGTGAACAAATGGCGTTCCGAAATTGCGAAACTTATCCCAATATCGATACATATTAATCGCATTGGAATTGTATTAAGATTGAGTTTGCGTCAAGAGTAGCCTACCAGGTATGAGCAAACAGGACCACTGTCGAGATGCATTTTTGTTCCGGAATTTTTATCTAGTACATTATTGATCGAAGCCATCTTAAGGCGAAGGGTAAGGCACACTAGCGCCACCAATTGATAATTTGACAATTACTAACGGACCGGATCTTTTTTTAAACATTGCGTACCGTCCGACAACAGGAAAGCATCCATAGTATTTATTTAATAATTGTCCACTACTTTTTGTTGCGTGGTTTATTCACAAAACGGGCTATCGCATTTATTCACAAACAATGGCCACTGTTGGCGTTAGCGAATGAATACAAAAACAAACCTAAAAGTAGTGCACGATTATTAAATAATAGATGTTTGCCTAGTGTCGGAAGGTCCGCAATGTTTGAAAAAAAAATCCAGTTTAGCAGTTATCAAATTAAATCCATTAGCGGCGCTAGTGTGCCTTACCCTTCGCCTTAATAAATGTCTTTTAAATTTAGAGTAAAAGCAATTCCACCATTGACCTTATCATCACTTAACATCAGATGTGATGAAGGCCCAGTGCTTACCCGAAAGATATAAAATTAAATAGGAAATGTGCCTGTTAACCCTTTAACAGACAGAACATGTTTCAATATATAATTGGTTTTCAATCTTATCTTAATCAAATAAAGTTCATAATGTGGTGGGAATATACATCTCTCTGACTGTGAAGAATTAAAGAGTACTATCACAAACAAAGAAATTCAACGGGAATTTATGTAAACGCACGCATAATTAAATAGTGTGACCGTTTAATTTCATAATGTTATACACTATAACAGTTCTGATGAAGATATTATAGCGATGTACTATCAGATAATGGCCATATCAGTATTCTATATAAACTTTAAAGTTTTGATTCTATAAAATCAGTTAGCAATTTTAATGAACACTTAGGGGGGAAATGGATAACTGTTTTTATAACGGATCTTATGTTATTTGAAATTTATCCTACCTGGATATGTCTATACTAATATTATAAAGAGGAAACCTTTGTATTTTTGTATGTATGTATGTTTGCAACGAACAAACTCAAAAACTAGTGGAACGATTTAAAAAAATCTTTCACCATTAGAATGCTACATTAGCGCTGAGTAACATAGGCTATATTAAAAAAAAGAAAAAGAAAGAAATGCGGTACGAAGTCCGCCGGGTCAGCTAGTGTTATTATCAGTGATCGGAATAGGTAGGGCTAATTCACCTAAAGTTCGAAGAGCAGACAAAAATTAATGGAGACTTCTTTATGACAATATTTTTTTTTCGGAACAGCTGTCCGGGTTTCCGGACATCACTTGAGAACATTAAAAATTAATATTATCAATACAGTAATTAATTTTATTACTTATTTTGTATCCCGGAATTGCCAAAAATATGTAGACACGTTTTTTATTGTTTTCCAAAATAAAAGACAATCTCGTCGTTATATATTGGATAAAGTTTATTTTTTGCGCGTATCTAAATCTATTCTTGCCTCGCTCATGTCTTGCAAGACTTAGGCAGCCTCGAATTTCTCGGAAGTGGAACAATGCCGTTCGTTTACCAGTAATCTATTATAGCGAGATTGTCTTTCATTTTTGAAAACAATAACAAACGCGTCTACTGATTTTCGGCAATTCCAGGATACAAAATAAATAATAAAATCAATTACTGTATTAATAATATTATTTTTTAATATTCTTATGCGATGTCCGGAAACCCAGACAGTTGTTCCGAAAAAAAAAAATGTCATAAGGAAGTCTCCATTATTTTTGTCCGATCTTCAAACTTTAGGTGAATTAGCCCTACCTATTCCGATCACTGGTTATTATGTAATTTTACGCAAATTATATTGCAAGCAAATTACCCGGCAAGTCATGGGGTGCGGATTCAAATGCCGCTCGTTCAACACTCGTTTTTCAAAATATCCTTAACTAGCTGACCCGGCGGACTTCGTACCGCTTTTTTTTATATTTTATATAAATATAGCCTATGTTACTCAGCGCTAATGTAGCATTCTAATGGTGAAAGATTTTTTAAATCGGTCCAGTAGTTTTTGAGATTTTTCGTTGCAAACATACATACATACATACAAAAATACAAAGCTTTCCTCTTTATAATATAAGTATAGATGTACTTTAAAGTTAGTTTTAGTATTTCCCTTAAGCTTAGAATGTTTCATTAAAACGGCTAATTGGTTTAAAAGAAATCTTTAAAGTTTGTATTCATATACCAAAGTGTGAAATACCCTACAGCATGTCTTACTAACGGTGAATACGGCATGGCATGAGTAGCTTGGATGATACTAAGTGGTGGTGGTGTGTGTGTGGGAATGTGTTATCACTCATTATAAATGCTAAGAATTCGTCAAAAAAACAGATTCAAATTCGTAAATGTGGTTATTTATTATAATAACTTCTCTGTCCCGTAAGTCACATGACAATAGATTTTTCTGTTATCATCTTTCGACAGCAAGGTTGTTGCACTGTACCCGCGACTTTCGGTGGATTTCGTATTTTAAAATTTCCGTAAACTATGTTTTTTTATCAAAGTAAAATATAGCCTTGTCCACCCAGAAGAAGGTCAATAGTAAATATTGGTAAAAGAATTTTTGAAATCGGATAAGTAGTTTTGATTACCTCCTACATCCAAACTTATAAGCTTAACCTCTTTTTATAATATTGATATAGAAGAATCAATTTGTTTGTTAAATGTAACTTTTCATCTTTTTATTTTATTTTGTTTGAAATAAATATGCCTATAAATTCTATTTTTACATCTTCTATCTATCCCTTAAGATAGACATCTGCTAAAATAGTTTTATTTTCGATATCATGCTTATGGGTCATTGTCAGTGATCGGAATAGGTAGGACTAATTCACCTAAAGTTTGAAGAACGGACAAAAATAATGAAGACTTCCTTATGACAATAGTTTTTTTCGGAACAACTGTCTGGGTTTTCGGACATCGCATAAGAATATTAAAAAATAATATTATTAATACAGTAATTGATTTTATTATTTATTTTGTATCCTGGAATTGCCGAAAATTAGTAGACGCGTTTTTTATTGTTTTCAAAAATTAAAGACAATCTCGCTATAATAGATCACTGGTAAACGAGCGGCATTGTTTCACTTCCAAGAAATTTGAGGCTGCCCAAGTCTTGCAAGACATGAGCGAGGCAAGAATAGATTTAGACACGCGCAAAAAATAAGTTTAATCCAATATATAACGACGAGATTGTCTTTCATTTTGGAAAACAATAAAAAACGTGTCTACTTATTTTCGGCAATACCGGGATACAAAATAAGTAATAAAATTAATTACTGTATTGATAATATTTTATTTTTTAATGTTTTCAAGTGATGTCCGGAAACCCGGACAGTTGTTCCGAAAGAAAAAATTGTCATAAAGAAGTCTCCATTAATTTTTGTCTATGTTCTTCGAACTTTAGGTGAATTAGCCCTACCTATTCCGATCACTGGTCATTATTTATTATTCGTGGGCAGGCAGCTAGTTTAAATTTAGTATAAATGAGTGATAACACAGTTCTTTTGTTTTGTTATTTATAACTAAGTCTTGGTTGAAACGCGCTGAAGGTACGGTGAACTAAACACAAGACGATATACCGCTACTCTGTACGAACAAACGATTTATTTCTGCTTGCTTTATAAAACGCATAACTACTTCTGCATAACTGAATGTGTTTTATTGTTGTTGTAAATAGTTATTTTAAAAACCTTTTTTTTTTGTACATATTTTTTTAGGTCAAAATTTATTCCACATTTTTTTTTGAACCGACAAAATTATTACAATGTTATTAAGACAGAGACATACAATTTTTAATCTCTAAAATAAATTTATCGTATTTTCTAGGAGCTTCCAAGTATTTTAGGCAAAATTTTATCCTTTGTTGAGATTGAGGCATGTTGAATCACCGATTATACACTTTATCTCAAGTTGATAAGGTTACATTTTCAATGAGAAAATATATTCATCAGTCCAATCCAAAGGTACGCAAATTTTAACACCCTTATAACAGCGAGTATCATAGCGTTTAACAACTTATTAGAAGTTATTAAGCTTAACTTATAGTGGTAACATTGTTTATTTGCTAACGGTTCGTTAGCAGAGCGTGTGTCTTTACCGCGTTTCAATCAGCGTACGTGTTGTGACGTCCAAGCCCACGCCCACGCTTCTAACAACGCCCTCTCCCGACAGACGCTCATAAACCTCTTCGGAAAACATCTCGACGACCACGAGAAGAAATTCGGCAAACCAATTGAAGACAGGAGTTTTTATCTAGAAGCACCGTGGCCCAAAAACGTATTGCAACATGTACTGACCGCTTACCACCAGAGAAACACCTTTATGGGCTCACTATCAAGGTCGAGAACCAGTTTGAACTTTTTGTCGGCCGCAAACACTCCGAATATGGACAGGAGGCGCAGTATCAGCCCCCATTACGATAGGGGCACTAAGTCAGCTTCAACAAGCACTTTTAATACGACAAAGCGTGGTAAACTCACCAAACTACAGAAGTATGGGTCTACCTCCAATCTGAAGTTAGTGTCAGACAAGATCTCCGGCTTCTCAGTATTCAACGGTGATTACAAACGCGAACCCATTATGGCGTACGGTGATGTCCCTAAAGAGATCCTAGAGGAGTCACGCAAAAGCTTAGAAAGATCACGTCCAGTCGAGAAGATACCTACCAACAGTAGGCATCTAAACAGACAGAGTCTGTCAGAAACTATGTACAAACAGATGAATGAGAAAGAACATGAGATGCGCCGGAGTATATCGCAGGTCACTCTGAGCCAGGACATAGCTTTAGAGGCGGTCATGATAGATATGCCGTCACTTGACGCTGATAAATACGGAACAGTGAAAAGTAACAGCACGTATGGAACAATATCACAAGATGGTAGCGAAGGTGATGAAGACACGAAGTATTTTAGCAGATGGGGCGCGGTTAGAGGGTCTAATAGCTACGCCGAAGGTCATAGTGTGCCTGTCAGTCAACTGTCGACGCTGGATTTGAAGAGCACCATAGTGGCTGATAAAACGGAAGGCCCTCACGATTCTGTCGTCTAGCTTCGAATGACATCTGGTTTACATTCCGAGCTTATTTTAATAGCAAGATTGTAAAAGGCATCTTTATACATTCCAAGCTCAACTAGAGGCTTTTTTATACATTCTGAGCTCATTTTTATAGCAAGAATGTAAGAAGTATCTTTAGACATTCTGAGCTCATTTTAATTGCAAAATTGTAAGAAGCATCTTTATACATTCCGAGCTCATTTTAATAGCAAGATTGTAAGAGACATCTTTATACATTCTGAGCTCATTTTAATAGCAATATTGTAAGAAGCATCTTTATACAATCTGAGCTCATTTTAATAGTGTAAGAAGTATTTTGTTTAGTGTAATCGTTACCTCACTCTTTTTAATAACATATAGATTTATGTGTATGACTTTGAAGTCGAAGTCGAAGTTTGAGAGATAGATTTAGCGTTTCCTATTCAGCTGTGAAGTAAATACGGGCGGGAAAATAGTGAGGAAGAAGAAGCGATCGTGCGGCGAGTAGTTATCTCTATGGCCGCATAGTATCTTTGTCTCATTCTAGAGAAGAGTCCATTTTATAAAGGTATTTCTCAATCAATCTCTTTTGTGTCTTAATTATATATGTAGCTCAAACTTTCTCTAACAGCGTAAACTAGTAAGAGAGAACACAAATAGAAAGAGTGAGAATGCGATTTCTCTTTTACAAATATTTGTATAATTATTATGTAAAATATTGCAGGATTACCTCTTCTTATTGAGTGTTTATTAATAATTTTTAGCTTACTAAAATACTAGTTTTGGTCAAATCAATAAAAAAAAAATTCAGAATGTGATGCCTTTTGTACTTTTAAGTTAATTACTGTTATTGAACTCTCAAATTTTCGTAAATCAGATATTAAACTCGATTAAAAACAATAAAAGTGCGTTTTTCGTCAAAAAACTAGTCTTCTAAGGCCGCTTGATATACGCTTGCAGTGGTCCGTCTTCAATAATATGCGTATGCGAAACATCTGATGGGTTACTCTTGAAACACAATTGCAATAATCAATTTCCAATCCCAAATCAAAAAAATTCAAATGGCACTCTTAAAAGCGATAATAGCGCTACATTGCAATTAAAATTGCGTGGAAATTGAGTGAACAAATTATTATCGAGATGGGGCGTTCCGAAATTGCGAAACTTATCCCAATATCGATACATATTAATCGCATTGGAATTGTATTGAGATTGAGTTTGCGTCAAGAGTAGCCTACCTGCGCCCGCGCTTTCATTGTGAAACAATGTTCAATGCTTCCATACATACTAATTGTAATAAAATGCGATTCCAAGTAATAAGATGAAATGCTGTCAAATTTTGAATATTGCCAAACAAATATTTTTCTTTTTGGACACATATTTTTGCTAGTCTGTATAAAATTAACAATCTTTTTTAAATGCAACGAATGGCGGTTTTAAATTATCTTGTTAGGTGTGGTTAGGTAACGTTACTTCTATATAAACCGCACCTTATTCTGGTCTTTTAATATAAATATTTCTGTAAGATAGTGTTTAGATAAGTTTTTTAAAATTAAAGCTTCCAAGTTACTAACGAATGTCACAAATTCTTCCTAGATTATGCCAAAATTGATAACTTGGCTTCCATGCAGTATTATTGACAATTATTTAAAAAAAACTGCCCATTTTTCTTTAATTAGGAACACACTCTTGCCTTTATAACAATTAATGTACGTCTAAAAATGTTAACTTAGATAAAAATTAGTTAACGGTTCTATATCGTGTTTTACGAACTTGAAAACAGTAATTATTATAAAAATAAGTATTTAAGAGCTTACTTCTTGGACACAGTCCAAAGATTGCTAATAAACTTTGAAAGGTACATATGTTTTGAAACTTTGTCAAATCGTGGAGTGACTGGTCATAACGATTATTTTGCTAACGTTTGGGATAGTGGTATCGGGTATGATCTCGAGGCACACTTACCGGTCGATCAAGACCACTTGCAAATTGTGACGCAGTGCGTAATTACTCTGTCCATGATTTTCCTAATAACATTGACTTCGAACTCCGTAATATAACGTGTAATAAACTTTGCATATTGTCGTGTAATTTTTGTAATACTGTTGGGATGCATTCCTGCTCACATCTTAGTTTTTATTATTGTTCTAACCACAGCAGGCCCCACTAAGATAAGATAAGATAAGTGAAAACGACAACTATTAATGTGAGGAACTAATGGACTAAAATGATCAAAAACAGGAAATAAGTGGGATTTTACTATATTATATTAACTTTTACACCACACGATATAATCACAAAGAAGAACAGCCAAAGAACCATAGACCAAAAGCAAAATCTATAAAAATGTCAATAAGAACGTAAAAAGTATTAAAAAGGATTTTGAAAGAGTCTGCAACAATAAGATAAGATAAAATAAAATAAATAAATTAGAAATTCGATTGCTGCGCCGCAAAGCTATCTTAGCTAACCGGTAAGTGTGCTCTTGCACTCAAATGCGTGTATCAAAATCAGACGTGCAAAGCGACTGATCCAAACGTTGGTTATTCATGATTTTCCTAGTCTCTACACGATCTGACTAAATCGTGTCGTGCTCATGGCAGAGGCCTTACTGTCGAACTATATTCAATCTGCGTTTCTCATAGAGGGTTGTCAAATACATTCGTAGTGTCGTGCTTAAACAATCCAATGTATTAAGCGTTGACACCGTAAGATGACAGTTTTTAAAGATTTGTTAAAGCTAAAAAAGTTTTTATATAACTTAAGTTTACTTTCAGAAGCATTTTAAAACGATTTTACCACCGGTTCGCAATACAGTTTTTTATAGTATTCAAGCAAGATTTAGTTATTCCTATTTAAAATAACAAATCTTAAGAAGAAAGACAATGTTATATAAGTGAGTCGTCTTACTTTCTGATATGACTAGTATACTATTTGCTTATATACTTTGATACAGTCATATATAGTATGTTTAACACTAACCTTGGCATAGTGGATTATTTGAGACACTTAACTTACAAAAAATTTCGAGTAACGAAAAAAGAACACATATATAAAATATATACACATAGTATAAAATATACAAAAAATATGTATAACTCCACAAAAAAAAAACTCTGCCAAGTATAGGGTTAAGACAACTGCAAAATTCTATATGATGTGAATACATTCTACAGACTGTTGTTTTAAAGCGTCCATTTTAAATAGCGGGGGCGTTACCCTTTTTATTAATTATAGAAAAGCAATGTCTTCTTTAGCTTTTCACAAAAATATATTTGTAGGTTGCATTTGGTTAGAGCAGGACACTGTATGCATTGGAACGAGAAAGCTGATTTCTCCAATACGGTAAATTGGACCTTCTCTTTAGGAGAACTGTCTCCGCTATATATGTGAACCAAGAAACGTTAAAGTCGATTTTACAATGCACAAATCACTATCCAAGATCTATATAGATATTTAATAATAGTCGTTTTGGTTTAAATTTTATTATTTTGTTTTTTACATAGACTGGTAGATAAATAAATGTTTTATTGCAACACCATATGAAAATTAAACCTATGTACAAAAAAAGGATAAACTTAATATTCGGTAACGCTATTCACTTAAATACAGCGCCATCTGTTATAGAAACATGATACTAAACTTATTTGCCATAATGTAGTCTATTAGTACAACAGTGTGTCTCGCTCTAACTATATGCTCTTGATTTTAGTGTAGGTAGGTTTATATATAATATAATATTCGATGTGCCTAAACCCAAGCCTTATATGCTATAGATTTTATATTTAAATAAACATGTTGAACGTTGATATTTTAATGTTAGTTTGTACGGAATTGGATGACAGCTCCCATTGTGCGCATTGACTAGTCAAATCGTAAAAAAAAACCTTTATTCTGGTTATCGTCATTTTATTGTTTTGTTATTATTAGGTTACTACTGTTATAATGTCAGCAGATAGTTGTTAATAGCCTCTGTGGTCTGTGGTGTGGTTAGAACTTTAGGTCTCTAGTATATATTACTATACATTATTGTACTCGATTCAGTTTAGTTGGTGATAGAGAGAGAGAAATATTTTGACAAACACTATGGAATGGGCGCCATGGTATCTGTTATTCAATCCTGCCTTAGCTAGTGACATAATAAATTGCCGCGTTGATTAATCGTAGCTACTTACATTATGTTTAAAAATATGATTATTATAATAGCAATTAAGTTACATTATTACTTCTAGCCATTTAAGTTGTAGAACACAGCAATATTACCTAGTTTACTAATATTTGTGCTTTTTAGTAATTTATGTACCTACTAGAATTTATTACTTTAAAATTTTAACGATTGGTGATTATAAAACCTTAATTTTCGTATAGATTATAGTGTATTATTCTATTGAGAATAAAGTCCTTTTTTGTTCATCACATGTTAGATAGTAAAGGCAATTCTTTTGATACTCTAGTATTCAAAGAATCAATTGCTTTTTAGTATGTTTTTAGGATTCAGGCCTATAGTCATGATAATTATAACTGAGTTTCTCTTAAATGAAACTGTAGCTATGATAGAGTATATTAGCTATGTCCATAACAATATTGGCTTTAAAATAAATTATGTTATATTCAAACTTTCTTCTAACTACTGCTCATCATCAGCATACATTAACGACTGAAAATTCTTGTTCTCACACAAACATATCATATCGATACATTTCTCAATAAAGATTCATTAAAAAATAACCATTTTTTTAAGTTTGTAGCCTTTGTTTCTGTTAATCGTTTATTACCTAAGTAATAACAAATACTGTTAAGTGCAACAAAGATTTTTTTTCTTCAAGTTACAGATATTATTAAAAGACTAGTTTTATGTGTAGAAAATACTATATTTTTTATAATTGGCCCTCTTATTGCTTTATTTGCAATATTAAATTCGTTTCAGTAAAGAAATATTAACGCAATTTGAACGCATTTGAATAACATTATTTATATATTCTTTTCATTGACTCTTTAATTATATATATTTTAAGGCTATGGTAAAATATTAACATTTTTTTTTTTGCAAACGAAATACAAATCTTGTACTAAGCAATACATATAGATTATGTAAATAAATTTGTTTAAACAAATTGTGTTTTTTTTTAATGTTTGTGCTCTTTCAGATATATGTGTATATAAAATATTTGTATAAATATTCTCCGATCGTTAAACGGAAGGTAATTTTTTTTAAAATTAATATATTGTGTTATTAAAAATAATTGAACTATAAACAAATTCTAACCATAAAATAATATTTAATTAAATAAACCTTCAAATAAGTTAATATTAATTAGTTTAATTCTCCGTTTCTGTTGCAGTGCCTGATGTTGTCCATAATGCACATTTATGTTTTATTGATTGAGGGTACCCCTTTAAGTTAACTGTAACTACATATTTATTTATTTAAGGCATAACTGCAAACGACAGATAGAAACATACAAAAAAGAAGTTATTTAAGGTTAATATGGTATATCCGTGCCCAATTACAAAAGTGCATAGCATTTACCATGAACTTACCAAATAATAATTAATATTAGGTTAGGTTAAATAAAATCACTAAAGACACAACAAATGCAATCACAATACCGAAATCAATTTTTATTGGTATGTAACATTGCTATTAGTGAAAATTACATGGTCTACTTTTGTCTGAATATAGGTTTTAAATTGAACTGAATAACAAACACGTTTTTGTTAATAGTTGGAACAAATTTTGTAAAGAATTATATTGTAAAGAATATATTATTTTAACCAATTGTAGGTTTTATGTTAAAATTGACCATAAAACAGCGCACTGGCTATTCTGACCTCTTTAAACTGCTTTGACGCGTCTAATAAAAATTATTGGTGAAGCTTATTGAATGCAATGTAATGTAAATTCTAAATTGCCGCTCGTGAACTTGCTGTAAAAAATGTTTTAGATAAATAAATAAATTAATTCACTTAGATGCTTTCAAAGTGTAGATTTAAATATTTTTTATTTACACAACAAACTTAATTAAATTGACCGTAAGTATTTTTTTTTAAATTTTGAATAAAACTATATTATAATGCTTATATTAAATAAAAATGTGTACTTACATAATTGCAATATCTAGTTCAAATTAATCGTGTAAATAGATAAATTAATTAATATTTAATATGTTTATTTATTTTAATATTATTTTATTGTTCTACTTCGGTATGCTCGGATTGAATACGAGAAATCGTGGTTCGATTCGATCCTCAGTTTGATTAACAAAGCTATTATTTAATGTGTTATATATAACAGTGCATTAATAATATGTTTAATTATAAAATATACAACGTGTAACAGAAAGGTGTGGTAAAAATGAAAAGATCCAAAGTGTATCCGAACTAGATCTTGTATGTATGTGTTGTTACTAAGATATAATTATTAACTTTAATTTGTCATGCAATTATTAAATAAATATTTATATTACAAGTCATGCAGCGCGCATAAGCAAGCAGCAGTGATCATAAATGTAAGTACACAGAGGTTACTAAACCGCTAGGGCTGTGACTTGTTTATTTTGATGTGACATCAATTAGAAATATTTAATCATAAAAGAGAAAAAACTGAAAAGAAAAAAAACAAGCTCTATGATACCAGAGTATTTAAATGAGCATTTAATAAAAACATTGAATCTTGATAGTTGTCGCAGGGGACAATCACCAACCAAAGACAGTGCGGATTAAATTGAGCTAGTCACGGCCACTTGTGTTTGTCAATGTTTTTAAGTTTTTTATATTTTATTTTTTTATAGCCCACAGTCAAAACAAATGAAACGACACCTCATATGTTAAAATCCACCATGCCGTTTGGGCTGTAGGGCGTGCCAAAGAAACGGACATACATACATACACTCGAAAAACATAACCCTTCTTCTGACGCAGTCGGGTAAAAATGCTCAAGTTCAAAATTGTTTCTTAGTAACTCGGCATACAAGATCTAGGTCGGATACACTTTGGATGTTTTCATTTTTACAACACCTTTCTGTTACACGTTGTATATCATCATTTACCTGCCCTGTTCCTAATCCTATTTGGAGTCGGCGCCGGTCTTCCTCTCCCATTCTAAAAATGTATTTATCTTGTACATATAATATATTAATTTATTGTTCATATTGATATACACAACGTATTTTTTTTAGCATATACACAGTCTGACAACAATTTTTACATTTTCGTGTACGAATTCAGACCCTTTAATTCGTTTATGAAAGCTAGCTATATTAAAAGGTCTGTTATTTTTGAACTGCCTAAATGCACCAGCGAGTTCAACTTTATTTTATTTATTTATTTGGGAAACAAACAATTATAAATTTAATTTATTAACAAACTTGAATAGCAAAATATATTTAAAATTCCCGAAAATGAATAAACGGTTGTTAAGTTTTGTGTATACTAAAAAGAATGTAGTGTATTGTTCAGACTTCTTCTGTTTCTCACCAGACCATCTGAGAAACTGTCAAATTTCTTCAATAAATCTTCGACCGTATGCCATAGGCATAAAGTTCAATGTCTATTGAGGAAATTTCACAGTTTGTGGTAGTGTGATGTGCAGCTGTGAATATACAGGATGTTTGGTGTATATAATACCTGTATAATCCCGAATATGGCAGATAGTGTCCTGTGCATTAAGCCACGGAAAATCTATTAAGGATAAATGTTCAAATAATTTTAACGCAAATTTTGTTGCGAACAAATTATAAAAACAAATGTTGGAAAAATTTCCACGAGCAGGATTTGAACCTGCAACTTTCTGACATTCCGGGTCAGGTGCTCTTCCAATTGAGCTATCGTGGTTCTAACCAGCCCGCCGCAGTTGTTGACATTGAATGGGCGCCTTTGGCTTTCAAAGTGTTGAATAATTTCGGCGGGCTGGTTAGAACCTTGATAGCTCAATTGGAAGAGCACCTGACCCGGAATGTCGGAAGGTTGCAGGTACAAATCCTGCTCGTGGAAATTTTTTCAACATTTGTGTGTCTATCAAGGATATCAAATTATTCTGAAAATTGTTAACATGCTGGAAATGCACCTCATGGCCGGGATCTTTAGGTTGTTTGTTACAAAGGAAAATTGCAAAGAGACAACCTTATGTCGTCAACTTCATGGTCCAAAAGAACGGAAGTAGAAAAACATGTCAGGGTTGAACAAAAATGATGTAAGTAATAAAATAAATTTGAAGTTTTGTAAATCGACGTAAATATGGTTTTAAATATATTCACGGTTTTTTAAAATTGGTTGCATGGCTTTGTTTCGGGATTATACACGTATTGCCAAACACTGTTTTAATTAATTAATTTTTCATATTAATATAATAAAAAGCATGATTGTTTGAAGACTGCGCATGAGCTTTCTATAACGAGGTTTGCGTCAACTAACAAGATGGATCGTGGACAACTTTGCATGGTATGTGGACCATTTTTATTATTTTATGCACTTTTATAAATATTGTACATACATCATCGAATTAGTCTTGAATGATACAAATGGCGAAAATGTTTTAGCACCTTCATTTTCAGCTTTAAAGGCGTTTTTCCAATACAAACTTTAAAGCTCTAATGCTTTCAAACCAATAAGCCAATTTAAATAAAACTGTCTATTCTTAAGGTATACACAGAGATGTTGACAGTTAAATGAAAACATTTTGAAAAAGTTTGTCCAACTGTATTTATGCGATTTGAAATTTTCCATAGTGGACTTAAAATTTAATTTCAATTGTGATGTTTAATTAAACATCTGTGTACTTCCCTAAAGCATAGTGTTTCATTATAATTTGCTTATTGATTTGAAAGAATTAGAGCTTTGGAGTTTGTATGGTATACCGAAATGTTAAATTACGTTTAATAAGGCATTTTAAGAATTATATACACAGCTGTTTTTCTTTTACTAAAAATAAAAAGGGTTACCTCCCAGTAATATTTCTGTAACATGTACCAAGTTTGTTGTACATTATGAATATATTCCTATGGGTTTTTTAACACACTAGTTTTTTCAAATCGAAACTAAAATTTTAAAAATAAATTATTAATGTTAATGCTTTCCACCAATCCACAGACGTTGGAAGAAGAGTTCTCAGCTCAGTTGGAAGAGCAAGAGAGGCTGGCGGCGAACGCCCGCCTCCCGCCGCCGCCACCGCAACCCGCGAACATGCCCCAGCACAGTTCCGCCCTCCACTCATCTAGAACCAGCCTCGCTTCGAGCCACTACGATTAAAAAAGTAATATGTCAATGTCAAAAATTGGCGGGAAACTTTTTGGAGCTGTCATCTGTCAAATATTTTAGGCAGGTGATGTTGTTTTTGTCGTATGCCCGTGATTCTGCTTAAAACGTAATGAGGCATTATGCTCGTACAAGATATGAAGTGGCCGAATTATAATGAGCCAGTATACAAGAAATTGTATTGAAGATGTTTTACAGGTGGAGTCAAATATGCTAGGGTTTCAGTAAGTCATCAGTAAAACATTATCATTATCGTAAGCCTATATTAGTTCACTGCTGGACATAGGCCTCTTCGCGTGCATTCCACAGAGCACGATCCGCGGCTACTCTCATCCAGCTCTTGCCAGCCACCTTGCGAAGATCGTCGATCCACGTAGAGGGCGTCCTACTAAACTACGTTTGCCGATACTCGGTCTCTACTCGAGAACTTTACCCCAACGGTTATCGGTTCTGCGACTAATATGCCCACTGCCACTTCGGCTTGCTTATCCAGTGGGTTATGTCGATAAATATCACTAAATAAAACTATCATGGCCACTACGAATATTAGAGTATTATTACCGTGTTTTCATTGACTGAGTATACGATATTTTGGCACAGTTGCACGCGCCATGGTCAATGATGTACTGAATAATAATTACTCTAATTAAAATTCGAATCTACAGTAGTTAGCGATTTAATACTGAATGTAAGGCGTGATTCATAATGAATGCAGGTGCGAAGGAGTCTTCGTTAAAAAACAGACGTGAGTACGTCTGTTCTTTACCTGCGAGCAGAGAGGTGCTTTCATTGTTTCAGGCTTAGGCTCGTGCTGCATAATGACACTCGATATTAGATTTAAGACTGTTATTGGTTGATTAATTGATTAGGTATGATTGGCCTTTCTGAATGCGATCCTTAGTCTCATGGCTTGTATATTATGTATCATTGCCACAAGTATGGATTAAATAAAAGAAAAGAAATCGAATGAAAATTTGTAATATCTGCAATGGATTTTAAAAGATAAATGTGTTGTCTATAAATTACCTTGGCTTGAACTGTATAAGAAAACAATTTACAACTAAATATTGATAATAGGTGAAATTAAAATAATTACCAAATGAAATTGACTCTTTCGAGACATTGTATTAGGAATGTATTAAAAAAAATCAGCAATAACGTTGGTGACAATGTGATTAATAATTAATAAAAAAATATATTAAATAGTTTTTTTACTTGAAAAAATTTAATGCATTTTTATAAAAAGAAATGTAAGCATACACTAGAGTGCCAAATTGGAGTTATGTAAGTAATATGTTTTACTTAAATATCTTAAATTAGACATTAAAGGCCAAAGCAATATATTTTTCATTGATTTTCAATCCTGTTGCAACTACATAAGATTAAAATTAAATTGGCATTTATATTGCTAGCTATAGTTAGTGATGAAGAGTTATCAAGAAAGAAGGGAGCTCCTTAAATATACAAATATGTATTGAGTATTAGCAAGCGCGTATTCTCTTTCACAATAAAAGCACGGGTGGTATTGTCGCGCGGTGTGGTTTTATGAACCACTTAAAATTAAATCGCTCGGTAATTCAGGACCAAACATTTGTGTAAACTCATTGACTATTTATGAAGTGTCTAAATGTGTACACACGTCAGCACATCAGACTACCACAAACTGTCAAATTTTCTCAATAGACTATGAATTTTATGTATATATGACATGTGGTTGAACATTTATTGAAGAAATTTCACAGTTTTGGATAGGTTTTTGAACTATCATGGTCATAATCCCGTTAATAATTATTATTTTAATTTGGATAGTTTGATGTGCAGGCGTACTTAACTTTGGTCGTTACTGAATATTCACAATGAACGAGCGTCGTTAATAGTTTGGCTTCATTGAACGCTCGTGTTTTAATTGTGTAATGGCCTTATCGTTATTAATTAGGAACGGGCTTGGCTTGACAGTTTTGGTTGTGAATGACACAGACTGCTATTGTAGTATTAACAAGAAATACATCATATTGGTTGGAAGATTCTAAAGATGTGTTCTATTGTCGATATAGATTAGGCAATAGTTCGTGACAAGCATACAATTTTTTAAATAAAAAATTAAAATGTAACCTTGGTAGCCTTTTAAAAAAATGCAGGCATTTTGCGATTCCGCGACAGGCAACTATTGTAATGTCATGTAGAAATGATAAGCCTTACATGAGACTGTCGCGCGGTTCTGAATCACACCTTAAATATGTTATTCGAACAAATATACTTAGGTGATGTAGTTTTAAATGTCTAAAAGCGGCCTAATGTTGCGTGAAAACGAAATTAGGAAATTAGAACAAGGATACGGCCTTAGAAAAATCAATTAGCAATGTTTTATATGTAAGTCGTTGTCGAACGCTGCTTAACCTCAGCGACCGCAGACCGGACACTATGATAATTATCAATTACTTGTATGTTATACCCCCCAACCCCTCGAGTATCTTAGTAACGATGTGGGGCTTTACTAAGTCCTCACGCGGACTTCTTGAGAGAATTTGAAAAGCGACGTTGCACTGTTTTGTTTCATTTGCCAACACTCGTGCACACTCACGAACACTTAACGGTTAATAATCCACCATTATTTCACATTAATATTCTACATAACAGAAATTTTAGAAAATAAAACAAAACCGCAGACATGACTCTTCACATTCCCGCCAAGAAGTCCAATTTGACAGTTTGTGCCAGTCTAATATGCAGGCATGTTACCAGGCTGACCCAATCTGGGTTATATTTAGAACTTAACTCCATAGTATAGTAAAAAAATAATGTTTTCAGCGTCTTAGTGGTTGGTATTCAAATTTGTAATTTGTAATTTGAAGGAATCTAGTTTAGGACTCTAGTCTAAAGAATCTCGTATTACAAGAACACATGTTTCATTGTAACTTGTGAAGAGACTGATCAATGATAAAACGCCATTTTGCGGAGTATTTATGAACTTAGTTACTTTGAAAACTGTTTATGATACTCTTCGATTAATTACGTACTATAACACACGTCCCATCCGGAACAAAAATGCATTTCGAAAGTGGTCCTTGCTTATACCTATACATTTAAATTACGAATAACAAAATGTGAAAAAACGTTGGATAGCATCAACAACTTCAGCTTACTGTGAACTTTAAATCTTAAATATAAAGTTTAAATTAAGTTGCAAAATATTTGTACTTAATATTGACTGTCATCGCCACAAACGTCATTTTGGCTCCGTGGCCCCAAAGTCGCCGTTTTTAAGCGGTCATCGGGAATCTAGTACATAATTAATCGAAGATGATACCCGATAATTGAAGCGATAACTTTATCATTGATTGAGGCCTTTGTCGTTGTGGGAAAGTATTATAGACCATTACTTCTATAGCATTTTTAATTTTCTCAATCGGTCTTTGATATTGAAGAATGATTAAGGTTATAATACTATTATGAAAATGGAATTGAATAAACAATTATTATTGAGGGTGCTTTTTAGAGCGAAATTTTAAGCAATTTTAGATACCTATGGATTGGAGACTGGTCAGTGTAACACCAAATAGAATAAGATCGAGTGTAACAAATACGGAACGGTTTACTGTAAAGTGGTAGAATGAAGTGTTGCTATCACAAAAAAATATTAATAAATTTTTTTATGGTAGAAAATTTTATTATAAAAAATTGCACTGGAGGATTTTTGATGCCTGAAGGTACTTAAGATATAAATCGAACTAAACAATATAATGCCGTTTTTGCTGAACTCGTTTTCTAATTAAAGAAAAACATTTAATACTATGTTATATTTATCAATCCTGCTTATAAGTCAAAAGACGGCTTAGTGATGATTCGTTTATGTTGTTAAAAGATGTGCGGTCTACATTTAAGAGATCTTTATTTTGTTACAAGAACAGTCATCACCAAATTGATTGAAGTATACTTAATTGTCAAAAATATCTTTTACATTTATTATAAGTTTTAATGCGTAAGTTTGAAGTCTATTTTTGTTTGAATGTAAAATTTCGACTTTCTAAAATTTCCTCTTATTTACTTAACAATTAGGTATATTTTTCTTTAAATGCAAAGATGTTTTTGAGTACTCTCGTTGCAGCGATCAGTTTGATGTTGAACGTACTTTCTGTATTCATAATAAATTTTGTAATAATGGGTTTTGAGTGATAACAGGTTATTTTAACTATGTTTTTATAAAGTATGATTTATTGAAAAATTTCAACTCGCTCTGTAATCCAAATCGTGGACCATGAGTAGTCGACACTTAAATTTATTGAGATAATATATTTTTTTATATATCACTAAGGTTAATTTTGTACTGTTTGATATTGTTGACATAAGAGTCACCGAAAGTAATTCACGCAATTATTTGTACTGAAAACATCAGTGTAATCATCACTATGTAATTTTAAATGCAAAAGAACATATAAAAATAGCACAGCCAGAAACTATAGTGCCAGAATTATTGTACCGGTACAAAAATCGCAAACCAGTATTAAAAATCTACCAAGAGTCTGACAGAAAAAAAGTATTCTTGCTGAAATGTTTTGACTACTGAACTAAAGTAATTTTGTTTTGATAGAGAAGATGGATTGAACAATGCCCTTACAAAATTTACCAGTTTTGTAAGGGACGACACGACTGTGCTGTCAATGTCTGTTTCTATATTTGAATTCATCAAGCAAGTGTGACGGCCAATCGGAATTCTAGAGAGAGACGGACTTGTGGCCGCAATTTCGCTTCATCTCCCTCACACAGTTTTGCCCATAACTTAAAAGCTGGAGGAAAACGCTCAGTTTATCTCTTTATTTATATGCAAAGTATAAATAATACCTTGTTAGTGACTCCATAAAGCGGGAGTTTATTTTTATGGACATTTTGGTAATGTCCAACTATGGCATGGAGAAAGTGACAATCGAAAATAAAATATAAATATAGTCAACAAATGACTGCTACTTAAGTTGATGTATATTTTGTAAATAAGGACTTCGGTATAATCAAATTAGTCATCTATGCGTAACAGGCGACTGATATGTAGATAAGAAAATGTGAAAGGTTATTTTTTTTTTTCAATGTACAGTATATTAACTTAATGAATACGTGCCTACTTAATTTATATTCCCGATTTGTTTTTACACAAAAACATCTATACTCTCTGCCATATACCTTGAAATGCATGGGAAACCAAAGAGAAATAAACGATCCGAAATCTTTTTTTATTTTAATTTTAATTGTATTTTCAATCAGAAACAGCTAATTTTGTATTGGGCTGATTTTCGATAACTACTTTTATGTTTTTTTATTTTATTTAATTAATAGTTTAATAACTTTTAAGTTTCGCCACACAAGTATCCAGAATTATTTTTAACTTATTAATAGTTTGAATTAAAGACAAGAATTAACTGCAAAGATTTATTTAAGCTATGGTTTTAGATTTTAAACGTTTTGAATGTCTAACCGGCCCCCCTTATTCAAACACATTCCGATAGAAAAGTTTTCGATACAGTGTTTGTGTATCGATATAACTGAATGTAGATTCTGATCGAAAAGATTTTCGAAAGTCTCTGAATAAGGGGGCAATGGGCTGTAAAAGGCTGCATTTTGTAGGAAAATAAAAAATGTATTTTTCTAAGCCAAATTTATTAAATACAAATTTAATAAAATAAAATTTATCTACATTAGGTATTTAAAATGCTACTTAATAATGGTGCAGTCTTTTGTTGGCCCTGAGGACTGTCTTAAATTAATATAATAATTATGTTTTAATATTAAATCTTTCTTTTCTTTTTAATGTTTGTATTGCTATTTTATTTTAAGTCAATGCAAACGGTTTTCAATCTCCCTTATTATAAGAATTTTTGTAAATAAATTAAGTGTTTAGTGCATTTGAACTTTTGCGTATGTATGTTTTTTTATTATTTTTTTTTATATTTGAGATTATTGCAGTATTTGTTATTTAGGTAATATCCCAATAGCCATACACATTTTTAATGTTAATTTTGTCTATATGAAATTAAAAAGTAAATTATTGTTAAAACCTTTCAAGATATAAAGAACTTAATTTGTAATTTTGTGTTTTATTGTAGATACACAGACGCTTTCGGGCCCAGACACAATAGAATTCAATTGTTCTTTGGTAACCAGAGCACGTAAAGCCGTTGGTCCCGGCAGTCGTTAACAACCACCAAACCGCACTGGGCCCGCGTGGTGGTTTATGGCCCGTTCTCCCTATCCATCCATAGGGAAGGCTCGTGCCCCAGCAGTGGGGACATAAAATGAGCTGATGATGATGATGAACCAGAGCACATGAGTGGTTAACCGATTCTGAATAAATAATATAGCCTGTATTATATTATAGTATCTGGATAACTGGCGCAGTGGTTAACGCGTTCGGTCTGCGAGTGCTGAGGTTAAGCAACTTTCGCAAAGGCCGGTCATCGGATGGGTGACCAAAAATGTATCATCTCGAGCTCCGTGCTTCGGAAGGCACGTAAAGCTGTTGGTCCCGGCTGCATTAGCAGTCGATCCATCTATAGGAAAGGCTCGTGCCCCAGCAGTGGGGACATAAAATGAGCTGATGATGATGTTGATGTTGATGATGATGATGATCTGGATGACCGAGCTTTGCTCGTTATTTTTTTTATAATGTTTTTAAAAATGAAACCTAGCTAGATTGATTTTTCGCCCCGAAACCCCTTGCAACTAAATTATAAGTGAACAAACTACCCCGATTAAAATTTAACAAAATTTTATAAAATGTTCAAATAATTTTTAACGCAAATTTTGTTGCGAACAAATTACAAAAACATGCTGAAAAAATTTCCACGAGCAGGATTTGAACCTGCACCCTTCTGACATACCGGGTCAGGTGCTCTTCCAATTGAGCTGTCGTGGTTCTAACCAGCCCGCCGAAATTATTCAACACTTTTTACTTTGAAAGCCAAAGGCGCCCATTCAATGTCAACAACTACCGTCGCTAACATCCGATCATAATATATGTCAGAAGGGTGCAGGTTCAAATCCTGCTCGTGGAAATTTTTTCAGCATTTGTGTTTTTGTAAAATTTTATAAAATGAGACACTTACATGGCAATACAGGCAGCGCGGGCGCACCCTAACTTATAACTGGTAATCTCATTTTTTGGCCATACATAGGTCACGAGCTCAGTTGTTGTTGTCCACCTTCTTTTAACACTTCACACTAGCAGTATCACAACTTGTCGCGCCACAGAAAGAGTAGGTAGTTCGGGTGAGGATTAATTTAACACCTCTTCGATGTTTATACATCTAGGGTTACCAACCATACTTAAAATAACGTATCCTACGTTATTTTCCATTCCCATACTTTATTTTTATTAAAAAGAATAAACTATGGTAAATACTTTAGACGTAATGCGTGCGTTTGAACGGAATATTCCTGTTGACCTAATTTCTGAACTGAAGAGCACAAAGAAATATGTTTGTAAACATTTAAATAAATAAATTTGGAAAGTACTTAATTTTTCTTCAAATCCTTTTTCTTATACTAGTTAGTTATAGTTAGTTAGTTAGTTAGTGAAAGATTTACCTTTAATTTCCTGAAAAATAGTTGGCAACCCTATTTACATCACGCACTCGCGGTCTGCCCGCATCAGCACGATGCGTTTCTTGGCTGTGAACACTTCCCGTGTAACATACACACTGTTGTGTAAAATCGTTGAAACACACTCAGACGGCACCGACCGGTACATAGAATAAATAAAAGGCCAGATTACCTTGCGTTGCGGCACCTCAAAACGCATCTCTTAATCTCTACGAGCCGCTGGCTGCATAGATAATTGCAGTGACTTTTCCAGACACATTAACATAATATATTTATTTTTTTATACTTAGCACGGCCAATTACTCCATACCACCTGATGTTAAGTGGAAATGGAGTCCAGACGCGAAGACAACTGGTGAAAGAAAGAAAAATTATATATATATACTACTCTTGATTAGAGTACGACATTTCGCGAAACAATCAAACAACAACGGAACGACTACCTGACCTAATAAAGTGACCTATATGACACAAGATCGAGATTTGCACGTGCCGGCGGCGGGCGCATCGCGGCGGCATCGTCAAAGGTGCTGCCGAAGTGCCGACCGCACCTCCGTAGGACCTTTGGCCGCGCTGCGCCGCCGCCGCCAATTATTTATTCTATGCCGCCGCCACCGAATAAATAATAGCCGCTATTGATGGAAAGTGTTGTCAAATTCTTAAAATTTGCTAGATTTGGGGTAATTTGTGCAATGTAGATGTAGGTACAAAAATAACTTGCATTTTGAATTACGAAAACTTTTTATTTTCATGAAAATAATTTAATTCATATTTCTTATGATATTGATATACTTACCTTTATAACTACCCCTTTGCGACAGGACAAGGTTTTTCACAAATTGTATATTTTTGGTATAAAAATAAACTTATGTTCTGCATAATACCTATTTGCGCTGCAACACTACTAGGTACAGTTTAAAGTAAGAAAAATGAGTTTTTTATTGTGTATCAGTTTCTTTATATTGCTTTTGAGTCCATTAATTGCTCAGTAAGTAAAAGAGAGAGAAGGGATGTTTCATACAGGCAGTGTATGGATTCTAAATTGTATAAAAATTAAATTATTTATTTATTTATCAAAATCTTACATCTATCCTTACAGGTAAAAGTAATATACGAAAAGACGGTGCTTTTTAAAAAAAAAATGCATTTTAAGGGTCTACCTACACCAAGGCTGGCCAATAGATTTTCCAGGTGGGCAAAATTTCATGGACTGCGGCAGCGTCCGGGCCAAATATCAATTCATAATATTACACACAAAAGGTATATTATACAAATACTTACCATATTATGCCTATGCTAGCTGGCCAACCGAAGTGCTGACGGGCAAATTCAAATGCCTTGGCGGGCCACTTTGTGGCCCGCGGGCCTGGGTTTGGCCAGCCTTGGTCTACACTGAAGTTAATTCACAGTAATGAAACATGACATAACTAACCACATCAAAGAAAAAATAAATAAAGATAACTAAAGACAAAATAAAACCTATAAATAAAAAATTTCCTCCAGCTGTGCGCTCATGGGAACGGTCCCAAGAATGCTGGCAACATTACCTCTGGATAGCCAAGCTAATACGTTGGCAGAGGTAGCTGCCAGCCTTCTTTTCACCGGAGGCCTCAACAAGGCGAGCACTCAACTCTTTAACAAGCTGCTTGGCCTCCGGCCCCCATGAACCCAATGTCTCCACCGCAAACGGAACAAATAAATAATTTGGACCCAGGTTTGCGTATTTGTGCCGTTTGCGATTTTTTAGCACTTACCGCAGCAGCCCCCACATGAAGTGAGGTGGCGCGAACATGCGAAGGAGCCACGGTGTCAGCACAGGTTGCATCCCACACCAACGGCCTGCCAAGCTTCCAGGGCCCAATGGTCATCCCGTCAGGTCTCTTGCCATCGCTGCGAGACATACCAGCTGGCTCTAAGACAGCTGGTAAACCAACGGTGGCAAAAGCACTGCGGATGATGCTGTTTAGTGAGAAGTGCCGTAGCATTCGCCCAGCACTGCGAGCGCATGATAGGCCGCGGTGGCCAAGTTCGTCAACAGCTTCTCCACACACGCAGCGGTGAAGGTGGACTACGCTGGCGCCTAGACGAAGACAGACCGCTAGAGTGAGAGACGGCCCATCCAACAAGGTACCGACATTGGCAGATGGTAATGCCTGGAGCCAGTGGCCTGACTCTCTGGGAGATGGCAGTAAGACGAGTGAGTTCTGACATATCACTCGAAGTGGATAAAAGCCCCACCAGAACTTGCTTGCACAGTGGCTGGTCTCATTGCCTCTGAGATTGTGGAAATAATGGTAAGGTAGAATTTTGACAGGCATTTTTATAAAGGAAAATAAAGGTCTCAATATGTTTTTACTCTGTGGTAAACTTAAATAGTTGTCCATTTCTGACACGTCATAAAAAAAAATCATTTTCTGTCAGATGAAAATGTCTCTAACGCCACTTCGGCATTTAGAAGTTATATAACAATAAATTCCGGTAATATGATAGGAATTAAAATAACTCGATTCAAATTTAAATTGTCCTTTAATATCTTATATATTAAAGAAAAGCTTTTGTACCATACAATTAAAAATGAGCGTACCCAACATTAAAGCGAAAAGTGTTACTCAACGCGAAGAAACTATAGCGGATCGATATAATAGGTGCCAGCTGCTAAATATAATACAGCATATAGATATATATGGCAAACTGAAAACCACTTATATGGAAAAATGCCGAAATAAATACGCCGATGTAGCTATTGCAGTGACCTCCATGTCCTCGACATCGCGACACTTTTCGTGTGGTAAAGATGTGTCTAGCGAATTATCGAAGGACCGTATTCTAAACCCGAAGCTGAGTAAATTCTCTGTGACTACCAAAGTGTCTGGGTTGTATCCGGGCCACGATATCTTGTCGAAAAAGGCAAGGAAGATCAAGCTGTCCCAACAAGAGGTGAAGAGTTTACAGTTTGGTGCACCTGTCGTTGTTATGAGGTGATCGTTTGTTGAAAGTAAAAATATTGTCTATGGTTGATTGTTTTTTTTTCGTGCAGTTAGAAGAAGCACGACGGTTTGGTTTAGTGTGCCTACATTTAATTCACGTTTTCGGAAATTACAAACCAGTACGAAAATTTTACACTCACTTCTGCCTCAGTCTATAAAAGTAAGCTACTAACTGATACTTTATATTTAATTATAAAATTTTATTCATTTTAAATAATTATTTTACGCAAATGAAGAGTGCAGATTAGATTTTTAACCACCTCTTTATTGTCTAGTGGTTAAGACCACGGGTTTGATTCCTAGCCGGGGGTACATTTGAACTTTGTTTTAGCGAAATATATAACTCGATCCTATCACATGTTTTGCATAGCTTTTATGTACTGATTACAATCTTATAAGATAAATAATAATGAAATGCTGTTTGTTGGTAAGCGCGTCACGCGTCACTTCGAAGCGGTGGGGAAGCATGGGGTCCTTCAAAAGAGGCGTGAAGAAGCACCTTGTGGGCAGAGTGATGTTAACTGATGCTACGTTTGTTTTCACGCTGCACCAGTTACCTTCGCGTCTGGACTCCGTTTCCACTTAACATCAGGTGGGATGGAGTCATTTGCCGAGCTATCTAAAAAAAAGCGGCTGATCGGATTTGAATGAAATTTTGTGTATAGACAGTCCATGTTCCGGACTAGAACATAGGATACTTACTTACTTTATATTCCGGTAACAGGTTACTTTGGGATTTATTGTTCTAAAGGGATAGTGAAGTCGCGGACATCAGCTAGCTGTACTATTAATAAAGAGGTAATGTTTGTGACTTGTTTGTTTGAAGAGAGTAATCTCTGGAACCGACTTCTTGACGGAAAAGTGAAGAATCATGTCTGCGGTTTTGTTTTATTTTTTAAAATTTGTGTTATTTCGAATATTAATGTGAAATAATGGTGGATTATTAACCGTTAAGTGTTCGTGAGTGTGCATGAGTGTTGGCAAATGAAACAAAACAGTGCAACGTCACTTTTTAAATTCTCTCCTAAAGTCCGCCCGAGGACTTAGTAAAGCCCCACATCTTTACTGAGATACTCGAAGGGTTGGGGGGTATATCATTTCTCACTTCTATTATCATTCATCATCATCATACAGGAATGGAAGGAAGGAAAATTAGGTATTACTTGTAAGAAAATTACTTTAACACTGGTTAAATGTGCTAATCGCACGAAGCCATCAACAAAAGAAAAAAAAATCTTTAGAACTACTGGCGGTTTACCACAAGCACCAAAGCGAGACGCGTGTAGCGGCAAATATACTCGCGTCTCATTTCCACAACTGCAATAATACTGCTATAAGAGTTCATAGTAGGGGCACTGGTCCAATTCCAAAAATTCTTTCACTGATAGAATGCTATCAGTGAAAGAATGCAATTCTATGCTACATGCCTGCGGGTAACATAGGCTTTATTTAATTTAATAAAAAGATGAATCTGCATAATAGCCAATCGGTTGCAATAACCGTTGGATAGATGGCACTACTGCCGCGAAAAAGCAGTGAAAAATTCAGTGCTCACGTCAGTCTTCCCGGTAGCATAATGGTCGGTCAGTGCGCCCGCCGCCCGGATTGCGGAAGACCCAGGTTCTATTCCTCCGAGGAGCTCGATGGCGCAGTGGTTAACGCGCCCGGTCTGCGAGTGCTGAGGTTAAGCAACTTTCGCAAAGGCTGGTCACCGGATGGGTGACCAAAATTTATTATCTCAAGCTCCTTCGTGCTTCGGAACGCACGTTAAGTCCCGGCCGCATTAGCAGTCGTTAACAACCACCAATCCGCACTGGGCCCGCGTGGTGGTCTATGGCCCGTTCTCCCTATCCATCCATAGGGAAGGCTCGTGCCCCAGCAGTGGGGTCATAAAATGAGCTGATGATGATGAAACAGGTTCTATTCCTGGCTAGGTCGGGTAGGCATTTAATTTTTTCACTATCACACTAATATTATAAATGCGAAAGTTTGTGTGTAGTGTGTATATTTGTTGCTTCTTCACGCTGCAACGGATGGATGGATTTGGATGAAATTCCGCATACAGATAGTTTATAACCTGGATTAACACATAGGATACTTTTTATCCCGATATTCCGACGGGAACGGGAACCAGCAATTAGCATTTAAAAATAAAAAATAAAAAGTTTATTTTTGAAGAGATAAAGAAGTTATAAATAAAAAAGCACTCGTGTTTAGTAAAGTTATAAATGTATTTGAGATAATAGAGCATCCACTTGTAGTGACATTTTCTTAACATAACATTAAGCAGCTACGCCATCTTGCGCGCCGTCATCCTCTGAAACAACACACAAATAATAATCAATGGAGAGAAGGATTTAAGACGACACACTAAAAAAAACGACGGGTTGCACTCTGGGAGTGCCGGCAGAAGTGAAAACTTGAATATTAACGTTGTGCATTTTTGATATTTTGGAATGGTTAGGGAATCATTTTGCACGAATTGCTTTAATTATCAGTATAAAAGTACTCTCATTTATGTGGTAGAATACAATATTTATTTATTGGGCTATCGTACACAAACATGACAATTTATATAACATTAAAAAGTTATTATTATAAACTTTGCATGTCTACATGGCAGAATATGTGAAACTATAAAAATATGACCAACTTTTTGTAATACCAACCATATTCTTAGCAAATAAAATATTCTATTCTATTTTATCAACCGCAACTATAAGTCGCGTTGCTTTTTTCGGTAATATATTCATATATGTCTATAGTAGTGTTAACATATGCCTATAGTAGTATAATATAGTCCTTTCTAAATAGTAGGTATACAGTAGACATTTCAAAGATTCATGCACACCAAAGAAGAAGTCGTTTTGGCATTTCTATAGCTATCAAAATAAAAAAGTTCTCTTTGATCGTACATACAAACCCTGTCATTCATTTTTTGTATATTTTCTATAATATCAGAAATTGTAATAGTTTTGTTCGTACAAGAGATAAAAATAATTGAAGTTTAGAGCCATCTGTCGGCAGCTGGGATAACCTTATAAGATTTGTAGAAGCACAGTCATGCTTGGAGAACTAGCAGCGCCATCTTTCGAACGTTGCCTGAAACAGTCGCGCCTGACGGTCACGTGTCCTGACGCGAGTTTAAAATTTTTTACCCATTCCAAAAAAAAGTGCACAACGCCGCTAAAGAAGTTTTCACTTCAAAAAGGCACCAACTTTCGTTGAATAGTATAGGACAATAATAGTAATAGTATACTTTATTGTGAAATGTAGGTTAGTATTACAATATTTATAAAAAGATGTTAATATTTCATATAATGTCTCACTACATTTCCACCTTTTACAAGGTACACAATAGGTTCAAACACAGGAATATCAAATAAATTAAATTATATAAAAGTACAAAATACGAGATGTTAAATTTGCAAATAAATCAACTAGATATCAAAGTGATTAGAGTATTAATGCCAAACTTGAAATTATTAGGTATAATTTAAATGTCAAGAATGCAATAAGTAATAATAAAAAAAAATATATAAATCAAACTGTGCTAATAATAAATTCAGAATTATAAATCATTGAGATCATTTTACTATTAAGATAATATTATGTCATTCAGAAATTCAGTGGTCGTGACTTATTATGAAAAAAGTGAGTTTGTTTGTTTGTTTGTGTGATACCCTTTAACGCGTAAACTATTTAATGATTTGTTTTTTTTGTTGTCATAGAAACTGTCAAATCATCCATTCACAACATACTAATAGAGAATTTTGTTCTTGAGAGTACTTCCGCCCATTCGAGTATCTGTCCTTTCAGGAATTCGGCATTGTAGGAATCTGGCCTTATAGGAATAAAAATGTTACGTGAGTTCATTTATAAGTTTAATGTTCTGGAGTTAATTTTGTTGGTGTCTACATCCCTAGTATGTGTGATCGAATCAAAATTATACAATCGTGTATTTGAACAAGCGAAATTTTAGATATACATACTTAAATAACGTTGTCAGGTGTGTGAAACCGGTATTATCTACATTTAAGTATATGAGCCATAGTTTAAATGTTCATAAAAGCCCTCTTCTCAGAGTCCGCATTATTGCGATGGGCTACGGAACCCTACAATGCGCGTGGCCCGACACGCACTTGGCCGGTTTTTTCCGTTTTTAATTGTAGTTACACCCGTATTCACAAACATTACTATGAGGTCTCATAGAGCACGCAGACGCATAGGGTCTCAAAAACGGGTACGCCAAAGTTCACCTAAATTTTCAACTCCGATAATTGGAACTCCGAAAATGTTCTTCCTTACATTTTTCATCCTAACAATCACGATTCCTAACTACTCTGTTTCTAATGTTCATAATTGCGAATCATTCAACTTCATAATGCCAGTAGCAATAAACATCTGTTATACTATTATTTGTTAAGCAACTTTCTCAAGGGCCGGTCATCGGATGGGTGACCAAAAATGTATCATCTGGAGCTCCTCCGTGCTTCTGTCGTTAACAAGCACCAATCCGCACTGGGCCCGCGTGGTGGTTTATGGCCCGTTCTCCCTATCCATCCATAGGGAAGGCTCATGCCCCAGCAGTAGGGACACACGACCTGGTGATGATGGTGATGACCCTGTACCACAAACGTACCTTTGTCGTCCGTGTCCATCGGCTCCGGCGTCTCTTGGTAGGCGGGCGCCAGTGGGGATACCACCACGCCGTCCCAGACCGTGATCTCGGTGGAGATGTCTTTGCCGCCTTCGAAGACCTGGAGCCCTAGCACGTAGCGATGGCCGCCTCGTGCTACTACGCGGAGAAGGCTGAAAAAAAAACCAAATAAATGAAATTTTGTCATTAATCGTGAGTGATTGTAATTTTTTTTGTTTCTCTTTATCTGTGTTCATGTGCTTTATCTGTTTATACACAACGTGGAACAGAAAAGTACACCTTTCTTGTAAAAATTAAAAGATCCAAAGTATATCCGATCCAGATACATCTATACTAGTATGCAGAGTTACTAAGACAGTATTATTATCTTCAATTTGTTTTGCATTATTTAATTAAATATTTCTTTTGTTACGTCACAGCCCTAGTGGGTCAGAAACCTCTGTGTACTTACATTAATGTTCACTGCTGCTTGCATATTCGCGCCTGACTTAACTTATATAAATATTAACATTTGCATGACAAATTAAAGTTAATAATGCTGTCTTAGTAACAACACATACATACAATATCTAGATCGAATACACTTTGGATATTTTCATTTTTACCACACCTTTCTGTTACACGTTGTATTTCTTCTTTGTATGTGCGTCAGTGCGTCAGTGCACCTCTTAGTGTGTGCGAGGGGGTGTGTGTGTGAGGGGGTGTGTGCGAGAGGGTGTGTGTGTGTGAGGGGGTGTGCGTGAGGGGGTGTGTGCGAGGGGTGTGCGTGAGGGGGTGTGTGCGAGGGGTGTGCGTGAGGGGGTGTGTGCGAGGGGGTGTGCGTGAGGAGGTATGTATGTGAGCGTGTGTGTGTGAGGGGGTATGTGTGAGGGGGTGTGTGTGTGAGGGGGGGTGTGCATGAGAGGGTGTGAGGGTGTGTGCGTGTGTGTGTGTGTGTGACGTAGGGTTCATTCCCGGGAATTCTCGAGCCGAGAATTCCCGGGAAATTGTTGGGCTTTGTTCCCGGGAAATTAAGCTCGAGAAAAGTCGAGAACTCGAGAAATCATATTTTATGAAAATGAAAGAGTGTTTTCAATTTCAGGATATGTAGTTAATAAAATAAGGAACCGGCTGTCTGATAAAGCTATAAATGCTTTAGTTTTTCTAAAGGCATATTTTATCAGACAGCGTAAGCTGACCTAATTGTTACGTACCTGTATGTTCAGCTTGAGATGTTTCTTTGATCTTGCAAAGTTTTCATTTGATTTTTTTTCTAATGAACATGCCAAAAATGATGCTGTGATTGTAATTTAATTATAAGTTAAGATAATGTTAACGTTTTCATGTTGAAATTTTTGTTTGTTTTGTTTAATAGAAGCTAATTTTGTTAATAAGTTTTAAGTTGTTTTTTTTTCTATTTAATCAGCCAAAAATGCAAATGAAAACCACTGCATTTGGTGATTAATTCACATTATTGGAACCGAAAAAATATTCAAAAACGTACGTAAATGTAAATTTCTCGACAACCCGAGAAGTCCCGAGAAATCAGCCTCGAGAATTCTCGAGACCCGAGAAATCATGAACCCTAGTGTGACGGTGTGCGGATGTAAAGGTTGTGTCTTTCTCAGCGTATGTATGTATTGTGATCTCACGTCTGCGCGGTGGCGGCGGCTAGGTCTTGCGCGGGCAGATCGAGCGCGGTGTGAGCGCGTGCGTGCGCTTGTTCACAAGGGTCGGGGAGGCCCGCGCACCCGGGGAGGAACAGCCCGCCCGCCACTAGCGATAGGGCGCGTCTACAATATAATTAAACTTGATTACATTAAGGGTTCGCCGACTAAAAAAAGCCAAAAGTTTGGTCACGGTTAAGTTGATATATGATGAAAAAAAACTATGGTATTACATACACAAAATATATATTTAGTATCAAAGGGAACGTCCCGGCAAGAAGTTTTAGGTAGAGTTATTTATGTACTTGCATCGAAATGTTGATATTAATATGGATCTTCCCGGGATTACTAATTGACAATCCCGTATGGCCAACAATATTACAAATAAATAATAATAAAAACCTCAGAGATAGATAAGACAAATAAAACAAAGATAATTAACATACAATTATTATTAGTTCACATTCACAATACAAATTATTAATAGTCTTAAGCATATTCTCATACATAAACTTCGCCTTTTTTATAAATACGAAAATACTTTTGTTTCTAGCCTGTCTAGGCTATACGAGTCTTCGTGCGGTTAAAATATAGGTTAAAAATTAATCTCGGGATTTGAGGCATATCCACTTTATTCTTTCGCTGTATAAAATCACTCTACCTAATTCCGACCTCTGGTGATAAGCCTCCGGGTTTGTGATAACCAACCCGCATTTGGCAAGCGTGGTGATTAAGCCATTACCCATCAATTGTAACGATGACTTGATTGCTTTGATGGAGGCCTTTGCCCAGCAGTGGGACTCACTTTACTCATAACATTATAATTACATATATACAATTTAAGAACATTTTGAACGTTTAAATATTAAAGTAAGTGCAGAGTAGACTTATTTCTATAGGAAAACTAATTCCTTTATACAAAACTGACCTGAACGCAACGTTGATGGGCAACGCTTGCCTCGCGGGGTTGTTCATGATGCAGTGGTGAGCAAGCAGGTCTATCATCCACGGGGTCAGGGGTTCGAGTCCCGAGTGGCGCGCGCACATGTCGCGCAGCAAACGGATCAGAACCTAGACAAAGGGGTTGTGACATATTAATAAGCACTCAACTATTGAAGCATAATAGAATTATCTATATATTAATACGTGAAGCAAAAACTTTGTACCCGTTTTTACGAAAATTGCGCGGGCGGAGGAGTATGAAATTTTGCACACTTATAGTTTATATAGAGAAGGTTATCCGAATGTTAATATTTTTTTTGTAAATTATGCATAAAAATACATTAAATCAACAAAAACAACATTACACACACTACCATGTATTTGACACACACACGTATTGTTTGTCTTTAATGCGGCCGACATCTGCCAATCCAAACTCACATTCTATCTTTTTAAATTTTTCATTGCTTAGTATACAATACGTGCAGCCTTAATAAAATTACGGTCGAATTTCGACCACTGGGCGACCACTAGTTATTACAAATTTATAATAATGTATATTCTAATTATTAATAATGCTAAAACAATTTTTTTAAAGTTCATCTCCATAATATTTTTTTTTAACTTGTGTAAAATTATATAGGTACAACAATTTTTTTTTTTTAATTTGCTAGTAAAAAATTTGTTTAGTATTTTGTTTATAAAAATATATCATCAACTTTTCACTTGTAACTTTAACCTCATGGTCCGAAGAAACAGAAATTATAACATGTCAGGGTTAATGCCGCTATGATAGAGCATTTTCCATTATAGAGTTTCTTGCAGATTCTTCTCAGTACAAGGTCTCCCGCCCTTTGTAGACTTACGAACCGATGGCATAGTGACATTCATAAGAGCTATTTGAAGCCTAAACTGAATAAATTATTTTAAATTTTATTTTTTTTAAATAAGAAAACCAACAGCGTTACAAAATGTATACAATTTTTCAGGTAGGTAAAGAGAAAGACCAATTATAGGTTTCCCTGTTTAAATTAATACAAACTTACTACTTAAAGAACAGAAGCCCATATGATTAACACAGTAAGATGTTGTTATGCATCCGTATTTACACTAATAAATAACAAAAATACTAAAACAAAACATTTACATAAATTTTAATGTGATTTTAGATGAAAAAAAAGAGAATAACACTAATACGCACCGTGTAGTTACTAAACTCATTGATAAATACGTATAAATAATAATAAAATACTTAAAAATTCAAAATATTTTTGGTAATTATAATAATATACTTAAGATAATATTATAGAAATTAATTAATTGATTATATGTAGTGTAAGTTAATTAAGAAGCGATCTTATATATGTTCCTAATATGTAAATTTTTAATACAACTAGTCTACTGGTACCTTGATGGAGGAATGGTGGGCGTTCTCCTCGAACCAGCGGCTATGCCTGATCGCGGCCAGGTGGCTGCTGATCACCTTGTAGTCCAAATGCACCTGGAGACAACGTTTAAACCTTTATTGTGCATACAGAAAACTCTCTGGAAGTGATGTCTTCCAGACAACTCTAGCTGGGCAGCAATGTATGCAGCACATTCTTTTCTGCTATTTTATTTATTTATCCTTTATTGCACAATAAAATAAAGTACAAAAGGTGGACTTAATTCCTTGCTTAATGCTATCGTATCAGCTTCAAATTTGTCTACACCCAATACATAAAATCAAGCTACTATCGTATTTAAATGCCTACATATAAGGTTTCTGGTTCAGCTGACATCAGCGCTTTTTGTTCCAATTCCTGAAAGTTGTGTACACAGTATCTCACATCCATAGCTTGAGCAGTTTCTGGTGCAGCGTGGGTTCAGCGCTTTTGCTAAAAGTTACACATTTTATAATCATCTTACCTGAAATTGCTTACACGCAATAAACCGGTATTTTGCCTTCGGCTCCAGTTTGCGCAGGTTTTGATACAGCATGGTGACGAGCTTTAATTGCTATGAGTTATTTACGTAAGTTTTGCAGCTGAAAACACATTTTTTTTAATTTATTTTTTTAACGGGTAAGCACAGTGCCTTGATCTTACCTGATGTTAAGTGATGATAAGGTCATGATAGAAGCGCACTTCACCCGGGATCCTCAACTAGTGAGGCACTGGATATCTTATCTCTAGCTGGTTCAAGCTACTATTGTCTTTAACTGGCTACACATAACACTCATAATCCGACCTCAGACTCCAGTTTGCTGCAGCGCTCCTTTTGCTAATACTTACACATTAGTCCAAGCTGCTATTGTCATTAACTGGCTTCACATAAGACTCATAATCCTACCTCAGGCTTCAACTTGCTGCAGCGCTCCTTTTAGTCCAAGCTAATATAGTCTTTAAACAGTTACACACACAGCACATAACCCTACCTCTGGTTACAGCTTGCGTAGGTTCTGGTGTAGTGTGGTGACGAGCTTTACTTGCTATAATTATGTTAATACACAAGTTGTTAACACTCAAAAATTGTCTGAATAACCCTTGTAACTTAAACACAATAAACAACTCTATACACTTCCATATAAAGCTCACAATCGTACCTCGAGCTCCAGCTTGCGCAGGTTCTGGTGCAGCGTGGTTTCAGCGTTTTTGCTTTAAGTTACACACTTTATATTCATCTGCCTGCACACAATAATCACCTCTATCTAGCTACACATAAGGTCTAGTATCCTACCTCGGGCTCCAGCTTGCGCAGGTTCTAGTACAGCGTGGTTTCAGCGCTTTTGCTATAAGTTACACACTTTATATTCATCTACCTGCACACAATAATCACCTCTATCTAGCTATACATAAGGCTTATAATCCTACCTCGGGCTCCAGCTTGCGCAGGTTCTGGTGCAGCGTGGTTTCAGCGCTTTTGCTATAAGTTACACACTTTATATTCATCTGCCTGCACACAATAATCACCTCTATCTAGCTACACATAAGGTTTAGTATCCTACCTCGGGCTCCAGCTTGCGCAGGTTCTAGTACAGCGTGGTTTCAGCGCTTTTGCTATAAGTTACACACTTTATATTCATCTACCTGCACACAATAATCACCTCTATCTAGCTATACATAAGGCTTATAATCCTACCTCGGGCTCCAGCTTGCGCAGGTTCTGGTGCAGCGTGGTTTCAGCGCTTTTGCTATAAGTTACACACTTTATATTCATCTACCTGCACACAATAATCACCTCTATCTAGCTATACATAAGGCTTATAATCCTACCTCGGGCTCCAGCTTGCGCAGGTTCTAGTACAGCGTGGTTTCAGCGCTCTTGCTATAAGTTACACACTTTATATTCATCTACCTGCACACAATAATCACCTCTATCTAGCTATACATAAGGCTTATAATCCTACCTCGGGCTCCAGCTTGCGCAGGTTCTGGTGCAGCGTGGTTTCAGCGCTTTTGCTATAAGTTACACACTTTATATTCATCTACCTGCACACAATAATCACCTCTATCTAGCTATACATAAGGCTTATAATCCTACCTCGGGCTCCAGCTTGCGCAGGTTCTAGTACAGCGTGGTTTCAGCGCTCTTGCTATAAGTTACACACTTTATATTCATCTACCTGCACACAATAATCACCTCTATCTAGCTATACATAAGGCTTATAATCCTACCTCGGGCTCCAGCTTGCGCAGGTTCTGGTGCAGCGTGGTTTCAGCGCTTTTGCTATAAGTTACACACTTTATATTCATCTACCTGCACACAATAATCACCTCTATCTAGCTATACATAAGGCTTATAATCCTACCTCGGGCTCCAGCTTGCGCAGGTTCTGGTGCAGCGTGGTTTCAGCGCTTTTGCTATAAGTTACACACTTTATATTCATCTACCTGCACACAATAATCACCTCTATCTAGCTATACATAAGGCTTATAATCCTACCTCGGGCTCCAGCTTGCGCAGGTTCTAGTACAGCGTGGTTTCAGCGCTCTTGCTATAAGTTACACACTTCATATTCATCTGTCTGCATACAATAATCACCTCTATCTAGCTATACATAAGGTTTATAATCGTACCTCGGGCTCCAGCTTGCGCAGGTTCTGGTGCAGCGTGGTGACGAGCACGCGCGCGGCGGCGCCGGCCGCGCTGACGGTGAACCCGCGCTCGTGGCACGCGCACTGAGCGGCCGGCGTGCCTTCCGCGCGTGTTAGCTTTGTCAGCTCTTCGTTCACCTAGGAAGGACGTCGTATTTGATTGCAATCGCAAATAGTCAAACAAATTACAAAAACACAAATGTTGAAATAATTTCCACGAGCAGGATTTGAACCTGCACCCTTACTGACATACCGGGTCAGGTGCGGTGCTCTTCCAATTGAGCTATCGTGGTTCAAACCGTAAATTACTTAAGGGGGTACCGTGCGGAATTTCGAAAATTTACGTGTTTTTAAGTCACTAGTGCTAGGCGCTGAATAGGTCATATACATTAAAAGGACTAGTGTAGGTTAGCTTGATCCTTTCACAAGGGCATGGTTGTCTTGGAATTTGAAAAAAAATCCCAGAAACTGCATAAACAATACGTAAAGGTAATGATATCTGAAAACTTATTTCTTCAGAAACTTTGTAAATATAGCACAAATGAAACAATGATCCAACATCAAAATGTTCGTATTGATATTCCGCAGGTCACTGTTGTCTTATTTTTTAATTAAAAAATATGATTATGAAAATATTAAGACTTTTCTTATTTTTTACCCAAACGCCTATGATTTTACGAAAGTAAACATTGCTCTAATTAAATCACCAGCCTACTCTGTACAGATATTAGTGTTCGTGCGTATTCGTAGTCGTGCACCGTTGTCACACCACTGCCACGCGCAGCTCGCTCGCTATCATAAAGAAACTTGAAACTCGCAGTTTTGCGTCCGCACTGCACCCCCTTAAGTATACGTCGAGTCAACCAAATGGCTCTGACTCAGTTTTTTTGGTTGCAACCTAGGTCACAACACTGATATTCTGCCGAAACCCGTGGAGAAAACGCGCCTCGCGTTTGAAATTTTACTACTAACTGCCTAGTACTACAATCCTATAGTTGGCTAGTTTGATTTGGAGTCAATTAAAAACCTTTTTTTTTTGGAGAGTTTGTTGATTGTCTCAGACGGCATTTTTTTTTTTTTTTTTTTGGGGGCGGCGAAAATCTCAAAAGGTTTCTAAAGTCGTGTGAAGATTACATCAAAAACAGGCACGGCATAGAATGGAAGGAGCAGCCAGGTATGAAACACTCCAAATCCTTCCTAGGCGACAACGCCTTAGGACGGAGTAAGTTCATATGCGGAGGCAATAGAAGGCAGGCCCGACTAATCATCGGTGCTATGACAGGGCACTATGCCACAAAACAAATGCTCCACAGAATGCATCTATCAACAAATAGCTTGTGTAGAGCATGTGGAGAGGAAACGGAGTCAATGCAACACCTACTGTGTGACTGTGACTCTCTGGCTAGGAAAAGAATGGGACTCCTGGGGTCGGCCTATCCGAAACCGGAGGACTTCAGGCTCTTCGCCCTTAAGGACGTGGCCAAACTTATGGCATCTATCTTTACAGAGGAAGAAGAGTGAAAGGACGGGGTTGCACAAAAGATCCCGATGGGTCGAAGTGTTACTGCAAGAGGGAAATCTCAGCAGGCCCCACTAAGATAAGATAAGATAAGAAAGTCGTGTGAAACGAATCACCATCAGAGATTTTCTAGGCGGACGGCATCACACTCTTCCCCTCGGAGAATCTACCAAAATTCTCCGAGTTCGGATCGGATCGGAATACCTCTTTTATTAATTGGATTTAAAAAAACAGCTGTTAACTGTAGCAAACGCGCGCACCAGACTGTGCATTCGTGTGTGTGAAACGAGACATGTGTGCCGCTGGCTGAGAATGTCTGCGTTTGATATTCATTGTGCTTTGCAAATGCTAAAGCTTCATTGTCTTCATTGAAAAGTTTGGTAATGTTTGTATGTAAGAAAGTTTGGTAATCACATTTTAATACTGTTCTTGCAACAAACTTTTGAGATCATCATAAAGATTTTTTCTTTGCATGTAAATAAATAAGTGATACATTAAAGCAAATTATAAATAACTAGCGGCCCGTCCCTGCTTCGCACCGACGGCCTTTTTTTTTTAATATAGCCTATGTTACTCAGCGCTAATGTAGCATTCTAATGGTAAAAGAATTTTTGAAATCGGTCCAGTAGCTTTTGAGTTTATTTCTTGCAAACATACAAAAATACAAATGTTTCCTCATTATAATAGTAGTATAGATATTGAATGTGTTACCTTATTAGACAGTCCCTCAACGGCTTCTTTGGTAGGGAGCGTCTTCATAATAACAACGATGTCTGCAACGTTCTTGCCGGCCATCATCGTTCCCTTCTTGTAGGATCCCACTTGACGAACTTCCTCTAGTTGCTGAAAATTAACAGCAGCTATTAAAGTAACTGAGGAGCTCGATGGCGCAGTGGTTAACGTGCTCAGTCTGCAAGTGCTGAGGTTATGCAACTTTTGCAAAGGCCGGACATCAAATGGGTGACCAAAAATTCATCATCTTGAGCTCAATGCTTCGAAAAGCACGTAAAGCAGTTGGTCCTGGCTACATTAGCAGTTGTTAACAATCATCTATCCACACTGGGCCTACGTGACGGTTTATGGCCCGTTCTCCCTATCCATCCATAAGGAAGGCTCATGCCACAACAGTGTGAACAAAAAATGAGCTGATGATGATGATGATCATGATGATCATGATGATAAAATTACCGGTTTTTGATTCAATTCTTCTCAATCTCCGTCTCCAACAAACATTACAATAATTATAACAACAAATCTTTATTGTGAAACATATGTAACAATTTATAAAGTACTTAAGAGCCATTTTACATAACTTTAAATTATTTTATTTTTTATTTGTTTTTTTTATTTGTTTATTAGGACAACCAACAAGACAAACACTGAAACAAGCAAAAATTGTAGAAACAAACATAAACTTAAAGCTAAGTGTCATCTTAATTACAGGTTGCCACGGCCTGCATTGTGGACTATAATTAAAAAAAATAGAATATATAAATTAACTTTTGCAAAGGCCGGTCATCAGACGAGTGACCCAAAACTTATTATCTTGAGCTCTACCATGCTCCAGAAAGCATGTAAAGCAGTTGGTCTTGGCTGCACAGTGGTGGTTTATGGCCCGTTCCCTGTGATGTTTCCATCTATAGGGAAGGCTCTTGTTCCCGCAGTAGGAACATGAGATGAGCTGGTGATGATGATACTTACACAAGCGGCGAAGTCTCCAGGGGCCACAACCAGATTATCAAGCACTGTTTGCAGCTTTGTCACGAGACTGAGCACTGCTGACTGCTCCGTAGGAGAAGGGCAGAGCTCTGCATGTCGCTTCAGGAGGGCCTGAAACAGCAATACAATGAATGTATATAAATGTTAACACTTTTTAAAGTATAATACATGGTAAGATTTGATATTTAAATTTATTACTATAAAGTAAAAATATTATTATAATTAGCATCTAACCTAACTGCTAACAAAGAATTAAATTGTAATATTTGGACATTCCTTGTCTGTTACTTATGGAATTCAGGAAGAAATTACTATGAAAATATTGTTTCTTTTAACCCCACATCTGCAATGAGAACTGATCAGTGCCCTAAACAATAAAAATTCTATTCTATCTATATTCACAGCAGACATCAGGTTAATTCACTGCATGTACCAAAATACAGAGAAGAAAATGTGTCTAGGTTGGAACAACCACCAACTTCCTCATAGTATATATATATATTTGGTTTGTCTTAGAATGCCTAAAGGTACTTTGTTATAATATAACCTACATCAAGTTTTAATCCAGATTGTAGAAAAAATCTATCACTATTTATTTATCCGAAAATCAATCTTGTAAGCAAACTCTTGTCTCATAGCCAGTGGTCGGAGTAGGTATATTGAATTAAGGTCACTGACATCAAACGTATATGTTAATATGGATACTCCTCCGAGTTTCCGGATTATTATGATAAAAATACCGAAACATCGAAATTATTACATGAAACTAGTTAAAAATGTATCAATACTCTCAACGCTATGCTGCTAGTGGCGTAGATGACCAGAATTTAATAGTAAAAAATGACTGGTGTGTAAAAACCTTGTTGTAGTAAAAGTGTTGGAGTAAAAGCCTAGTATAAAATGATATAATAATAATATTCATTTCAACACACGACATCCGGCAAACAGGGTCTTTTGTCCTCTTATCTCTATGCTCAACGCATCTGACCAATTAGAATCAAGTATCCAGGATGACTCATTGACTGTTTGTTCGAAAACAATGCGCTCGCACCGACATCCAGACCAAGTGGCTCACTCACTTATTTCGGTTCGTGGAGTGCGCTTATTTTATGTGTTGTGAATATCTTGACTTGACCCTGGCTTGTTTACTGTCTTCTGAAATCTACTTAAAACGACGAATTTGGCTTATAACTACGGACATCGATTTATTACTCTTGGATTGGGCCCATTTGAAGTTGTTTTTGTACGGGTAAGTTTTAATTATTTTCACTATTTAAGAAGGTTTTAGAACTTGGAAACAGTTAAAAAAATCACTTTATAGCAATCATCACAGCGCATGAGAGTCCGGTACGCACACCGCAGGGCTATCACCGCTTCAGTTAAAAAAAACACTTTATATGAAACAGAATTTCATTATCGACTTTACAGTTGTGTATGTATATATTGTAAATTTAAATCATTGTTTTAGGTGAGATATAAATAAATATGGCAAAGGTCAAGGCTGAAACAGTGCAAAAGTGGTTATTGCACTATCCTGGGCTACTTTACGATAACGCTAGTGGCACTATATACTGTACAAAGTGTGAAAGTCATTTGAAAGCTGTGAATAGAGGCAACATTACCAAACACATTGAAGGCGCTGTACATCAAGGAAAATTTAAGAGACCGCAAGAGGAATTTTACTTCGACCTCATTAAGTTCCTGATTCTATGCAATATTCCTTGGTCGCAAATGAAAAATCCAGCGTTCAAAGAGTTTTTTCAGAAATATATGTGCAGTACTTGTTGTTGCGTTTGTACCAATCGTAAAGTGGTTGACGAATCACAGTTACGAAAAGTTTATTTGGAGAAGTTTTATAGGAATAAAATCAATTCGATTTATGAAACTAATAAAAATGAGAAACTATGGATATCGCTGGATGAGACAACAGACATTTTTGGTCGATACATAGTCAATTTCCTAATAAAACCATTGCATCCTAGTAATAGTGCAGGCCGGCCTTATTTGATTGCTTGTAAAATGCTAACAGCAGTAAATGGACAAACAATAACACAATTTGTACTGCAATGTCTAGAAAATTTATGGCAAAACACTTTTGAAGCGAAAGTTGACAATATTTTAATGCTTTGCACTGACAGTGTAGCGTACATGCTATCTGCAGGGCGAAATTTAAAACATTACTTACCTGAAATGAAGCATGTGACATGTTTGGCGCACGCTCTTCATCGTGTAAGTGAGCAGATAAGGTCAGAATACAACGATGTTGATATTCTTATATCAAATGTTAAAAAAGTATTTTTAAAGGCTCCTAGTAGGGTAAACATTTTAAAAGAAAAATATCCTGACTTACCGTTGCCTCCGCAACCAGTCATTACCAGATGGGGTACTTGGTTACAGGCAGCATCTTACTACGCTCAACATTTAGATAAAATAAAAGAAGTTTTATCCTGCTTGAGCAGTTCTGATGCTATAGCCATACGAAACGCAAAAAACATTTTGGAAAAACAAAATTTAGAAAATGATTTAAAATATATTGAAGAAAATTACTCTATTATACTACTAGCCCTAAAAGAGTTACAAAAACAAAATTTATCTCTAGCTGATTCACTTTTAGTATTTGATCAAGTAAGGGCTACGCTTAACGAGTGCAATAATGAGAATATAAAAAATAAAATAGAATCAGTTATGGAACGAAATCCAGATTTAGATACAATTAGAGAATACAGCGAGAGTATTGAAAAAAGCGTAGCAAATAATCAGAAACTTTATTTCAAATTCGCTCCATTGACATCTACAGATGTTGAACGATCATTTTCCACTTACAAATGGATCTTAGATGTTAAAAGAAATAGCTTAAAATTAGAAAATATTGAAAAAATTATAGTTATTTATTTTAATTGTTTAGAGACAGAAAATCAAAATGTAGAACTTGTAACCGATGAGGATTAAAAATAATTATTTTTAATAAAACTGTAATAATGATTATTTGTATTAACAATAAACAATTTTGTTTGCTTACATATGGTTTTTTATTTTATTACTCTATTTACCAAATTTTTGGAAACTCCGGTACATTCCGGAAGAAATGCATGTCCATGTTATGATATCATGACGCAAGTATCTAAAATCAATATACCTACTCCGACCACTGCTCATAGCTTTTCCGATTTAAACAGAGAATTATAAGGCAATGTTAATTTAGTACCTGTGTATGTTTGGTAAGCCTTATTCTATGGTACAAACACTCACTTTGCTTCTACTATTTCATAGAAGAATACAATCAAGAAAACGGGGTTCAACCTTACATTAAAACGGTGCTAACAAGGTTATTTTTTTAGTTATGTTGATATTTACTACTGTAATAAGTAAACATAGATATTTTTAGTAAACTGCAAGAACAAGTTATGAATTTACAAAGACCTAAGTACCTGTGTGAGAGCTGCATCATCCGGAGCGGGTTTACATCTAGGAAAGGCCGGTTCAGCCAATATAAGATCGAAGGGTGGCCTTAGCATCAAGACCCTAGGTCTATTGAAGGGCGGGCGTCCCATCCCGCCGCGACCGGGCAGTCCTCGCCCACCCCTGCCAGCACCGCGAACCATTATGCTACTTATTTTGATGAGTTAACTTCTTAAATTTAACACAAAACTTGCACACACTTATCACGTTGATCACCGCTCGCTTTGTATCTTCAAAGCTTGGAACGATGATAAATGAGTGGATATTTAGTTTTATTAGTAAGTAATTGGTCAAATTTTTATAGAAAACACTGAAAAGTACTGAAAACACTGTTATTTTAGGGAAAATGGCAGAGACGCGGCTTTGCTATCGATATGAAGGTTAGTTTCAGTGCTGCCATGTGATTATTAAAAATAAATCTAAAAATATTGTATTGAGTGACGTTAACATACTTTTTCGTGGTCCTGATAATTTATAACTATAAGAAATCCAAAACCTTTTAATACTTACCATTCCACTGTAATTGTAAGTATGTATGTAATAAATAGAGTAAAAAGTTGTTTACTATGAAAATTACTAATTTTATGCCCCAAAGACAAATAAAAAATACTTAGTTCTAATATTTTTTTATGCTAGCAGGAAATGTCTCACGTCCAAAACCTCATAAAAATTATGTAGTATCGACTTCGTTCTTTAAGTAAATTAAATTAATTCATTTAAATAACTATTGTAAGTAGTACATTAGCAATATTGTTGTTATATCGTTTTTATAATATACATCTCTTGAATATCAACTTTTCCAAAAAAGGTGCATATGTTGCGACGTTTTCGAACAAATCCTAAATACGACAGACAGCGACAGTGACATGCATGATGGATGACAGATAAATTTCAAAAAGCAAAAATGACGTGGAGTTGGTTGTTATGAATTTTGATTAATTTATTTAATTTACGACAAACTACCTTAATTAAAGCAATATATTAAACAAATGCACAATACGTAGTTAATAAATAAATAAAATGATTGAAATAACGGACACCCAGAGTGAGTACTTATGCTGAAAATGAAAAATAAATATGTTCCCCCATTATTATGAGATTATTGAATAAAATCAACATTAAATGAACTTACATTTATGTTTATGACCATATTAAAGTCTATATAAATAAACTTAAAAGCCATGGATTTGTAACATACTTTAATTAACTTAATATGAATGGAGCCTTAATGTGATTCGTATTTGTCTATCTAGCTAGGTATTACTATTATCCGCTCAAGCGCTGGCCGTCGGTTATGTTAAAAACAACTGATAACTTGATACTAATCAACAAAGTTTTAAGTTACTCTGTTGTTGTGATAGCTAGCAGAGGCGGATACTTGTTAAGCGCTATCACCAATCAAATCAAACTTAATAGGAACTCAATAAGTATCCCCATTGGAATCGAATCTTGGACCTCTGCGTCTGAGCAGGGTAATAATACTGCTAGACTGTAAATATGTCTGTTTTGATCTCAGTGTAATTTTTTTTTATCATTTGGACTAAAAATTGCAGTGTTGAAAATTTTTTAGATCAAATCTTGGTAGCTCAGTAAACAGAGCATTGAACCGGTAATACAATACACTACATACATACACCCTTAGCTTCCTGAAACTGATTGATTTTTCTAGCAAAATTTTGTCTTGTATCTTATCTTATATTATTGGGGCCTGCTGAAGTTTCCCTCTTGCAGTAGCAGTTTGATCCTATGTCTTTTGTCTTGTAACTGCAATTTATCAGTGTTACTATTTAAATTTAAAAAAGGAAATAATTTATTTGTATTACAAAATAAATAGTTGTAATGCAAAATTATTATTTGGTCAGCAGAATTATACAATCGGTCAGCATAAGAAATCCTTACTGTTGGTTAGGTTAAGTAAATTTTTTTTTCCTGAGCGAAGTGCAGTGTAGCAAGGGCTAGTCATAGAAAGGGGGAACGGCATAAGACTGCTGTTCAGAATGATATAAGTTGCAGACTGATTTAGAAATATTTGCTGACCATAAGTTGCTGCCCAACTAGCTTTAGCTAAAGTTTGAGCTAACTGATTACATTTTTTTGCTAACAAAAATATGAATAATTTGCTACCGTTTAAATAACACGCTTAAAAAAATAGGAACAGAAAACTGCTGTGGGTATCTATAGATAATAAGATGACTGTTCTCACCTAGTAAGATTTCACTTGTCGTTTTGTCGAATATCTTATAGAACTCTTTGCCTTGCAGTGGACAGAGAGTGTAGTAGACAAAGTTGTCACTATAACTGTTTGTTCCCTTTTAGTTGATGGCTATCTGCGGTTAGCACATCTATTTTGTTAAATAATGATGATTAATGATAATAGTAATGAGAAGTGAGAAATAATATGTCCCCCAACCACTTAAGTATCTCAGTAAAGATGAGGTTTTACTAAGACCTCACACGGAATTTTTGAGAGAATTTGAATAGCGATGTTGTTAGAAAATGAAACTAAACCCCGGACTTCACTTTTCCGCCAAGAAAGTCCTAACTGTTTGTTTCTTTGTGTTACAGAGATCGGCGTTGGCCTGGCCGGATTTGGAATGACGTTTCTCTTCCTTGGAGTATTATTACTATTTGATAAAGGCTTGCTCGCCATTGGAAATGTAAGTAAAATACAAAGAGATTTAATATAGTAGTTAAATGTCTTTGGTAAAATATTACAAGACCTAGATTATTTACCATCTTCTTATAATTATAATAAATGTAAATGTCGTTACTTATATTAAAGCTGTGGAGTTTCTTGCGCCCATTCTTCTCCACAGCTATAAAAATGACGTCCTAAATGGGTAGTAGGTAAAAAAAGAGAGTCGCAGTCACACAGTAGGTGCTGTATTGACTATATTTCCTCTTCACATGCCCTACACAAGTTATTTGTTGATAGTTGCATTCTGTGAAGCATTTGTTTTGTGGCATAATGCCCTGTCAAGGCACCGATGGTTAATCGGGCCTGCCTTCTACTGCTTCTGCATATGAACTTACTCTGTTCTAAGGCGTTTTCGCCTAAGAAGGATTTGGATTGTTTCATACCCGGCTGCTCTTTCCATTCGATGCTGTGCCTGTTTGCGATGTAATCTTTTAAGGCCTTGTTAATGGTACTTGGTGCAAGCCACGAACGGCTCAGGACCAAAGGTAAGCATGCTGCATGCTGGATGAGAGTAGCCGCGGATCATGCTCACTGGCGTGCACTTGGAGAGGCCTATGTCCAGCATTGGACTAGTGTAACCTGATGATGATGATGATGATGCTACATGTCAAATAGTTGCCTAAAAGGAGAAGAGCTTGATGGCACAGTGGTTAACGCACTCGGTCAGCCATTACATCGTCATTGTGACGTATTAAAGGATTGAGTCACCAGACATTTATCGTATCATGCCTAAAGCGAGGAAATATCCCTTTTGAAATAATGGCAGCCTTCATCCACTCTCATATTATTTATCCAACTACTGCCCCGCACAACACTAACGGTCACTACTATGTATACAAACCTTATAAAATAATCGTCTTTAGAAGACGCAACATCGCGACAGCAGTCAGCCTGTGACTTTCGGTGTTAATTGTTTATTTATATCCTTTATTTAGAAATTAAGAAATTAAATACCAGTTACGTTGCTCTGTATGCCCTTTGGCAAAGGCTTCCTCCAACCCTTTTTTTGTCTTTACCTATCTCTTTCTCCTCTTTCCATTGTTTCCTACCTCTGGCTAGTCATGTCCAGGTTTTCCCAGCTATCTTCACTATGACATCCTCCCGTCTCTTGTATGGTTGCCCTTTCTTTCTCTTTCTCTCTTGGGAACCATAATAGGTCACCAACTTGTTCTAGTTCTCGTTTCCTCCAACCCTTTTTTTTTTGACATCTTTTTCTCCTCTTTTCATTGTTTCCTACCTCTGGCCAGTCTTGTCCAGGCTTTCCTAGCCATCTTCACTATGTCATCTTCCCGTCTCTTGTGTGGTTGCCCTTTCTTTCTCTTTCTCTCTTGGGAACCATAATAGGTCACCAACTTGTTCTAGCTCTCAGGTCTCAGGTGGCAAGTCTTTCGATTTTTTATCAGATTCACTTCGGAGAGTGTGCAATGGAATTGTTCAATTTGGTTCCTCCATCACCTTTCTATCACAGGGCAACCAGACAAACCGCGCTACGCCATAGTTACACAGTAGAGATTCCACCCATGCGTACGAAGCGTTTTGCGTCCACGTTTTTCTTACGTACCGCAAAACTGTGGAACTCCTTGCCTCAGTCTGTGTTTCCTATCAAATATAATATTGGGGTCTTCAAATCACGAGTGAATCGGTACCTTCTAGGCAAGCATGTTACATCGTAGGCTACATCATCACTTACCATCAGGTGAGATAGTAGTCAAATGCAAGCCTATCGAATTTTAAAAAAATAAAAAAAGGGACGGCCCATTTCCTATTGAGACATCTCAGTTTTAAAACCACGTGTTGGCCTTTTGTGGCTTTCCTGATGGTGGCGTATCCGGTTTTCTATATCCTTCTTTTGCCTGCCATGCTTCTTTCCATGGCTCGTTGACATGTTTGCATTTTAGTTAGCTAACGGCTTGGAAAAGTACTTTTAATAATTAGTTTGCGTTAATTCCCGGTTTCGGTTCAGGCCATTCGATTATGGAACGCTCTCCCCGAAATAGTCAGACAAGCTAAAAGTAAACTGGTCTTTAAAACAATGGTGTACGAGTATAAACTGTTTCTACAGGAATCAACACCCACGTAAGAGATTCCCATCATCTTTTCTTCTGTTATGTTTAAGTATGTTTATGTCATCATCATTATCATCAGCCTATACTAGTCCACTGCTGGACATAGACCTCTCCTTGTGCACGCCACCGAGCACGAGCCGCGGCTACTCTCATCCTGCTCTTGCCAGCCACCTTGCGAAAATCGTCGCTCCACCTAGTCTAGTCTGCCTGTATGTTTTTTATTTTTATTTTATAGTATGTATATTATATTATTATTATCATTTAATTTAATAAACTCAATAGGTATATTTCAGTTCTTATAAATTTATGCAGTATATGCTTCATTTACGTTCTTTGTCGCACCGCTTACCAATTTTTCTTTCTAGCCCTTAGGTCGACTGGTAGAGAATGCCATTTGGCATTAAGACCGCCTTTTGTACTTTATTTTATTTTATTGTGCAATAAATAATAAATAAATAAAATTCCCGTTTAAATTTATGATAACTTTGGAATGTTTGTTTTGTTTGTAACAGATCCTGTTCATCAGCGGCCTGAGCTGCATCATCGGTCTCCAACGGACATTTTTCTTCTTCTTCCAACGACACAAAGTGAAGGCCTCCGTAGCATTCTTTGGAGGCATCAGTATAGTGCTATTGGGATGGCCCATGATTGGCATGGTGGCAGAGATATACGGGTTTTTACTGTTGTTCAGGTCAGTTCCTTATCAGATTGAAATGAAACGACTTTAAATGTACTCGCGTTTGTTTTAATTACGTGCGTTCTGTTTCCGTTTCCGTGGTACAAAGACAATGAATAAGTTCTCGAACATGTCCACGGAAAACTCACTCTCTACCAACATTCTTAATTTTATTTTTTACTAGCTGACCCGGCAAATGTCGTTTTGCCATAAAAAATAAAAAAAATATTTAGGGGTGGACTACCCCTAACATTTAGGGGGATGAAAAATAGATGTTGGCCGATTCTCATAGATACCGGATGACCCGGCAAACGTTGTTTTGCCATAAAAAATAAAAAAAAAATTTAGGGGTGGACTACCCCTAACATTTAGGGGGATGAAAAATAGATGTTGGCCGATTCTCATAGATACCGGATGACCCGGCAAACGTTGTTTTGCCATAAAAAATAAAATAAAAATTTAGGGGTGGACTACCCCTAACATTTAGGGGGATGAAAAATAGATGTTGGCCGATTCTCATAGATACCGGATAAGCACAAAAAATTTCATCAAAATCGGTCAAGCCGTTTCGGAGGAGTATGGCAACGAAAACTGTGACGCGAGAATTTTATATATTAGATAACATAATTTAGCATTAATAAATAAAAATTGTTATAATTTTGCGATGCCCTTACGGGCAAACCCTGTTACAAATAACAGGCCATCATATACTATTATATTACCATATTACTGTATGCCGTTAGTATGCTTAACATCCTCCGCTGGGAATTGAACACGGATCGGCTGGATCTGAGATCAGTAGTCTTAACCACTAGAACCACAGAGGCGATTAACGACGTCGGGTTTGAAGAGGGAGTTCAAACGCCGTAATCCACTATACTCATCATCGTCATCTTACTATAGGAATCGGGGGAGCTTGAGATGCCTTAATTTGGTTACCTATCCGACAATTCGGCATTGCGATAGTTGCTTAGTTTGCACGATCGCTTCCCGAACTGGTAGGCGCTGCGCCATCGAGTTCTTTACACAAGCATAGCTCTTATCTATTTGCTACAGGCGTTTTTGTGTTCTATCTCGCTCGCTCTTTCGCTCTCCCCTTCTCTTAAACCCTCTCTATCTCCCCCGCTTTTCACTCGCTCTCTTACCCCCCTCTTTCCCTTCACCTCTTCCACTCCCTATATTTTTTCTATCTGTCCCGCTCTCTCCCACTCCCTCTGGCTTTTCCCCTCGCTCTCCCCCGAACCCTCTCCCCCCCCCCTCACCATACATACATACACCATATTAATTATGCTTCGTATTTTTCAGAGGATTCCTTCCCGCTGCTGTGAACTTCCTACGAATGATACCTGTATTAGGGACGCTGCTCAGCTTGCCTATAATACGAGGGGTAAGCAATAATTTATATTGAGATGTTGACAACCGTGAAACAGTGCTCTGTGTCAGTCTACATACAAGCAAAAGGGATGCAAATAGTGCTAATATACTATATTAGCAACAATGTTATTGTTTCGGGAGCCCTTTCGGTCGCATAATCTCTGTCGTCATAATGTAGTTTGGCATATCAGTTTCAGCATAAAGTTTTTTTGCATAAATTATGATAACCCATAATGGTTTCATCGGCATAATTTTAACTTACTATCATTGTCTTTATCATAATTTTAATCAGCATAAATGCAAAGAACATAATTGCGATACGTCTAAATTTATTTTATTTATTAGACAACAGAAATCTAGCTCCATACAAAAATTGTTGGTGGGCAGATGCGATAAAATAAATGATGACGTACTCGTTTCACAATCACTTATGATATGAGATGGCTTTTTATTTATGTATGTTATGATTAGTAATCGTTATTGTAAAAACATGTATGCATGAACATATGATGCTGATATATCATTATTATAAAAGAAGTTATGTGGAAATAAAGTAAGCCTTATGATTTATTCTGAATAAACGTTATGCGAAACGAAGAAAATGCCATGAAACGTTATGCAGCCTTAAAATATGCCTCTTTAATTTATGCAACCCAATATGGACCCTATTGTTTCCAAAATGTGGAATTATGAAATTTCATTAAGGGGGTGCAGCGCGGACGCAAAACTGCGAATTTCAAGTTTCTTTATGATAGCGAGCGAGCGGCGCGTGGCAGTGGTGTGACAACGGCGCACGACAAGAATACGCACGCACACTAATATCTGTGCAGAGTAGGCTGGTGATTTAATTAGAGCAATGTTTACTTTCGTAAAATCATAGGCGTTTGGGTAAAAAATAATAAAAGTCTTAATATTTTCATATTCATATTTTTTAATTGAAAAATAAAACAACAGTGGCCTGCGGAATATCAATACAAGTAAACTTTTTGATGTCGGGTCATTGTTTCATTTGTGCTATATTTACAAAGTTTCTGAAGAAATAAGTTTTTAGATATCATTACTTCTACGTATTGTTTATGCAATTTCTGGGTATTTGTTTCAAATTCCAAGACAACCATGGCCTTGTGAAAGGATCAAGCTAACATACACTAGTCATTTTAATGTATATGACCTATTCAGCGCCTAGCACCAGTGACTTAAAAACACGTAAATTTTCGAAATTCCGCGCGGCACCCCCTTAATATAAACAAAATCCAAAGTCACCTCTAACCAGTATCTATTTATATGATTATCTTTTTTAATTATTGTTAATTATATATGTACACAAGACCGCACATCACACCACTACAAACTGTCAGATTTCTTCAATATACTTTGAACTTTATGTATATGGGATAAGGTTGAACATTTATTGAAGAAATTAGACAGTTTTGGATCGGTTGACGTGCAGGCGTCTTACATCGATGAAATTAAGATATTTATACGTAACTAGCTTTTGCTCGCGGCTTCGCTCTCGTAGGCTACACGACGTGTGATTGTTTGTAATAAAAGCCAGACTTATTAAAGGTACGTTCATGTTATGGGCGCATGGATTAAATGTTAAAACTGTCAGATTTCCATACAAACTTTCCACCCCTATTTCACCTCTCTAGGGGAGGTTTTTGCTAAAACACGTAATTCTTTATTTTTGTTGAAAAATCTCTAGATCGATTAAAATATTGATTTTGATAGTTATTACTTTAAAAATAATGATTTTCCCAAAAAAACCTTCTTCCCTTTTTTACTTCTTTCAAGGAAAATAAACAAAATTCCTGAGACACGTCATTCTCTGTTTCTTTTTAAGAACCCAAATACCAATTCATGTATTTTACTTCAAAACTGACGGACTTACATACAAAATTTCACCCCCTATTTGACCCCCTTAGAGTGATTTTCGGAAAATCCTTTCTTAATGGCTGGTTACGTCACTCAATTAACCTACAGTCCAAATTTCATCTAATTAGCTTCAGCGGTTTCGGCTCGGCGATGGTGAATCAGTCAGGACAAGTCATTATATGTATATAGACTAGCTAGTTAACTCAAAGCAAACAAATCATTCGTCCGCTTAAGAACACCCGTATCCCATGATAACAGCGCAACCTACCGGGTCCAATTGTAAATCTAAATCATTCTCGAATCCACTTGAACATACACACAGAAAATATCATCCAAATCGGTTCAGCTGTTTAGAAGGAGTTCAATAACATACACACGCACAGAAGATTTATACATATATAAAGACAAAGATAGGTACTTATTAGAAAAACGTCTAGATTTTAAATGAATAGCGTTTTTCAACGTTTTTTCACTTGAATCCAGTGACGCACTTTTTGCATCCTTTTTGCTTGTATGCAGATCGACAGGGATCGCTGTTTCATGGTTGTCAGCGCGTTAAGGCAATTTTTAATTAAATGTTTTTTTATTTGTTCTTTCTTTGTAATTTCAATCGTTTTTACAAGATTTTTTTTTTACTAGAATAATCAACTATTTTCATGTAGCTCGAGTGGGAAACGAACCCACGACCCTTACATTACGGGTTCAATGCTCTGATCGCTGAGCTACCAAGTGCCCAGAAAACTCGTTGAATTTTTCTAGTATTTTGTAATTTCTGCTTCTAGTAAAATTTTATCTTGTAACTACATAGCATTGTGAAATCAAAAATTATAATAATGAATATAAATGTTCAAATAATTTTTAACGCAAATTTTGTTTCGAACAAACAACCCGGAATGTCAGAAGGGTGCAGGCTCAAATCCTGCTCGTGGAAATTTTTTCAACATTTGTGTTTTTGTTTTTTTTTATAATGAATATATTTAATTGTTTTCTTTTGCAGGTAGTCGACAGGATAGCGGGCGACAACGGCCGCAACATGGTATGATAGTGCGTGCCATAGACAAAAGACTTGAGTGCGTAAAGTGGGGTGCAGTCCTTATAGTTTATTGTACGAAAATACCCTTTTTCAAAGGCTGATGCTATTTTTGTGAATGCTTACACTCGTGGATCGGTTTGTGTTCGAATGTCCGATTGTTTATATAATTGTTTAAGTTGTACAGTCAACTGCGGAAGTGGTTGAACCCTTTAGTAATAAAAAAATAAAAATAAATATTTTTTTATTTTTCCATTAAAGGCGTGTTAGATTTTTTGATTAATACAAAGGGTATAGATAAGTGGCTAACGATGATAGAATAGAAATAAAAATGACGTATGATAGTAAAATAAAGTAAATAGCCTATACACCGAAGTAGTGTATATATGGTTATTCTTCCTCTCAAAATACTAAAAACCAATTATTCAATCTATTCATCCTACATCATACCATTATCCGATAACCATAGACCCATCAGTTCGGTTGAGCTCGATCTATTCAAAGCAGATAATATAAACAGAATCTGTTCTATTCTACGGTTACATACAAGACTAAATCTGACTTTTAGACACTACTTTACTTTAAAAAAAAAAAAAAAAAAACATTAGATAGAAAAGCTACAAGCTATCATTGTACACTTCCCCCTTCAAATCTAAACCATATAAAGTTATGAATATCTTCTAATATTGAGAGGCCGTCAAAAATTTGCTGTAAATTGTGTTCTGGATGATACAATGATATTAAAGACAGTTTTTTCTCTTTACAAATATTGAGTTCTTTAAACTCGTTTATCATCATTTCTAGCTTGTGCGTAGCGTGGCACAATATCAATATTCACATCAATATCAATACTTAGAATCTTAGCAGTTATTTGTTAAACTTAAATAATTATGTCTAATAATAGACAAATGATGATTATTGCTTCTTGATTGCCATTTTATAGATATTGTGCTCCACTCAAACCAAGCGAATACGAGTAGGATCTGATAGATCTGATTATAATAGAATTAATCATGGGGTAAAAATTGAAACACCGTAATTATTAAGCATATACATTTTATTAGTTATCATTAGGCACAATGATCAACATTATTTATTATAAATTCATATATGTTTATGATAGATATATTTAATTCAGTTAACATAACATTTTATTATCAATACGCCACTTATTCAAACAAATTACATTTTTTAAAGCACAAATATTCTTATGATATATACATGTATAGACATCGTTACATTCACTGTAAAGATCAGATAAAGCATAAAAATTAGGACACTTAAAATCTTCTATATTAACAACATTATGATTAACAAACATTTCTTTAACCCACTTGGCTTTTTCTTCGCCTTTAACATAAATACGCTTATTCTCAAGAAGAGGTGAAATTAGATGTTTATAATTTGAAAAAGAAATAAATCCTTCCTTCCAATAAATATTTCTATTTCTCTCAATCCAGTCAACCTGTCTCTTTTCTTTTGTAGTTAAATCATAAAATGGAAATGGTGGTCTTATTAAAAAGCTTTGTACTCCTTTATCATCCAAAATAGCTATTTCTTTAGGTATAAACTGATTTAATTCGTTTTTGAAACCTTGAACATCAACTATTAACTTCATGATATCTTGCGGACTGTACTGCTGAGAGGTTTATATTCTACAATTCGATCGTTGATTATGAGACAATAGGCACTTGTTTGGTCAGGAAAATCTTTATCACTTTCTATTTCTAGTCTTACATCAACTGGTCCGGTTTTTAATGTTTCATTCTGCCTTGAACAGTCTATTACAAACAAAGGTGCTTTTTCTTTAAAGTCGATAATATTAAGCAACGGGTCAACTGGAGTGTTGTAGTAAGACTGACGGAATCTGATGTACATTTCATATAATATACGATATTTATCATTATCAAAATTAAGTTTAAGTGCATCATATGGATATGATTGCGAATTCAAAAATAATGTAACGTTAGTTAAATTACAATGATCAAACAGGGAACAATTTCTATCCTTCAAATTTTTCTTAGTTGTTTGAAGACCAAATATTAAATATCTAGGTTTCTCGAGTTGGGAGGCAGTCTTGATTGACCATGAATGTTTCTTTGTTTTAGGTAAAAGCGGATATTCATATGTGTCCCAGTTTCGAAATGCTATTTGTATTGGCTTATCTTTTTCTAATTGTTTTAAAAGTAGTAATCTTTCTCGATCGGACACTTTAATATGAGGTACACGCCACTGAATTCTCTCAATATTTACTGAAACATGATCATTATTATCAAGTATGAGAGCATCAACATTAGATTTACATCTCGTTAATATTAATTCATGTTTACAGTTTAATACGATCTTGTTATAGTCTTCAGCAAATCCTAATAGTTTACTAAGCGGTAATATTACATTGAAAATACCATTTACAGATTTTGTTCCATTCAAGTTCCATCCCCACAGAGCAGCCTGTTTACTTTCTCCCTCATTCATTGAAGTGTAAGATTTGATTGTAGAAGTAATACCGACATGTCTAATACGATCAATTTCAACACCATTTATCTCATATCTTATATCGTGAAAAAGAAACGGTATAGGATTATTGTTAAATTGAAACTCCTTCCTTACAATTTTTCCTGCAGCATCCTTCGTAAATACTTCTACGCATCCTTCAATCAAAATAGAACTGGCTGAAGGCAGTAGATAAATGTCTTGCTGATTAATCGGTATTCGTATTTCATCGTTTTCTTTGAAGCTATTGGTGTACGGGGTATAGGAATGCACTTCATAACCTTCAATAGAGTTGTCGAAATGCGGTGCTTCATTAATTTGCAAGATACTCATAGTTGAAATCCCAAATTTCTTAAAAACTCTTTATTAATCTCACTGAGAGCTGGTACAACACGTGTTTGTTTAATGGAGCCGTGATTTAAACTATTAGTTTTTGTCGGTTTACCACAACTTATCTTACTTTTCTTAATATTGAAATCAATCATAGTATTGTTACAGTTAATATTTGTATAAAGACAAAATGCTTCTTGTTTATTGGAAGCATAAACGAACACTGATCTATAACGTATCAATCATACAATTTATTTGAAATTAAAGCATACAAGTTTCAAGAAATTTAAAACATAAATGACCACAGTTATACGGATGACTACCCTGATAATTATTATAGTTATACTGAATGCTGTCTCCCACATATTTAATAAACTCTGTTGGTGGTTTTAGATCACCATAACTATCAAAGTATTCAATATAGTCATTTTTCTTAATATAAGCTACCCAATGTGTGCCTTGATTTTCAGAGCTATCCAAATTAATTATACCGCATTCGATTTTGCGAGGACGTTTAGGTAATTGATCTCTCATGAACACACCTCGAAAATACGGAATATTTTTTGAATATTTCATTATATCAATATTCGTAAGAGGACGATTAGGTAGCTGCTTATTCAGTTTTTTGTCGAAGTGTAAATACCTAGACCACCTTTATACGGTTTAAGCTTTAGTCCTCTCCCTAAACATACTGGTTCAAAATTCTGATTGAGTGTTTTCACCTCATTCCATGTTTTTTGTGCACTCTGAAATGTTTTTATCATTCGCGCTATAACAGATGTTTTATTAACAAGAGCACCGGCAGCAGATAATCCAGTAATAATCGGTATTAATGGTAAGAATCCTCCTGTCTTCGGTAGCGGTATCACCCGTGGAATTTTCACCTCGGAATCAGATACAAGATCTTTTATAGCAGCAATAGCCAAATCGATTGCCATCTTTTTACACTTAGGCTTTCCTTTACGAATATTTTTTTTCGCATAAGCAACTACATTTTTAAAAGTTTTTTTAAGTCCCGCTCCCTGTGATAGTTTCACCAACATTGCTTTGTTAACAATATTTGCCGCAAGCTTTTCTCCTACACTCGCTTGGGGTGATGATGCTCTTTTCTTTGTCATTTTCATTAAGATTTTATCTGCTATATGTCTGGATTGTAAGTTCGTTGTTTTCATATATGCAATATCGTGCTGTTTACAATACTCGTCAAGTTCATTCACACCCTTGTCACCTCTGATAAGTCTCTCGCGTAATCTTGTTCCTGGTCCACAGTAGTTATAGCCCGGGAGATGTAACTCAAACGGTAGATGATTTATTATACTATTCACAAGACCTTTCCCCTTCATATATAAGTAAGGAATGACTAAAATATTCTTGCACTTTATAATATATTAGTGTTTCTTATCCAACTATTTTCCTGAGATGGTAATCCTAACCACTTAACAAAAACTTTATCCCCCTTTTTCTTAAGAACTTTTTCGACTAAATACACGTCAGGATTTTTAGTTTTCTGAAGCTCTTGAGCATAAAATGATCCTAGAATTTTATTTTTTCTTGAGTCTTCTAGCAAATAAGTTGGTGGATAAGTATTCTGAACAACGGTTACTTTAAATAACTCAGTTGACCAATTCGGAGTGTATCCTTTCTCGAAATTTGCTTTACTCTTACTTATTCGCACTATATCGCCAACAACGAAAGGACATTTTCTCTTAATTTTCGGCTTGTTAAGAATATTATATCTTTGCATCACAATTTGTTTTGTATGTTTATTCACTTTCGCTGGACACATCTGAATAGTTCTATGTTTAGTGTGATTGTAATCACTCACAACTTTTTCTAAGGTTCCATCAATCCATTTGAAGTTACCCTTCAAACTAAACGTTTTATAAAGTTTACCTTTTATAGTACGTATTACTCGTTCGACTATTGAAGCCTTTTTAGTTGAAAATGTAGAGTAATGGTTTATTGAATGCGCTTGCATCTCCTTTTTAAAACTTTTATTGTAGAATTCTTTACCCCAGTCTGTTTGCAAGTTTATAGGGGTTCTGCCATTGTGCAAAATTGATTGAAATGCTTTTGTTACAGAATCTTTAGTTTTATTTTTTAGTGGTCTGACCCAAACATACTTCGAAAAGCAGTCAATTACGATAAGTATAAAATTATAATTTGAATTAATATTCGATAGTTTTTGCACATCAATTAGATCAGCTTGCCAAAGATCATCTATGTCTCTGAGTAAAACACATCTGCGAAGAAAATTCACTCTTGCATATTTATGTATTTCGTTCACAACATCTTCTTTACTCATTTTTAGCTTCTATAATCTTCAACAACCATTTATCAACTAAACAAATCTTTAATATGATTATGTTATTTATGATTTTATTATGCCCGCTTCTTGTAGTTCTTCTATGATTGAAATAATTTCATTGTCTTGATTAGTATTTCCAGCTTGTTTGGAAGCAATAAGAAGTTTCAATCTTTCTACTAGCTCATTAGGATCATCCCAATAGATGAAGTCAGTATTTTTTCTATATCTCTTTAAAACGTTTAAGTTACCACCATGTTTTTTAATATTGTCTACTGCTGATGCAATGAACATAGGTTTAATAATTTGTCGATATTTGTCACCTTTATCCCCCTTTAACTGACCTTTATTATCATAATCACGCTTATGAGCATTTGTTTTTATCAAAATGTTTTTATAAACCTTTTTATCATTTTCAGTAACTAATTCTAGATTCGGTTTTTTATGTAATAATACCTCTGTTAGTCCTGCAGTCAATTGATATTCATCATTATCAATTTTGATTCGACATGGCTCCTGGTCACCGTCAACTGAAGAAATTATTTTAACCACAGAATTACCCATCATTAACCGATCACCCACTTTCCGGACTCCAAAAGGTATATTTATATTATAAAGACTACTCAGATATTGTTTTGTCATAGACAGGTCTTTATTATCCGTATCGGTATAATATTCCGAGTTTGAATCCAAATTCTCTGTTTCTGAATCTTCATCTGATAAATGTTTATTTGTTGTCGATGATGTATAGGCTAAGGAGTCATCTAATTTATCTATTTCTGAATCCTCGCCCGATGGTTGTTTATTTGGTGTAGAGGTTAAGTGACCTAAATTAATCGGCACTCGTACAGTACTCACATTAAAGTCGCATTTCACCTTATTTTGGTTCGATTCCAACATTTGTGTTAGAGGTTCAGTAATAGGTTTAAATATTTTATTGAGTTCATAGCTGTTTTGATCTTCCATATCTCTTAACTGCTTAAGTTTATTTCTTATGTTGTCTGATGATGTGATTATCTGTTCTTTGATATTAAGACTCATTTTTTGTCTTTTCGCTCTCACTTATCTACTGCAAATGATAATATGGCATTTTAGGATAGGTATATAAAGGTGTCAAGATTTTTTCTATATCTACCTTTATTTAATTCAGAGTCTTTATTAATAGTTAAAAAACTATGCCTCTCTTGCCAAACATCGTAACAAATATCTTTAAATTTATTCCATGACATATCTGAATTCACGTGTTCATTGTATACACGCTTCAAGTTAATTTCATCTTGTTTGAAGAGTAATAATAAATTTGTGTTATCACGAATCAACTGTTTCGGCACCTTTGAATATGTTTGTGACAGATAAAAGCAATCAATTTGATTATGTCTTCCCATGGTGAAATAATTACGAATGTTGATCTGATTTTCACAAACCACATCGTCAAATATTATAACCGTGTTTGGCAATGCATCTTTAGGATGTATAACTTCACAATCATCACTCAATACATAATATTTGATTTCAGGAACGTTTAAAAGCACTTCTTTAAGATAACAATATTTACTTTGAAAGGGGGTTTTTGTGTATAAATATAAGTTCTTAAATTTAAGACCATTTTTATGTAACAACAAAGTAACCATTACATTCGTTTTACCACAATTAGATGGCCCGCAAATCAAACAACGAATGCTATTAGGTAACAATGCACTATGTTTGATGAACTGTGATTTCGTTTCAACATCAATAGGACTAACGTCCAAGCTTAGCGGTTGTTTTCTAAACTTCATTATACACAAATGATGATTATTGCTTCTAGATTGCCATTTTATAGATATTGTGCCCCACTCTAGACTAAACGAATAAGATCTGATAGAAATCGATTATAATAAAATTAATCATGAGGTAAAAAAATAAAACACCGTAATTATTAAGCATAATACATTTTATTAGTTATCAATAGGTGCTAGATAAACAATGCAATACACAATTAATTATAACTAAATGTATGCATAGTGACCCCATGCTACAGTTTCAACTTGATTCGGTAGTATTTGACGTTTATCATCATTTCGATTTAATACTAACTTATTCACTTCTTGTGAATACAAAGTATGTTTCAAAGACTTAATAGTATTCATCCTACATTTTAAATCTTTATCATTTAATAAACAATCTGAATAATGATCTAGATTTAAAAACTTTGTTACAGATTTAGATACACCTTTAGCCTTTTTGATCTCTTCACTAGTACTCTTAATACAGTAAAGTTTAGCTCTTAATCCTACAAACTCAGTTATTAATTCGCCCCCCATTTCATCTTTGAACAAGCCAGGTATTTTGTTATTTACTCTTGGGATTCCATAGGGATTGTTTTTATCAAAATTACTGGTATCGAACTCTTGAATGTCATGCTTAATATCTTCATACACATCATCTGTAAAAATTAAATATAAGAGACTGTCGGTATCAGTATAACAAAGTTTAGCATTCTCTCCATACTTTTGTTTAATAAAATTATAATGGAATTGATACATATGTGCTTTAGCATACTCTAATACTGTGAATCCCACATAGATCGGTTTATCCAGAGTAATTTTTTCTAGACCTAGCTGAATAGCTAGGAAATTTTCTGAAAATATTGATACTGATTTTAAATTTGGTTTTGCAATTAGTTTTCGAGCACCAACACGTTTATTTGTTACATTATTATTATCCTCCCATTCAGATACTAGTTTCACATTCACTTGTTTTCGCTTATTCTCTATAGTTTTACCAAAGATTGAATTATTCAATAACTTGAAAAAGTCTTTTTCAAAATCAGATTTAGAGGCCTGACGCAAACTTGTGTTCAAATCTATATATTTCTTCAGAAAACTTTCTTGCCTAAAGGTTATTACGCGATGAATTTTTTTTAATAAGAGTCCTTGTTTCAAACATTCCTTTAAATGTGTATAATGAATTACATAACAGTGTTTATTATATAGATTTGCCACAAGTTTTGTCGATTTACTACCTGGTGGAATAAGTTTCTCAACACCAAAAGGCAAGTCACAATGAGCATCATGTAAGTAATAAGGATATTCTAAATCAACTTCTAAAATGAATCCGTATTCACTATCATCCGAAATAGTTTCGATATTTAAATCGTTCATTTCTTCAGACGATAAGAATCTAAAATCAGATATCGGCATTTTTTTCATCATAGCAAATCCATACAAATTATTACAATCCAGATATATTAAAAAACTCGATGGATTTGAATAATCAAAATTTGGCAAGTACTTATTATTAGCTTGAGCATGTCTCAACGTACATTGTGCTAAACCACCTCGAATACCTTTTTCTAACATATGATAAATTTCAAGATCATACACCAACTCTAATCGAACATCAGTATAAAGGAGCATCGCATCCCAGCTAAAGCCTGGTGCGGTAACATAATACGCTGGATCTAGCTTATAGTAATGCAAACTCATGGTTCTGAAGTTTTCAAATATATCGGTTAATAATAAAACATCACATTTTAAATATAAATCAGTGTATTCACCCATGTCAATTATATGAAATTGATCCCAAACATTATGGGCATGTGTGTATTCACTATCAGATATATGTTGTTTTGATAAACTGTTATAAAATAATCGTTTAGGTGGTAAATATTTGTCATCATATTTCGAGAAACTATTCATGTAGTCATATGGATAAATTCCTTTTTTTCTCATTAACCCAAATTGATTGGGAGTAGTAAAAAATTTTGAAGTATGTATGAAATCATCATCGTTTAAGCTTTTACTCAACTTATCTAAGCTTGCACTTAAAAATAAGAAAGAATCAATAAATTTCACTTGTACAGAGGATTTGTTCTCATTCATTTCAAATGACTTCGTGATCGTTATGTACTTTTCTTTAGTCTTTGGTATAACATTAATTGAACCATCATATTTCGTTAGCTCCATTATGAATAAATGTAAATCATAGCCAGATAAATTATGAAACACCATCGGTATAAATGGACATATTTTGAAATTAAGGTTACAATATGAATGAGCGGCCCCCCTATACTCGCCAGTAATATGATCATGGTCACGAACTTTATCACCAAACAAAAAATGTTTACAAATATGACAATAAACACTCAAATCGTATTCAATTCGCTGTTTTTCAGTTAATTGCGTCATTGGTTTATTAGTCTTAATCAAATCATTAATATATTTCACATCTTCCATTAAATTTTTGATAAATACTTCTGTTGCATCTAAACCTCGATATGAAACCAATTTGTTTAAAGAGCTATCAAATGAACAACATATATAGTAGGCAAAACATGAAGGTTTATGAATCTTAAACTTGGTAGTGCTCGTGCTCTGTGAATTATCTGAATATTTTTCTAATAAACTCTCAAAATCACCGTATATTATAAAAGGAACCTTTTGCTGTCTTTCAAAATGTTTAAACATTAAATAAGTATCAGGTTTTGGTAATACTTGTAAAACTTTGGAACAGTAATGTTTTTTGTATTTTTCTTCACTTTTAAAAGTCAGTAAACATGCTTCACACAAATAAATATTACCTCTATGTTTTGTTACTTGACTTCGTACTAATTTCAATAGATTTTTAATTAAACAGTAATGACCTTTTCCATTGTTTTCAATATATAATAAATTAAAATGATTAATTCTTTTATTAACAGTCCTAAATAAAGGTCCAGTTACATATTTATTCTTTTTGTCTAAACCAAACACATTAATACTTATATTCGAGTTATTCTTTTCAAAGATCTTAATATCTTGAAATGATGGAGGAAATTTCATTCCATTTACATTAAATATATCTGAAAAATTTGGATAGGAGCTACATCTATCTGAGTTTTTATGACATGGATAAAGCCCAGCTAAGATGCTCCAAAGGAAACAAAACTCATCATTATTTTTAACATTGATACAGCTTTTAGTATTACCCACGCGAGGAGGCAGTTTTATATATGTACCTCCTCGCAAAGGACAATATTTATTTATATTTATTTCTAAATGACTGAGTGATAAAAATGTCCAACCAGACTCGGAGTGTTCAAATTCAGTAAGCTTTCTTTTCATCGTTTCAATTGTTTTCATTTTAAATATCTCTTTCAATTCACTAATATCATGTATAATATCATATTTCGTATTAAATGATTTCAGTTGCTTTACTTTTGTTTTTGGTAATAAATAAAATGCAAATAATTCAAATTGTATCTTAAGACATTTGTGTTTTTGTAAAGTAATATCAGCGATTCTATATATATCGGTTTCACAATCATGTAAAAAATGTTCTGGTATTGAATAAATCTTATTTTTAGCTTTAATACAATAACTAATTACTCGATTTTTGAGCGCCGTCTTAATGATATAAATATTGTCAAATTCAGTAGCAATCAAAGAATTCATTTTATGTAATTCGGTTTTCAAATGATATTGATACTGATTCCTCGTCACTCTAATCTCACATTTATCACATTTAACAATTTGCTCATAATTGATAGGTCCTCGGGTATTGGTCACCTTAACTGTAAAGAAAAAAAAATACAAGTAAATTTAAATTGATTTATTGATTATTAATAATGAGTAATAAGATAATACAATCAATCACTTTGAGAGAATATAATAATAAGTTTAATTACTCTAGGATACAAAGTGTATTTATTGATTATTAATAATGAGTAATATAATACAATCAATCATTGAGAGAATATAATAATAAGTTTAATAACTCTATGATACAATCGATAGTGTATCGATTATTAATCGATAGTGATAGGGGTCCAAATTATCTAAACAATCTATTTTTAATTATTAATCGATACTATTTTTATCAATATAATCGAGTATAATCGATTACAAATAGTAACTTGCGACACACATTTATTCATCATACTACACCTGCATGCTGAAGAATGATGAATATGTGTTAGGCACCCCGCGAAATTCTTTTCGTGTGGCGGTTACCACATTGGCGAGATGTTGCCACAAGACACTATCTGTATCCGTTTTACATTTAATAGCGGTGACAGCGTGTCGCCACCTGTTTACAGGTGCTACTCTCTCTATATCAGACACTTTGTACACTTTTATTTCGACGTAGTGAGTGCCAGGTTTATCTGGTATCACTTGTTTCGATACCCCTGTGGCCAATCTATTAATAAAAACGGATTGTAGAGGTACTATCTCATAGTTACCCCTGTCCGATGATTTCAATGTTTCTTCGTTTGAGTCTTCCTCACCGAACAGATCCGCCGCCGTCACTCGAGCTGGTGGTGGGATCGCTTTGATAATCGGCTTGTTTTTCTTCAACCGCTTATTTGATTTTACTTCGTCGTCTGATGGTAATCTGCGAATAGAAGAACCTCGTTAAAAATAAGCTGCATAATGCTCCTAGACAAATTTTGAATAGATGAATGTTTTGTAAAAAATATAGAATATAAAATATTCTATAAGTATAAAATTTACGTTTGGACTTCATTCTTTACACGAACATCTTGCTCTCGGTTTGCATCGCCAGCGTAATGGCTGACACGTTTCTTTCCTGTGACCGCTGGTGTGTAGTTCGATTCCTCATCTGATTGCGGGAACAGCTCCTCACTGAGATTAGGCATAGACTTCGACCTATAAAAAAATAACAAAGCCATAAAATCAGATATCTGGTTGACTGACAGAATGCCTGATGGCATTAAGTCTGTCATTTGGACCCTTTTTTGTGTGCAATAAAGTTTAAATAAATAAATAAATAAAAAACATTAGAAAAGTTTATTAGTAGGTAGGTACAGCGAATTCTTAAGAACAATTTTATTATATTAAAAAAATACTTACATTTTTTATTTTATATATTTTTCAGTCTTAGTTTCTTGCTTGCTCACTGCAGAATGATAACTTCCATCCAAATCTTGTCTGTATTTATTCAAACAAATTTTATAGTGTGTGTTGTGTGTCGATATGATAATTGCATGTGCATAAAAGCTGACTCCGCTAAAATCCATAATAGATCCTGAAGAATACATTGCAGAAACCCTAATTTGGCAAGTAGGTTACGAACACAATCATTGCTAGTTTTTCCATTGTGTCAGCAAATTACATATTTATTTGTAAAAAATGATGTATCTTTACGATTTTGAACTTTATAACTATCAAAAAATTTGTCTATAAATTCGCGGTGTAGATACTATCAAAATGTTAATCACTTCGAAGCTTTCAAGAAAGTAAAACACTCATTTAAATGAGCGTAAGTATACAATTAAAAAATATAATATAGTACTTATTTATTTATGATTGATATTGTTATGTAATAATTGCTTTTTTTTTTTTTTATTTTTTCAGGACAGCGAAGAATCACTATTCAATTTTATTCCGATGGATATAAATCTTCAGAGTACGAGTCGCAAAAGAATCAATGATGAAAATATATTATATTCGTGTATTAAGAGACCGGTCACGGGGGGCATGAAATTAATTAAAATAGAAATGTATGACCTTATAATGAGTGATCTTACTTCGAAAGGACATGCAGGCGTGTGTCAGTGTAAAGCTGATATTTGTGTACAACATGTTATTAAGAGTGGTTATATTGATGATGTCTATGTATGTGTAAAAGAACTTATAACGAAAATAGAAAATAATGTACTAAATTACTAAATAAACTACTAAGTACCGAACAATTCAGCATTTGTTTTATTTGACGATTAGATGCTCACAAAATCCTATTAATATGTACCTAGGATAACTTTTCAGCAATAGTTACAATTCATAAAAATACCTTGAGTTCTTTTTCACTTTACTATTTTGAAAAACTTAGTTTTAGGAACCTACACCTATATCTGTATAAAAATTTGTAATAAACCTTGATACATACTTTTTATTACAAAAATTATCTGAGCTGAATAGTCTGACGGTATGTCACTGTAACCAACCCTATTAGGAAGTGGTCTAATCAAATAAATGATACAAGATATCATGTTTACATTTTATAATCTTCGTTCGGCGCGATCTACTTGAGGCGCCCTCACTGTGAGTAGAAACTGCACTGTGGGTAGTAGGTTTACGATTATTTTAATTAGCTAATATTTATCATTATGAATGCTCATGATCTGCTCATTTAAACTTAAGAGAATAAGCAGGTCAGTACTTCATCTGAGACCTAAGTAAGTGATCTGTGGTCTTAGTGTATTATGGTTATTCTTCCATCATACCATTATCTGATAACTCAATAGACCCATCAGCTCGGTTGAGCTCGATCTATTCAAAGCAGTACGTATAAACAGATTGAATAATTGGTTTTTAGTATTTTGAGAGGAAGAATAACCATATATACACTACTCACCGAGATATTTTATTGGTAGTTTTCCCTCTGGTGGGTAGATCAGACCATGAAACATAGGTCAAAAAACGGGATTTTTTTTTTCACTTTTCTATACAAATCCTCTATTGACCGAGCATGGTTTGTATGGAAAAGTTAAAAAATTATCTCGTTTTTTGACCTATGTTTCTTGGGGAAAGTTGTTCAGTTTCTAGTCTGATCTAACCACCATCGGGAAAACAACCACTAAAATCTCTCGGTGTATACTATCCCACTGCTGGGTAAAGGCGTTCATCATTGAAATCAAGTCATCGCTACAATTGATGGGCAATGGCTTAATCACCACGCTTGCCAAATGCTTTTGAATCGTCCAATACATTTTTGAAGTGAAAACTTCTTTAGCGGCGTTGTGCACTTTTTTTGGAATGGGTAAAAAATGTTAAACTCGCGTCAGGACACGTGACCGTCAGGACACGTGACCTGATCGAAAATTCGTAAGACGGATGGAGAGTAGACAGCTGGCGCGGCGTAATATAATTTTTTAATATAACTTAATATAACTTTTTAATGTAATATAAATTGTCATGTTTGTGTACAATAGCCCAATAAATAAATATTGTATTCTACCACATAAATGAGAGTACTTTTATACTGATAATTAAAGCAATTCGTGCAAAATTATTCCCTAACCATTCCAAAATATCAAAAATGCACAACGTTAATATTCAAGTTTTCACTTCTGCCGGCACTCCCAGAGTGCAACCCGTCATTTTTTACCTACTACCTATTCAGGACGTCTATTTTTAGCTGTGGAGAAAAATGGGCGCAAATAACTGCACAGCTTTAATAGAAGTAACGACATTTACAAAAACTCTCTATCGCTTTGTCTCTT